>SJXQ01000686.1:56461-105981 GCA_006408695.1 Aepyceros melampus | reverse complement strand
GCCGCCTGCTCTGCTCTGCATGAAAGCTCTTGAGTCCTTTTTATTGAGTTATAAAACCAGAATTGTTTTTGGATTGAGTTGGTAAAAAAAGGCCTGGAAACTTGGTAATCTGAACTTCTCAGGTTTGTAGACAGGTCTGGTTGCCCGGAGAGATATTGAGGGCCGCGTTTGCAAGTATTAAATTATTTTCTTCTTCTTCTTTTTTTTTTTTAGATGGTGCTGGAGGCGATGGGCTCTGCTCCCTCTGTGGCCGCAGTGATGCTGGGTGGGGCTGTTCAGGGGTACCCAGCAAACAGGGGCCTGGTAAGTCACTAGTCCAGGAGGGAGTAGGGAGGATGTTTGGGGGCTCATGGAGGGAAGGGTTTGAGAAGGGACCTGGGCTGGGAACCCACGGCTGCGTGGGACAGATGCAGGTAGCCCTGAGTCTGTAGTCTGCTGATTCTGCTACACCTCCTGTGTGACCTGGGAAGTCTCAGGCTAGCTCAG
Source organism: Aepyceros melampus (assembly GCA_006408695.1). Taxonomy (NCBI): domain Eukaryota; kingdom Metazoa; phylum Chordata; class Mammalia; order Artiodactyla; family Bovidae; genus Aepyceros; species Aepyceros melampus. The sequence continues at coordinate 105,495 of SJXQ01000686.1, read as the reverse complement.
GAGCCCCGGTTTCCACATCTGTAAAATGGGCCCTCCTTCCTTACAGGGTCTCACAGGCTGGACTCCTCTCCTGCAAGGTGACCACAATTCCGTGTCTGGACTACTCCAACTATAATGCCAATCGTTATAAGAATAGCTCAGGAATACTGGTACCAACTTCTATTTGTGAACATGTCTGGGGCCCATGTCCATTGATATGAACTTGGGTGAACTCCGGGAGACAGTGAGGGACAGGGAGGCCTGGCGCGCTGGAGTTCATGGTGTCGCAAAGAGTCGGACATGACTTAGTGACTGAACAAGAACAACCGGGGTCTCAGCCTCGTCAGCCTCAGGACTTAGCAGGGTATGTGTGTTACCTCTCGTGCCCACAGTGATCATTCAAAATCCTGGTAGCACCAAGAACTAATGTTTCCCAAGTGTTCGCGCTACGCCCGGCACACCTCCTAGGTTGTTGCAAAGGCGAAGACGTGAAAAGCATATACATCAGTGTCCTTGTCCACCATTACCCAACAGGGTCCAGCCGTTTCCCCAGGGCTTGAGGACTTGAGTGGCAGAAGAGAGATTGTGGTCTCCACAGCCCTGCCTCTCTCAGCTGATGAAGAGGGACTCAGCCCCCACACCCCTGTCCTTTCACCATGTCGCATGGCCTCTGGAAAGGAAGAGGGTATGGGGAGGGGGCCGCGCTGCTATTAAGAGAGAAGATGAGGGGATTCCCTGGCAGCCCAGCGGGTAGGACTTGGTGGTTTCACTGCCCTGCTGTGTCCAGTCCCCAGTCTGGGAACTAAGACCCCGCAAGCTGCTCAGGGTTGGCCACACACACACACACAAACACAGCCTGGAGAGGCAGAGCCACTCCAACTGTGCCCAATTCCAGTGTTTCCAAGTCTGCTTTATGAGTCCACCAAAAAAGGCTGGGGGCGCCAGTGGCAAAGAAGCCATCTACCTATGCAGGAAGATAAGAGAGACCCGGGTTCGATCCCTGAGTTGGGAAGATCCCCTGAGCAGGGCATGATTGTATTTCCAGTGTTCTTGCCTGGAAAATCCCATGGACAGAGGAGCCTGGTGGGCTACAGTCCATGGGGTTGCAAAGAGTCAGGCATGACTGAGCAGCTGTGTACGAGAGCATGCAGAAAGGCAGGCATCTTTCCTCCTGGGCAGAGTGCACACTGGGGCTAATCTGAAAGTTCCAGAAGCCTCTGCCCTCCCAGGCCCCCAGTGCCAGGCTGAGAGTGCTCGTTATGCCAGGACCTCTTAGCCTCGCAGCCAGCAGTCCCCTCGCCTGCAAGGGCCGGCGTCGGCCCCCGGGACCGTGTTCTATTTCACATCTCTGGCATGACGGCCCAGAAACTAAACAGCATCCCTGGGGCAGGACTCCTGCTAGACAGCAGCCCCGTTATGAAATAGGGTGCCTCTCTCCGAGCCGGGCTCTGGATCCCATCAAAACGACGTGTGTCTTTCCTTTCCTTCCTCGAGAAGGTGAAATACAAGCCTATAATAACACCATGCCCCTGTTCTCCTCTGGACAAAAGTCAAAACTCGAATCTGATAAATCTGAAATCAACGTTAATTTTTCTAATTGGACTTCACGGGGCCTGGACATGGTGTCAGAGCCCGTGGTATTTCACGTCGTATGTTATTGTTGGTGCCGACAGAGGAAATGAATCTTTCAGGAGATTCAAGGAGAAATTAGTATTTCCCTGATTCCAGGGGAACTAAATGCCCACCTATTCTACTTATTACAAAGGGGCCTATGTCCAGCCCTTCAAACCTTGCAGTGACCCCAGTGGCAGACACTGCTTAGTCACAGGCCAAGGGCCTTCCCCTCATTCTCATTCCAACCCACAAAACTCCTACTCAACCTCCAAGACTCAGTTCAGAATGCCCATCTCTGAGCATCCTTCTCGACTCCCTTCATCAATTACTCACTGCTTCTTCCTTGGTAACCAAGGGTCTGATATGCCCTGATAGGTCTTCCCAGCGTGCTTACCAACCTCACCTGGTTCCTTTGTCACTTGGGAAGCATCCCAGGGCAGGAAGAATATATTCCATTCTTCCTACAGTCACCCGAGCAAACACACAGATCTTAGGAGGTGCCCCCTGAATGCCTGTTGACTGAATAATGATTCCTTTTACAGTGTACAGTACTTAGAACTTATGCATGCATGTGCGATAAGTTGCCTTAGTCATGTCTGGCTATTTACAACCCTATGGACTATAGCCTGCTGGGCTCCTCTGTCCGTGGGATTCTCCAGGCAAGAATACTGGAGTGGGTTGCTGCAAACTCTTCCAGAGGATCTTCCTGACCCAGGGAACAAACCTGGGTCTTCTGTGTTGCAGGCAGATTCTTTACCATCTGAGCCACCAGGGAAGCCCAGTTTTTGCATTAGCTGCCCTGACACCTGGCCTTGATCTTTTGATTGCATTTGATTTTTTAGAGTCATTTTTGGTTGCATCACTGGAAAGGGAAATGCTCTTCTCATCTAGTGGTTAGAGGCACAGGTATACAGTAAGCCTTCTCAGAGCCCTACACACTTTCTCCATCATGAGCCCTTTCCTCCATAAAAGATACATTTAAAATTGCATTTTAAAACTAAGTTGGTGTGAAGAGACATATAATCCAGGCTAGATTCATTAGTATATATTCTTCCTTATTGCATTTGGTTTTTCCTTCTGATTTTAAAATCAAGTTAAAGCATTTTTGTAAGCCCCTAAAAGTACCATGTACCTAAGGCGCTGATTCTGCTATGACTAATGGGCAAGTGGGCCCTGGGTAGAGACCAGGAAGCCTGCTAAACATCCTACAAGGCACAGAACAGCCCCTAACAGCAACAAATCATCCAGTCCCAAATGTCAATAGTCTTGAGGTTGAGAAACCTGTTATAAAGGAAAACTCTAGAAGGTCAAAGCCTGGAAAGTTAGTGTCTGAGCTCCCAAAGCAACGCTGTAATACAACACTGGGAGAACATAACTTTTGGTAATTAGCAAGGCTTTGGGGTAGAGAAGAAGTGGGGGAACACAGCACACACTTTCCTGAGAGCATTCATAAAACTCCACGTGCGTTTTCTCTCATTTTCCCAATGGTGGATACAGCACGGAGCTTAGATTTTGTCCCTAGTCAGCTATGCAGGCCGTGGGCAACACTTCATTAGTCAGACAAATTGGGGAAATTCCCATGATGCCCCCCGTCTCGTGCTCAGCTTCTCAGTATCAGGACCCAGATTCTGTTCGCTGCTCAGCAAAGCTGCTCAGGGACACCAGCTTCACCTGCCTTCCAAGGTGTCCAGGGCAAACCTGCCCCAAATCCCTTTCAGGTCTGATTCTTTCAAAAGAGAGACATCAGCTAACACAGAGTTTTGACTTGGGGATCTGTTTAAGGGTTCTCCCAAGAAACAGAACCACCAGAGTGTGTGTGTGTGTGTGTGTGTGAGTCACTCAGTTATGTTCGACTCTTTGCAACCCCATGGACTGCTGCCTGCCAGGCTCCTCTGTCCATGAAATTCTCCAGGCAAGGAGACGGATTATCGCTGGAGTGGATTATTGCTCCCTTCTCCAGGGGATCTTCCTGACCCAGGGATTGAACCCGGGTCTCCTACATGGCAGGCAGATATTTTTACCATCTGAGCCAACATTAATATATGTGTGTGTGTATATATATATATTTATATGTGTGTGTGTGTTATATGGATACACATACAGACAGAGTTGCAGTTTGAGTCTGAAGGTTGTCTGCTGGCAGGACTCCTTCTCACTTGAGGGAGGTCAGTGTCTGGTCCGTTCAGGCCTTCAACTGATTAGACATGGCCCACGCACACTGTGGAAGGTAATCTGCTTTACTCAGAGCCCACCAATTGAAATCCTTTTATTTATTTGTTTATTTTTAATTGGAGAATAATTTCTTTACAGTGTTGTGTTGGTTTCTATAATGGAAATCTTAATCTCATGCCCAAGCAAAACAAAACGACGTCACAGACAAATGTCTGGGTCCTGTGGCCTGGCCAAGGTGACACATAAAATTAACCATCACAAGGTCTATTTTTTTATGTTTCAATTTCTTTTTTCTCTCTCTAAAGATCAATGAACAAACATGCTGGGAAGGGAGATCCGCAAGGTTTCACATCAAAAGGAGGCAATTAGTATTCATTGGCTGCTTTTTGTGCACCAGGAACTTTACAGCGACAATCTCACATTACCCTCTCTTGACTCCTGCGAGGACAACATTGGTGTACTCATCTGACAATTATGTCACTTAGTCGGGGTCCCACAGCTAACCTTTGGCAGAACCAGGACTCAAACTCAGGTCTCTCCTGAACCCAAACCTGAGCTCTGTCGACTCCCTGGAAGACACTAGAGAAAGGAGGGAGGCCACCCAGAGAGAGGGACCAGCACAGGATCAGAGGCATGAGAATCCTGCAAGCTCTGTTCCTCCTCCCCAACACTCTCACACCAGTCCCCCTCTTGCTTTCTTACACACCCACACCCACACACACATACACTCACACATGCACTGGGAATATTTAGATAATGCTTACAAGGTGCCCATGGAGTACATGTCTATTTCATGCATATTGGAACAATGACAGTTGTTATAATAATAACTATAAATGATGTGTTTGTGATAATGAAATGGTCATTTGTCAAAGGTGAAGGAGGAGGCGAATAGGACATAAGAGGGTAAGAGGGAGTGATTTAAAAAGAATGAAACTATAGAGGTAAACCCATGTGATGCCACAAAGCCTAAAAGAAAATTATTAACAGCTTCCTTCATTCAAATACTTTGCAAGCCCCTATGTGACCCTCCCAACAGCCTGCTGAAGTGGTCAGGACAGGGACTCTATGTCCATTACATAGGTGAGAAATCTGTGGCTTAGAAAGGCTGAGTACCTTGTCCAAGAACACACAGCAGACTGCTTTAGAAATAGGAGTCAGGCCTCCTGCTCTGTCCCCCGAGAGTAGATGCCTTCAGGAAGGGAAGAGTCTGGAGAATCTTTAAAGATGGAATGAATTGGGAGATTAACATATGTACACTATTGATACTGTATATAAAATAGAGAGCTAATGAGAACCTACTGTATAGCCAAGGGAACCCTATCAGTGCTTTGTGGTGACCTAAATGGGAAGGAAATCCAAAAGAGAGGGGATATATGCAGGTGGCACAGTGGTAAAGAATCCTCCTGCCCATGCAGGAGATGCAAGAGATGAAGGTTCAGCCCCTAGGTTGAGACGATCCCCTGGAGTAGGAAATGGCAACCTGCTTCAGTATTTTTTCCTGGAAAATTCCATGGACAGAGGAGCTTGGCAGGCCATGGTCCATAGGTGTGCAACGAGTTGCACAAAACTGAAAGGCTGAGCACACACACACATATAGCTGATACACTTTGATGCACAGTGGAAACTAACACGCCATCGTAAAGCAACTATACTCCAATAAAAAATAAATAAAGCCTATTATTATTGGAATGATGGCTATGAAGAAAAAACTTTGTTCTTGGAGGAGGTGACAAAGCTTTTGCCAGATGTTGGTGGTAAAAAGAGCATTTTTATGAGAATTTTAAAAGTTCTAGCTAAAAAATAAAAATAGATAACCAACCTACTTGATAGCACAGGGAACTCTGCTCAATATTCTGTGGTGACCTAAATGACAAAGCAATTTGAAGAAGAATAGACCCATGTATATGTGTAACTGAATCACTTTGCTATATGCCTGAAATTAACAGTATTGTTAATCAACTATACTCCAATATGAAATAAATTTTTAAATGACCTCAGGAACCTGCTTTATCTCTTAGGTCAAAATGGGACCCAAACTCCTTCTCCACATAGGGAGTCATAAGAATCAGCAATAACCTGCATGATAGACAGCCTGGTGTTTGGCACAAGGTGTATAATAAATACACTATAATAAATAGCAGGGTAATAAATACATAAGTAGTAAATAAACAGCAGTTGCTCTTAGTATCATTGTCATCACTGCTTCCATGTTCCATGGTCTGTGCTGCAGCACACAAAACCCAGAAGCCTTCAGTGGAGAGAGAGAATAAAAAATATCAGTGCGAGTATGTCTTATAGTCCTTTGTTCTACTCCATTCTTCCAAATGTCTCCCAGGACAAAATTTCCATGGTAGTTACATAGCGATTCCCTATTTTTCACCTCCAATGTTCCTATTTATGGTCTGCAAATGTTGGCAGGGATGTGAAGTGAGGATTTTTCTCATTTTCGCCCAGAAGGGCCCATGACCATTACATCATTCTGAATTTCCTGAGCTTGTTCATGACAATACACCCACCCTCCCTGTGCAGACATGGGGCTTGATTTTCTGCACGACATGCAAGGCTGGGAAAATTCAACATGATAGGCGTGATGCTGAAAGGGGCTGTGGTGGGAAGACACAAAATCAGGATCAGGCCTTCGGCTGCGATGGAGAAAGTTGGCCTCGCAAACAAGTGGGCTGAGGAATCTGGCCAGCATAATGGCAGAGCACTTGGTTTCCTTTTAAAAAAAAAAATGTTTTTTTAACTTTGGGGAAAGGCGCTGGTTGGGTTCACTTCACCCCTCACTTCATGGCTCACTCTCCACATTGGTCCATTCAAAGCGGCTGTCTTGATTCATTTCCTCATTCCTTCCCGTTTATCCTCATTTCCTACCCCGTTCCCCTCTCACGGGCAATCATTCTAGCCCTGTGTCACTGCATACATGTTTGTGTGAAAGTCCTTAATTTATATAAATGGTCTTGGACTATAAATTTCTTACTTCTTACATTTTTACTCAGCACCACGTTTTTAAAGATCTATATTCATGCTGCTGACTACTGCATAGTATTCCACGGGGTTTGTCCATCACATTTCATGTACGCGTTCCTGGGGAGATGGACAAACACTGAGCCAAAGCACCCTATGACGAGTAGCCCGTATGTATCACCCTCTGGAGATGTGTAAGAGTTGCTGTGAGAATAGTATCCAGGAAGGACTTGCCGGGTCATGGGGCACACATATACACCCCAGTTACACTAAGGCAAGCCAGGGGGCTGTCCTGGACGGCTGCATCCATCTAAACATTCCCACCAGCCCGGCACACGATTTTTCATCTCCCCACATGCCCGCCAACATTACGCTGCTCTACGTTTGTGTCATTTGCCTACTTTATGTGTCTGTCTTCCCCCTTGGACAGGTATAAGTGCTATCTCTTTGTTGCTTTAATTAGCATCTCTCTCTTCATTGGCCTCCTTGCCTTTGGGGTTTCCTCTCCTGTGACCTGCCTGCTCGTATCTTTTGCCCAACTTTCCCGTGCAGTTCTTGGTTTTATTTTTCCTGTTTGACAGAAGTTTCTCGGATATTTTCAATATTAGTCCCTTGTCCGCTTCTGAGGGTGCAAGCATCTCTCAGTTTGCTGTGCATCCGTGAACTTGCTCCAAAGTGTCCTCCACTGAACAGTAATCTTTCATTGTATTATGATCAGATCCATCCCTTTTTCTGTTGTTGTTCTTACAGACTGTGCTTTTGGGACACACACACGTACACACACACACACACACACACACACACGTACACACACACACACACACGCGTACATACACACACACACACGTACATACACACACACACACACACGTACACACACACACAGTGACCTATAAAAAATGCACTCCTATATTATCTTCTATTGATATTCTAGCTTACCTTTCAAACTTAAGTCTCAATCCATCAGGAACTTGCCTTTATAAGTGATATTAGACAGAGAATGACTTTTAACAACTTAAGAAAACTTCCGTTTTATTGCTCAGTGGTTTAATAACAGCTTTTATCACTTTATGATATATTTTCCTGCCTATATCTGATTTTTTTCAAGTAGATTTGGGTTTTTTTCAAATAAATTATCTGATATAATACTGATATTATCAGGATAAGCTCTATTTGATTATGATGTACTATTTATTTTAAAGGCTTTTGGATGCTTTTAGCTAATATTTTATTTTGGTTATCTGTATTTACATCGATTGCATTAATTGACCTGCAGTCTATTTCCTTACATTTACATTTCTTGAGTGATTAATCTTATGTATTTTTATCTAGTTTTGGAACCAATATTATCCTGGCTTCATGAAACAAGCCAAGCAGTTTTCACTCTCATGTTTTCTGTAATATCTTTCTGGAGATCTAATGGTTCGTTCTTTTTAAAGGTTGTTAAAAACTCACCTACAAAAACATTTGTGCCAGAAGCATTCTAGGAGGAAAGTCTTTGCTTAACATTTCAAATTATTTAATACTTTAAAGTCTATTCAAGTTTTCTTTTAAAATTTCTCTTGTGCCAAAACTTAGTATTTTATGTTTTTTCAAGATATATGCCCAGGGAATTCCATGATGGTCCATGCTTTCATTGCTGAGGGCCTGGGTTCACTCCCTGGTCAGGGAATGAAGATTCCACAGGCCATGCAGCGTGACACCACTCCCCCAAATATATGTACATGTCATCTAAATTTTCAAATTTATTAGTAACAGATAAGTATCTGTTACTAAAAGCAGTCTTTTTCTTCTGGGCCATGAGGCAGGTGGGATCTTAGTTACTTGACCAGGGATCAAACCTGAGCCCCCTGCAGTGGAAGCACAAAGTCTTAACCCCTGGACAGCCAGGGAAGCCCCCAGTCTTTTCTTCCCTCATGTGTGTCATTGTGACTGTTGCTTATTCATTCTATACCATTTATTTTATTTATTTGCATCAACCCCTCACCAGCCTTACAAAAGTGTTTCTCCTATTGATATTACTAACATATTAAAAACATCAACTTTTGGTGTCATTACTCTTCTCTATTTTTGTTATTGTAAATTGTAGCTATTCTCTAGCTATTTCCCCCTTATCTTTATTATTATCATTTCTATTATCAAATATTTCTTTATTATCTTTTTCTAATCTCTTGATTTGAATGCTTAACATGCTTTTTTCACATTAAAGTTCTTCTTAGAAAGATATTTATTTATTTACTTGGCTGCACCAGCTCACAGTGGCATGCGAGATCTAGTTCCCTGGCCAGGGATCCGGCCTGGGCCCTCTGCACTGGGAGCAGGGAGTCTTAACCAGTGGATCAGCAGAGAAGTCCCCGAAATTCGTAATACAATAAAAAAGCCCAGTGCACTCTGACATAGATGGGCCATAGATCACATCTTCCATGAATTGGCTGTGAGACTGGGTGACCCATTTCACTTTTCTGCGTGTCTGTATGCTAAACTGTGAAATGAGGTTCATGGCCCTCTCTCCCAGGCACCTGTGTGAGGATGTTAGGAGGTAAGCCACAGGAGGCACCTGCGGGATCCTCAGATGCTAGTTCCCGTCCCTTGTTCCAAAGCTAATTAAAACCACTAATCCTAGATTCATGAAAATCTCAAACTTTTAAGAAGTGGTTCCCAACTGCAGACAGTCTTCATTCCCAGTGGACATCTGACAATGTCTGGAGACAGTTTTGATCATCGCAGCTGGGAGAGGAAAGGGGTGCCACTGGGATCTAGGGAAGGTCCCTAGGTAGAGGATGAGCACGTTACTAAACATCCTATGTTCCAAAATTCGCAGGATCAGCCCCCACAACTATCCAGCCCCAAATATCAATAGGGCCAAAACTGAGAAACCACTTTTTTTCCCCCTTGGCTGCATCAGATCTTTCTTGCGGCATGAGGTATCTTCATTTATTTATTTATTTTCAATAACCAAGGGTAAGTAACACACAGAAGACACAGATTTGTCTATTTTATGACTTACTTTTACTCTGAGTCTTTGTTGCTGTGCATGGACTTTCTTTGTGTGGGGCAGGGACTACTCTTCGCTGCGGTGCGCGGGCTTCTCATTGCGGTGGCTTCTCTTGTCGTGGAGCACGGGGTCCAGGCACGTGGGCTCAGCAGTTGTGGCACAGGGATTTAGTTGCCCCATGGCATGTGGAATATTCCTGGACCAGGAATCGAACCTGTGTCCCCTGCACTGGCAAGTGATTCCTAACCAATGAACCACCAGGGAAGTCTGTGTGTATATCTTTAGTTGCAGCATGCAGGAGGTATCTTTAGCTGGGGCATGCAAACTCCCAGTTGGAGCATGTGGGATCCAGTTCCCTGAGCAGGGATTAAACTCAGGCCCCCTGCATTGGGAGCTCAGAGTCTTAACCACTGAACCACCCAGGAAGTCCCACCTTGAGGGAAACTCCAGTGGCATCTGGTCCTGTCTTTTCCCAATATAAGAATTTTCCCCAGTACCTCCTCTGCTTGGGTACACTCAGGGACAGGAGGCTCACTACATAAGAAAATAGGTAACAATAGTGGAAGGAACACAGACATTGGAGTCAGGCACTCTCACACACTTGTCCACCCTTTATTCTGACTTATCATCTGTAAACCTCAATTTCCTCATCTGTAAAATGGATAAAGTATGTAGCTATGATCACCATACAAGGTATATCCCAACACAGGGCCCAAAATGTAACAAGTAGTCAATAAAAGTTAACTTTTGCAGTTAACCCTTACTGCATCCAAATTTGCTTGCAAGTGACTTTACAATTCTGCACTTCGGTGATACATCTTCTATCTAAATGTCCCTGAACTGTTGTCAGACAGTGATCAATAATGGTTATTCCCCATTTTGATTCCACTTGTTTGACTTAGTATGAATAGAATGCTAGATTTCTAATTTGAAAAAATACATATGCAACAAGAAATAAAGGTTTACTGTATAGGACAGGGAACTATAGTCAATACCTTGTAATAACCTATAATGGAAAATAATCTGAAAAATAATATATGTATATCAGTTTAATTCAGTAGCTCAGTCATGTCCAACTCTTTGCAACCCCATGGACTGCAGCATGCCAGGCTTCCCTGTCCATCATCAACTTTCAGAGCTTGCTCAAATTTATGTCCATCGAGTTGGTGATGTCATCTAACCATCCTATCCTCCATCGTCCCCTTCTCTTGCCTTCAGTCTTTCCCAGCATCAGGGTCTTTTCCAATGAGTCAGGTGGCCAAAGTATTGGAGCTTCAGCTTCAGCATCAGTCCTTCCAATGAATATTCAGGACTGATTTCCTTTAGGATGGACTGGTTGGATCTCCTTGCAGTCCAAGGGACTCTCAAGAGCCTTCTCCAGCACCACAGTTCATATATATATAACTGAATCACCTTTCTGTGCACCTGAAACATTGTAAGTCAATTATACTTCAATAAAATGTATATATTAAGAAAAAAATAACGGCCAGCCCTTTTTCTGGGGCGCAGCTTCTGCATCTCTGAAATACATGGTGCCCCTAAATACAATCTCATAAATAGCTTGCCCTCAGCTGGTCAGTCTGCAGATATGTTTGGTGTTTGGCCTGCAGTTGCTTTTGTTTTGCCTCTTAGAATTCAAATCTATCTCTCACTTATAAAAACGGGGGTCTTCCCTAGCAGTCCAGTGATTGGAACTTCTCTTTCCAATACAGGGAATGTGGGTTCAGTCCCTGGTTAGATCCCTCATGCCTGGTAGCCAAAAAAACCAAAACATAAAAACAGAAGCTATATTGTAACAAATTTAATAAAGATTTTTTAAATGGTCCACATTAAAAAAAATTGTTTTTAATAAGATAAAAATGGGATACTTTACCTAAAACTGCAGATCTCCTCTTGAAGAATAAAAGGTTCAACAATACTGGGCCTGTTTCCTTCATGACTACAATCAGGGGCCAGTGAGCAGTGTTTCTCCATAGAGGGGACATGTGTTCTCTATTCCCCACAATCCCCACTACTCCCTATTGTCCTGTTTTCACTCACTCATATCACTTACAGCTTCTGTAGACATTTGACTTTACAATTCTTAAGATATATGGGCTCGCCTGCTCCTTTCATCTCTACTGGTCTATGAATCCTGGAAACCATGAGCTGCTACTCAAAGAGGAAATTTCCTTGATAAATTACGAGAGGAGAATCTAAGAACTGATGATTTGCTACAGCTTTTACTTAAAACAGAAGCTCTCCTGGACTCTGATTCCATTTTCCAACAAGGGGAGGAGTGTCTCTTTTGAAAAAAATCTGTAGCTAGCTTATTCAAGTTCATTAAAAGGATCCTTTGATTTGTAAAACTCATGAAGCTAGTGGACAGGGCCAGGGTTGAAGAGGAAGGGCACTGGGATGCTTCGCAGGGACCTGGTGATCTCCTAGTGCTCCTGGGTACAACCACGTAAGGTAGCAGTATGAATCTGACCCTCCTGGGGACCCCCGACTTTTTTCACCAAGCATAAGCAGACTTCAGGAAGCAGGTGGTCTTAAGCAATGATTCAGGGGTGTCAGGCAGACACACACACACAAAATCACACTTTGGCCCATCCTGCAGATGAAATTGGCCCCTTCTGAGTTAATCTCTGCAAGACTTCTACATTTGCTGACAAAATTCTCTCCCCAGGGTGGGACTTCTCTGATGGTCCAGTGGCTAAGACTCTGGGCTCCCAAGGCATGGGGTCCAGGTTTGATCCCTGGTCCGGAAACTATATCCCACATGCAGCAACTAAGACTTGGCACAGCTGAATAAATAAAAATAAACAAATAATTTAAAAAATTCTCTCCCCAGAGTATCTTGGAGTATGGATTGTGTAGCATGGTGAAGAACCCATAATTTAGGTGGAGCTGACCCTTAACCACACACGCATCCTAGGACAAGTCACCCAATGCCACCGAGCCTCAGTTTTCATGTCAGAAAAATGGGATAACAATACCACCTCTTTCCCAGAGCAGCTGCATGGGAGTTAATTGGCCTCTATTCCCCTTTGTTCTCTGGATGACAAAACTGAAGCTTGGGTAGGAGAACTGATTTGCAGCACAATGCTGCTTTGGGAGGTTCCTCTGGCTGGCTGAGATATAAGTCCATTAATCATATCCAAGGGAAAACTTATTAGAAACAGATATCTAGTCCAAACCAGAGGATATTATTTAACCAGGAAAAAAAAAATAAACACAATAATATGTAGTGCTGGCCTAGCTGTAGTAAAACAAAACACATTCAAAGTGATGGGCCAGTCTTGTCGCTACAGGTGAGAAAGCATGTCTTGCGTGGACTCCCCATGTATGCTTGCTGAACTGCTGAGCTGAGAGCAATTTGCCAATTGCCTGGAGGCCCATTAAAAATGTTCATTATCCTTGTCACTTTTTGATGTCACTCCTGGGAATTTTTCTAAGGACCCAATCTTGTAGGAAATAAAAATTATAAGAAATAATATATTGAATTCACTGTGTACATTGGAAAACACTTTACAAAGGTTTTGTAGAATTATAGAAGTAATGGATTGGACAATGAAGTCTATGGGTTGGGATGCTGCTCATGCCCACGGGAGTGGTCGATGGAGCTTGAATAATTGAAGACAGTCTCCAGGCCTAGCCATCAGGACACATAGACAAATGAGGCATCCTCAACTCAGTGTATTCGGGAGAATGAAAGTGAGAGTCACTCAGTCTTGTCTGCCTCTTTGCGACCCCATGGACTATACAGTCCATGGAATTCTCCAGGCCAGAACACTGGAGCAGGTAGCCATTCCCTTCTCCAGGGGATCTTCCCAACCCAGGGATCGAACCCAGGTCTTCTGCATTGCAGGCGGATTCTTTACCAGTTGAGCCACAAGGGAAGCCCAACAATACTGGAGTGGGTAGCCTATCCCTTCTCCAGCAAATCTTCCTGACTCAGGAATCTAACCCGGGTTTCCTGCATTGCAGGTGAATTCTTTACCAACTGAGCTACCAGGGAAAGACTGGGAGGCAAAGGGGGAAACATTCACACTATAGTGTTAAGTCTAAAAAGCACTGTTATGAGGCAATAAGGGATCAAGAGGAGGATGAAAATGACTCTGCCAGAATTGTAAGATTAAGGTTGACTTTAAATGTCTTTCTCTGTGATTTTTATGATACACTCACATCAGAGGGAAATGCTTCTTCTGCACACCAGGTGCTTCAGACTGGAGTCTGTCCAGCCACGGACCGCCTGATCTTTTTACAGTTGAAGCCACCTACTAAGCACCTACTACATGCTACTAGGCACCGTATCAGACACATTCTACTGTGATCGCAGGAACCTCCAGTCCCTGCTGAACAAGCCTCAAAGGGAGGAGTCAGTATCAGAGCCACTGGAAAAGGAAGACTGAGAGAGCAGGGAACTTGCCTGGGGTCACGCGACTAAGCAGTTAATTGAGGGGCTTCCCCCTGCATCTGCACTCCCAGTGGAGGGGCTTGGGTTCAATCCCTGGGAAGGGACCTACATCCCACGTGCCACAACTAAAGACTCAAAATTCTGCAACTAAGACCTGTGCAGCCAAATAAATGAATAATTTTTTTTTAAAGAAGAGCCAAGTTGGGGCTGGAATCCAGCGTGATTTGTGGACAAAATTTAGCCTCTTTCCAGCACTCAGTGGCCCCCAAAGAACTGGGACATGGGAGAGGGCATTAAACAGCAAAGGTCCTCCCTGTTCAAGCCCCTACAGTACTGCTGATGAACTCTGGAAGAAAGACCATCCTTGTTAACAGAGAGAACACAGTCCTGGGGCCGAGAACCCTCCCCTGATGAGCTAAAACTGAGCAATTGCAGAGTTTTCACTGGTCATGTCCACTGTGGGGTTGCTTCCATCCCTGCATGGGAAGCCAAACCTGTTTTCCATTGTCAGTAGTGATGTAAAGAACCCTTTGCATTTCTTCTTCCATTCCTATAAATTTCAGAAGGTGCCTCTCTAAATGTGTGTTTCAGGCTCCATGCTTCTGGGACCTTGAGTTTAACCACACCTTCATCACAGTGTTCTCTATTACAAAACACCCAGAAGCCCTACCATAACAAGGCAGGCAGCATGCAAACATTTAGTCACAGAAGAGGCATTGCATCATTCTTAGATTAGCAAAAGCCCATTTTATAGGTTGTCTACAGAGTCACAAAAATCACTAAAGTATAGACAATTAAAATTATACTATACCCTGAACTGAGACTGTCTCAAGTGATGCCAAGGCGGTCACTTCTTAGCCCTCCACACCTCTATGTCATCCCCTCCCCAGCATAAGATGAGAATCTCAGCATGCTCCCCACTCCCTCGCCCACAGACTGGAGCCCTTCCTTGGCCCAGTTCCTTGGTCCACTGGACTGCACATTATCATGGATGTTTGTGTCCATTCCTGTAATGAAGCCATCCAGGCTTTTTACCAGGGCAGACCTTCAACCAACTCATTGAATAAAGGTATCAGAGTAATCGCCTAGAAAATAAGCTTCATTTAGGCACTTTTATTCCTCAAGTTTGCAGAAATGGATCCATGCACCCTTGTCCTTCCACCCTCTGTCATTTTTACAAGTCTCCCTTTAAAGTACCTAAAGCAGCATCACCTGTTAACGTCAACAAAGGTAACAATGTCTTTCCTTGCAAGGTTTCTGTGAGTCAGCCCAGTCTCATACCTTCATGAACGAATACAGAAGGGGTTGTTTTGAGGGGTCTGATATTCAGAGCCCACCTTCCCTATATCCAGGGGCTGGAAAATGCCAGGGTCACAACTGATGTCTTCCAATGTCCACCCGAAAACACCACTGTAGCCTGCTCGGTTTACAATCCTGTATACATTCTTGGCTGCAAAATCGCTGCAGGGACAAAGGAATGTCTCTGAATTCAAGATGATTTCATCTCAAACTTGTTCTCTACTATTAACAAACAGTTCAGGAAGAAATGAAGGAAGCTGAACCCCTCTGGGGACATACTCAATTTTCCCCCAATGGGATCCTAGCAGTATCTGAGAGGCCTGTGTTTTGACAAGGCTATCATCAAACTCTCCAAAGAAGTTGGCTGTTCACTTGCAGGCTTCCCAGATGGCACAGTGGTAAAGAATCTACCTGCCAAGGCAGGAGATGCAAGAGACATGGATTTGATCCCTGGGTTAGGAAGATCCCCTGGAGAAGGAAATGGCAACTCACTCCAGTATTCTTGCCTGGAAATCCCATGGACAGAAGAGCCTGGCAGGCTACAGTCCATGAGGTCACAAAGAGTCAGACACTGCTGGGCGCGCACGCGCGCACACACACACACACACACGCACACACACACGCACACTGCAGGAATCCCGTCAGGTGAGGGTGGACTTCCCAAGGCGGCCTTCCAGGGTGGGGGCAGCTGTGATCTCCATTATACACCACCCTGCCTTACCCCAGGTTTGGGAAATTCTAGTGGACTTACAGAAAGCAGAATCAGGGAGACAGGTTTGACAGCTCTTTTTTTCAAATGTGATGGATGGGGCCCATGTCTTTTCCACATGTTGGCTTCCAGTACTGCCCACTCTCCGTTACTGCAAGTATTCACCTGCTTTCTAACGATCTGTTCCTCTCCCGGTCCCTGAGTCTGGGGCCGCTGTGCAAGCCTGGGTGTGGGAAATTGTGACGTGGCCCAGTGGAGAAATGAGACGTCCATTGCCTAGGCCCAGCTGGCTCGGCCTCTCCCATGTCTTCCCTCTGGACCTCCTTTGGGCTCTGACAGTTCATAGCCACATCTATCCTTTGTTCATGAAGGACTTCCAGCTCCACAGTCAATGCCCCCATGGAGCTGAGGGGATCTACAGCCACGACTGATCAGGCCCAGTCCAGCCCAGTCATTCAGTCATGTCCAGCTGTTTGCGACCCCATAGACAGCAGCACACCAGGCCTCCCTGTCCATCACCAACTCCCGGAGCTTGCTCAGACTCATATCCATTGAGTTGGTGATGCCATCCAACCATCTCTTCTTCTGTCAACTCCTTCTTTTCCCGCCTTAAATATTTCCCAGCATCAGGGTCTTTTCCAATGAGTCAGTTATTCACATCAGGTGGCCAAAGTATTGGAGTTTCAGCTTTAGCATCAGTACTTCCAATGAATATTCAGGACTGAGTTCCTTTAGGATGCACTGGTTGGATCTCCTTGCAGTCCAAGGGACTCTCAAGAGTCTTCTCCAACAACACAGTTCAAAAGCATCAATTCTTCAGTGCTCAGCTTTCCTTATAGTCCAACTCTCACATCCATACATGACTACTGGAAAAACCATAGCTTTGACTAGATGGACCTTTGTCGGCAAAGTAATGTCCCTGCTTTTTAATATGCTGTCTAGGTTGGTCATAGCTGTTCTTCCAAGCAACAAATGTCTTTGAATTTTATGGCTACAGTCACCATCTGCAGTGATTTTGGACCCCCCCCAAAAATAAAGTCAGCCACTGTTTCCCCATCTATTTGCCACGAAATGATGAGACCAGATGCCATGTTCTTCATTTCCTGAATGTTGAGTTTTAAACGAGCCTTTTCACTCTCCTCTTTCACTTTCATCAAGAGGCTCTTTAGTTCTTCTTCACTTTCTGCCTTAAGGGTGGTATCATCTGCATATCTGGGTTATTAATATTTCTCCCAGCAATCTTGATTACAGCTTGTGCTTCATCCAGCCCAGCATTTTGCATGATGTACTCTGCCTATAAGTTAAATAAGCAGGGTGACAATAGACAGCCTTGATGTTCTCCTTTCCCAATTTTGAACCAGTCTGTTGTTCCATGTCCGGTTCTAACTGTTTCTTCTTGAGCTGTATACAGATTTCTCAGGATGCAGGTAAAGTGGCCTGGTATCCCCATCTCTTGAAGAATTTTCCACAATCTGTTGTGATCCACACAGTCGAAGGCTTTGGCATAATCAACAAAGCAGAAGTAGATGTTTTTCTGGAATTCTCTTTTTCAATGATCCAACACATGTTGGAAATTTGATCTCTGCTTCCTCTGCCTTTTCTAAATTCAGCTTGAACATCTGGAAGTTCATGGTTCACGTACTGTTGAAGCCTGGCTTGGAGAATTTTAAGCATTACTTTGCTAGCATGTGAAATGAGTCCAATTGTGTGGTGGTTTGAACATTCTTTGGCATTGCCTTTCTTTGGGACTGGAATGAAAACTGACCTTTTCCAGTCCTGTGGCCACTGCTGAGTTTTCCAAATTTGCTGGCATATTGAGTGCAGCACTTTCACAGCATCATCTTTTAGGATTTGAAATAGCTCAACTGGAATTCCATCACTTCCACTAGCTTTGTTCATAGTAATGCTTCCTAAGGCCCACTTGACTTCACCCTCCAGGATGTCTGGCTCTAGGTGAGTGATCATACCATTGTGGTTATCTGGGTCATGAAGATCTTTCTTGTATAGTTCTTCTGTGTATTCTTGCCACCTCTTCTTAATATCTTCTGCTTCTGTTAGGTCCATACCATTTCTGTCCTTTATTGAGCCCATCTTTGCATGAAATGTTTCCTTGGTATTCCTAATTTTCTTGAAGAGATCTCTAGTCTTTCCCATTCTATTGTTCCTCTCTATTTCTTTGCATTGATCACTGAGGAAGGCTTTCTTATCTTTCCTTGCTATTCTTTGGAACTCTGCATCAATCTTTCCTTTTCTCCTTTGCTTTTCACTTCTCTTCTTTTCTCAGCTATTTGTAAGGCCTCCTCAGACAACCATTTTTCCCTTTTGCATTTCTTTTTCTTGGGGATTGTCTTGATCACTGCCTCCTGTACAATGTCACGAACCTCCATCCATAGTTCTTCAGGCTCTCTGCCTATCACATCTAATCCTTAATCTATTTGTCACTTCCACTGTATAATGGTAAGGGGTTTGATTTAGGTTATACCTGAATGGTCTAGTAGCTTTCCCTACTTTCTTCAATTTAAGTCTGAATTTCGCAATATGGATCAAGACCAGGAGGTATCAAATTGAAACAAATACATTTAAGTTTTAAAACACAAAGTGACTTGAAGAAGTATCAAGTAAACCATCCTACAGGTGTTAAGCTGTTGGCTGTGTGGCATATGGTTGGTCCACATTTTGGCCACACTGACTTAAATCAGGCCTCCAAGTGTTTTGAACAAACCGTTCCTCCAAGGCCGGGGTTCAGGATACTATTTGAGGTTCCTTCCAAGCCACCAGCCTCCCTGGGGGCTGGAATTCCTGTGCTCTGCTGGAGCGATGGGATTCAAAGTCTTTTACTTAGGCTAATCCATCCTGCTTTAAATCCTCCCACACTACAGAAACTCAGTGACAAAAGAGAGAGTGGGTTGGTGATAGGAAAATACCATCAGAAGGTAAGAAGCAGCCCAACCCTCGGTAAGTGGATTAACTCACTTAGCTGCTGGAAGGTAAACCTTTCTGGAGATGGCATCCAAGTCAGGAGATGGGCCAGCCCGAAGTCAGGTGGGCTCTTGGATGCAAATAAAATGTGGGTTTGGAGGTCTGATGTAGATCCAGAGAGGCCAGGCAGGGAATGCCCAGTTTTAGCCCCAAAATGCCAAGGCACAGCACATCTGAAGTTACAAGGGAGGGGGAAAGCAACAAAAAGAAAAGCAAACATCTGCGAGGGGATATTTTTTCTTTCTTTCTTTTTTTTGCTGTGTTGCATGGCTTGTGGGATTTAGTTCCCCTACCAGGGCTAGAACCTGGGTCCTCAGCAGTGAAAGCACAGCATCCTAACCACTGGACAGCCCCTTTAGAAGGGGGTTTCCATTGGGGAAACAATGGCTGGTTTTATTTTCTTGGGTTCCAAATTCACTGTGGAGAGTGATTGCAGCCATGAAATTTATAGTCTCTTGCTCCTTGGAAGAAAAGCTATGACAAATCCAAACAGCATAATAAAAAGCAGAGACATCATTTTGCTGACAAAGGTCCGTATAGTCAAAGCTATGGTTTTTCCAGTACTCATGTATGGATGTGAGAGTTGGACCATAAAGAAGGCTGAGGACCAAAGAACTGATGCTTTCAAATTATGGTGTTGGAGAAAATTCTTGAGAGTCCCTTGAACAGCAAGGAGATCAAACCAGTCAATCCTAAAGGAAATCAATCCCAAATATTCACTGGAAGGACTGATGCTGAAGGTGAAGCTCCAGTACTTTGACCACCTGATGTGAAGAGCAGAATCACTGAAAAAGACCCCAGTGCTAGGAAAGATTGAGGGCAGGAGGAGAACGGGGTGACAGAGGACAAGATGGTTGGATATCATCACCAACTCAATGGACATGAGTTTGAGTAAGCTGTGAGAGATGGTGAAAGACAGGGAAAGCTGGCATGCTGCAGTCCATGAGTTTGCAAAGAGTTGAACATGACTTAGAAACTAAACAACAACACTTCTCCTTGCATTCAAGCTTATTAACCTTAGTGAGTTAGGAGCACTTTCTTCTGGAAGAATCTCACTAAATACTGCAATAAAGTTAGAAGGAGTTTGTTGGGCTGATAGATAAATAGATACAAACCTCACTAGCATCAGTGGAAATTGCAACGCCAACTCAGGTCAAATACTAGAGTTGGAATCCTGACCTAGAGATTTCTACACTCCAAGTAATACATGTGTGTTAAGTGTGTGTATTATTTTAAAGAAATATTTTGGCTGCTAGCCTCCAAATATCTAAGGGTATCTGGAAAAGATAGTCTAAGACAATTATCTATTCCTCCAGTTTCCTAAGTGCTAGGTGTGTATCAGGTTTACAGCATTAAAAAGTGGGTTTCTAGGCCACAAGAATTTAACTTCTTACAGAAATGCCTTTACTAAATTGTACTGCATTAAAAAGGCTTTTGTTTTTATAATGGAATGTTATGGCATCTTTAGAAAAATCTTTCTGTTGCTTAAGTGAACTAGTGATAAAGAATCCGCCTGCCAATGCGGGAGTCACAGGTTTGATCCCTGGGTTGGGAAGATCGCACAGAGTAGAAAATGGCACCCACCGCAGTATTCTTGCCTGGAAAATTCCGTGGACAGAGGAGGCTGGTGGGCTTGATTCCATGGGGTCACAAGAATCGGACACAGCTAAGAGATTGTGTGCGCACACACACATGCACACACGCTGCTCAAATTCCCACGAGTAAGGATTCTCAAGAGAAAATGTTCGGGATGATTGAATCAAGGATAACTTTATCTCTCTTAGGAGATTGGTATGTTTCCTTTAATCGGAGAAATGTTATACAACCCATCACATTTATATTTTTGGCTGCCAGGAAACTCAACATTCAATTCTCTGTCTAAGACCAGTAACTCTATTGGCCTAAATTTGGGATATGATCATCTTTTCTACTTCAATATTTGCTTAATAATCCTCAATAATAATTATAATAGTCATATCTGAGTCTGGTATATATTGTATCTGCTACATAGCAGATATATATAGTATATATTATATCAGGTCACTTTTTGCTTGCTATTGGCACATATACAACTCAACTAGGTCAAGCAATAAAAAGTGGGGAGAGGATTCTTACTGACTCATATACATGAAAAGTTGAAAAGTCCAGGGTAGATCTAATCATAAAACTTTAGAATAGGGATGAGTCAAGGGGGGATGGGAACCTGTCCGGAAGTGCTCCCAGGGACCAAAGCTGAACACTCTGAACAGCAAGGTAAACAACATGGAGTTGAATTATAATACAAAGTATAAAATAAATATACATGCATATATCATTATATAATAAAGCAAATGATGGAATAAATAGGAACAAGAAACAAATCTTCCTTACAAAAAAGTTGAAATAATATTTTATATATATATATATATACACACTATATACAGGTGTTCCATATATATACATATATGTAGGTGCTCCCTTTCTAAGAGGTAAGAGATTAATTTCTATGAGGCTGGGCTAGATTTAGTAACTGGCTTCCAAAGAGAAGAGCACAAAGAGAGAAAATATTACCTTTACAGTGGAGAAGCCTGGCAGACACCACCTGATTTAACCAAGGGTTAAAGGTCAGCATCAGCAGTGATGAGTCATGTTGGTGTCTTGAATCCCCTGATACGATGTGATGAGAAAGTGACTTCACATCCATGGTAGTCTTTCCAAGACTTCAAAAACCTAGTCTAAGCATGAGAAAAACATCAGACAAGTCCAAGCTGGGAAATATTCTACAGGAGACCTGACCAGAACTCCTTGAAAGTGTCAATCAACATTTTTCATGAACTTGAGAAAGACTGAGAAACTGCCACAGACAAAAGGCGACTGAAAAGGCATAATGCCAGAAGGCAACGTAGACCCTGGATGGAAAGAGGGGCATTAGTGGGAAAACTGATGGAATTCAAGTCTGGAGTTCAGTTTACAGTAACGTGCCCGTGTGGGTTTCTTGCTTGTGACAAATGTATCATGGTAAGGTAGTGTGTAAGATGTTGACACTAAGGGGAATGAGCACTCTCTGTACTAGTGTCTCAGCCTGCTGGAACTGAATACCACAGACTGCGGGGCTTACACCCAGTAGAAATCGTTTTCCCACATTTCTGGAAGCTGCAAGTCCGAGATCAGGGTGCCGGCTGCAATGAAACATCCCATCTGTAACTATCTTTGTAGCTTCTCTGTAAGTTTAAAATTACTCTTAATAATTAATTAAAAAGTAGCAATGGGACAAACAGAAAACACATAATAAATAAATCCAATCCTATTAATCATCCTATTAAGTGTTAATGGCCTAAACACTCCAATTAAAAAGCAGAACGGTGAGACTTCCCTGGAGGTCCAGTGGTTAAGAATTCACCTTCCAATGCAGGGGACATGGGTTTGATCCCTGGTCCGGGAAGATTCCCCATGCCACAGGACAACTGAGCCCGTGCTCCACAATGCTGAGCCTGCACTCTAGAGCCTGTGCCGTGTAACAGAAGCCAGCGGAATGAGAAGCCCGCACACTGCAACTAGAGAGCGGCCCTCAGTCACGCAACCAGAGAAAACCAGCGTGCAGCAACAGAGAGCCAGCAGAGCCTAAAATAAACACATGTTGCTGTGCTGTTCCGTCACTAAGGCGCGCCCCATTCTGCGGCCCCATGGACTGCAGCACCCCAGGCTTCCCTCTCCTTTACTGTCTCCTAGAGTTTACTCAAAGCCATGTCCACTGAGTCTGTGACGCTATCTAACCAAATAAATAAATGAACACATTTAAAAAGAAAAAGCAGTATGTTCAGAATGGGTAAAAGAGACCCAACTATGTGTTGTCTGCAAGTGATGAGCCTTAATTATAAAGACAGCTTGAAAGTGAGTGAAAACAAAAAGAAAGGGAATGGTTGAAAAATAATTTCTCATACACAATGTAAACCTAAGAAGGATGAAATGTCTATATTAATAATAAGCTAAATACACCTCAAAGTAAAGAGTATTCATCAGGATAAATTACATATAAACACACATAAACGACCTTGATTGATGATTTAAGAAAGATAATCATCAAATGATGCTAGATCTGTTTGGCCCACTCTTATATCTGCCTTTTTTTCTTTGTGTGTCTCCCTGTCCAATTCCTCACCCCAACCCACTCCACTTAACCAACGTTAGCAACCTAGCACTTACCTTTTCCATATTTCCTGATGCTTGGGAAGTCATTTCCAAAGATATAATAAGAACACACACATATGTATATATACATACACAAGATATCTGTCATTATTTTACAGGGAAAGTGGGTCCAAGGCATACACAGTCTGCTCCAGCTTCTCTTTTAATACCTCATGCAGATTACTCTAGGCTCCCAGATATGTGCTATTTCACTATTTTTAATGAACTATTTAGAATGATCCATTATGCATAATTTATTCAGCATTGAACATGTATTCAAACATCATTAATATAATGATTCCTGGGAATGAGATTCTGGGTCAAAGGGCATGTGTGCCTAATTTTAATACATTTTGCCATGTTATTCCCGGAGAGGATGTAGCAATTGCATGTCCACCAACCATGAGCATGCGTATCTTCTTCCCCGCCCAGGAAGCGGATGCCACCCATTCAACGTGAAGAAGTCTGCACCCGCAGCCCCCATAATGGGTATCGGGCTCACACCTATCGCCACAGGTCTCCTGGCTCCCTTTGTGGGGGAAGCAGAACTCATGCCCAGAGCTCCCACAGCTTCCGCTCAAGGGTCCCAACTCCTGGGTCACTTTATGTGAATGAACCTGTTCGTGTCCACCTGGGCCTTGTGCTTCTGTGGGGAAGCACCAGCTTTCCTGTGGCTCACCTTAAGGCTGTGGTCTCCAACCTTTTGGCACCAGGGACAGGCTTCATGAAAGACTATTTCCCACGAATTGGGAGCGGGGGAGGGTTTCAGGATGATCCAAGCACAGTATATTTATTGTGCACTGACTTCCCTGTGGCTCAGGCAGGAAAGCGTCTGCCTACAATGCGGGAGACCCGGGTTCGATCCCTGGGTTGGGAAGATCCTCTGGAGAAGGAAATGGCACCCCACTCTAGTACTCTTGCCTGGAGAATCCCATGGACTGAGGAGAGTGGTAGGCTACAGTCCATGGGGCGCAAAGAGTCGGACACAACTGAGCGACATCACTTTCACTTTATTTCTATTATTACTACAACAGCCCCACCTCAGATCATCGGACATTAGATACTGGAAGTTGGGGACTCCTGTCTTAAGGCATCAGGGTCATGGGCTTGGAGGAAATAAAAGGCCAGCTGGAGATCCAATAAGACGCAGCCTCCTTGGAGATCCAGCCTATCCTTTTGGCTTCCAGGTTGACCTTGTCTCCCCATTGCAAAGTTATCTTCTTTCCTGTTGCCAGCCCTGCTGGCCTCATACCCACAGCAGACCTGGGGACAACACATTGTTGTAGAAGGTTAACTGATTCTCAAAATGTGTATGGTTAAATGCCTGTAATAAATCTATGATTCCCAGGTAGCACTAGTGGTAAAGAACCCACCTGCCAATGCAGGAGATAAGAGATGTAGGTTCGATCCCTGGGTCAGTAAAATCCCCTGGAGGAGGGCATAGCAACTCACTCCAGTATTTTTGCCTGGAGAATCTCCTGGACAGAGGAACCTGGCAGGCTACAGTCCATAGGGTTGTAAAGAGTCAGACACAACTGATGCGACTTAGCACACATGCACGCATGATGCTCAGAGCTATTGCGCTTCTCTGAGGGAACTTTAATATTAATACACTGTAATCATTCTCAATCCAGCTCTATGATAAAGCAGACTTGGAGACTTGAGGACCAGCTGTTTCTATGGGCATCACTTAAACATTGTCTGCTCCAGTATAGATTGGAATTCACAGATGCTGTTTTACAGCAAGTCAATTCAACAGACAGGTACTGAGCACCTACTTACTGTGTGCTGTCTGTGAGGTCTGCCCTTATACTAATAATCATCCTCTTGTATAATGACAAAAAAAAAAAAAACTTGAGATAAGGTAAAAAACAAAAAGTGTATGCTTGCAGTTGTAGCAATTTCATATTAGAATCCTTCAAGTGTTTTCAATAAAATTAGACCTTTCACTGAGTGGTAAAAATGACTCGTGAGTGCCAGCTATAATACATAACTCTGTGTGTGTGTCTGATAATTTCCTTACAGGCTGTGTGCACTTAGTCTTTCAGTCGTGTCCAACTCTTTGTGACCCCATGGATTTTATGTAGCCTGCCAGGCTCCTCTGTCTGTGGGGATTCTCCAGGCAAGAATACTGGAGGGGTTGCCATGCCCTCTTCAGGGGATCTTCCCAACCCAGGGATCGAACCCAAGTCTCCCACAGTGCAGGCGGATTCTTTACCATCTGAGCCACCAGAGAAGCCTCCTTGAGGCTAAGATCTAACTAATTGCCCAATTCTGATTTTCTTGGAAAAAAAAAAAAATCCAGCATGCTAACATGGATCAGCATTCTTAGAATTTCAATAATAGCTTAATTTATACCTAATGCTTGGATTTGGAACTGCTTAGGAAGCATTATTATCACCTTTTTTAAAAATTAAAAAATAAGACATAAAGGTTGTAAAATATGTCTGTCAATCCTTTGATGCTTTTCTCATTAAAAGGCAGATCTGGGGACTTCCCTAGACATCCAGTGGTTAAGACTCTGTGCGTGCGCCCCAATGTTCACTGCAGCACTATTCACAATAGCCAGGATATGGAAGCAACATAGCTGTCCACTGACAGATGAATGGATAAAGTTATGGTATGTATATACAATGGAATAACTGAACAATAAAAAAGAACGAATTTGAGTCAATTGTAGTGAGGTGAATGAACTTAGAGCCTGGTTATACAGAGTGAAGGCAGAAAGAGAAAAACAGACATCATATATATAGAATCCAGAAAAATGGTACTGATGAACCTGTTTGCAGGAAAGGAATGGAGATGCAGCTATAAGGACTTGTGGGCACAGTGGGGGAACGAGAGGGTAGGACGAACTGAGAAAGTAGCATTGACATATATACACATGTATCATGCGTAAAACAAGATGGCCAGTGGGAAGCTGCTGTATAAAACAGACAGCCCAGCCTGGTGCTTTATGACAACCTAGAGGGGTGGGATGGCAGTGGGGTAGAAGGAAGGCTCAAGAGAAGGGGGATATACATATATATATATATATATATAGTTATGACTGATACACGCTGTTGTATGGCAGAAACCAACACAGCATTGTAAAGCAATTATCCTCCAATTAAAAAAAAAAAAAATAGACTCTGTCCTTCCATTGCAGAGGTACAGGTCAGATCCCTGGCTAGGGAATGAAGATTCTGCGTGTTTTGCGGCAGGCAGCATGGCGAAGAAATAAATAAATAAATAATAAATTTAAAAAATAAATAAAAGGCCTGATTGCTTCTTGACTGTGGGCTGGCTTCTGTGACTCTCTTAGAAGGAACCCAGCTTGACCTTGGAAGCCCATTTATAAACAGACTCTGCTTGGCTCTGTCTCTTTCAGGCATGTTCTTTTGGGGCCCTGAGTTACCAAAGGACTTCAGCCACCCTGAAGTCACCATGCGGGAGAAACCACACGTGAGTCCACATAGAGATGGAAATGCCCAAGGCACTCCAGCTGCCCAGCCCACGTATTTGAGCCTCCCAGGCAGACATGGGAGTGGGTGACCTTCAGATGAATCCAGCCCCAGCCTTCCTCCCATCATGACTGTGTGGGGTGAACACTGCCCAGTGGAGCCCACTCAATCCCCAGGACCTTAGAGATAATTACATGTTATTTTAAACCACTAAGTTTTAGTGTGGTTTGTTATACAGCAATAAATAACTGGAACATTCTAGGTAGGGAAATAAACAGCACTGTTATCCTGCTCTCAGGGCTCACAGTTTATGGGGAGACAGAGTCACAGTTTCAACACCAGCTCACTGCCCTATAGAATGTATTGAAGGTTCAGGGGGAGTGCAGAGGCAGGACTGACTTCCAGATCTGAATAGTGAGGGATCTCACCTCTTTCATTTTTTAAAAGCCCTTTATTTAGTCACATCTTTATGTGCACAGATGTTAGCAGACTATAGAACTCCAGAAGCACACTGAACCAGTGGGCTCCTGTGTCATCTGCAGCAAGTGGATGGATGTATGTCAGTTTAGGACGGCATTTAAGGACTGACTCTCCTTACCATCCAATCCACATGGCACTGTACATTCTGAAAATGTCAGCATGGATTTTATCGGTTCCAAATTCTGTAAACTTTTCTCACTGGAAGCTTAAAAGACAAATATTTTCTATTGGGTTGGCCAAAAAGTTTACTCAGGTTTTGTATGATCGTATGGAAAGACCCAAAAGGACTTTTTGGCCAACTTAATACCTCCCAGTTTGGCCTGTAAGAAGGAGACAGAAGTAATGCTACGGA
This sequence comes from Aepyceros melampus, assembly GCA_006408695.1. Lineage (NCBI taxonomy): Eukaryota > Metazoa > Chordata > Mammalia > Artiodactyla > Bovidae > Aepyceros > Aepyceros melampus. The sequence goes on along the minus strand of SJXQ01000686.1, from coordinate 77,937 downwards.
GGAAAATCTATACAGGCAATTTACACCTTCTCACTTGATCACAGGTCAGTCCTGCCAAGCAGAGCCTGTTACAGTCATCATCCAGAGACAGAAATTAAGTCTCAGGGAGAAAATCATCTGCCCACAGTCAGTAAAAGTCATGTCTGGGATGTGAAACCAGATGTCCCAGCTCCAGACCTCTTTCTGTTATGGGTTAAGCTGTGTCCCCTCAAATGATATGTTGAAGTTCTTCTCCAGGACCTCAGTGTGTGACCTTTCTGGAAATAGCATCATTGGAAATGTAATTAGCAAAGATGAAACCATAATGGAATAGGACAGACCTCTAATCCAAAAGGACTGATGTCCTGATAAGAAGAGGAGAGATGCAGAGAGAGACACACACAGGAGAGGACCACCAGAGGATGGAGGCAGAGATTAGAGGGCTGCGACTGTAAGCCAAGGGATGCTGAGGATTGTTGGCAGCCACCAGAAGCTAGCAGAGGCAAGGAGGGACACCACCCACCACTGCCTAGCCCCCAACCCAGAGCCACTGAGAACACGACCCTGCTAACACCTTGATTTTGGACTTCCAGTCTCCAGAACTATGAGAGAACACATTTCTGTTGTTTTAAGCCACCAGTTTGGGGCACTTTGTTACTGAGGCCCTAGGAAACTGATTTATGCCGGGATCCCCCAGAGTTCTGACCTCCAAAGCAGCTCACACGGTAGGGAAATAAATAGCACTGCTACCCCGTTTCTGATGATTTATCATGACCTTGACAATCTGAAGTAGGGGGAGCAGTTTCTAGAGAAACTTGTAACAGACTCACTCTGAGGGACTTGCCTGGTAACCCAGTGGTTAAGAATCTGCCTTGCAACGCAAGGGACATACCAGGCACTGCAACAAGATCCTGCCTGACACAACGAAATATCCCATGTGCTGCAACTGAGACCCAACAACTAAGATCTGACTCAGCCAAATAAATAAACAAGGACTCCCTCTGCGCTTGCATCAGGCCAAGCACACACAGATGCCGCTTGGCCAGGCTGAAAACGGCTGGGATGGCCTGGGTGTCTGCAGGTCAGGAAACTTTTTTTTTTTAAGGGAATGGGGATTTTTTTTGGTTGTTGTTGTTCTAGTGTGTACTGTATCACAAAATTCTTGTTTATCCAAAGGATTTTCCATGTAAATAAAGACATTTGCAAATTGATTTAGATTAATCAGGTGTGACTGCTGGATAAACAGAGGGAAAAATTCTGTCACTGAGATCCAGACAGTGAAACAATCAGGATCCTGTGTATAGATTTGCAACAGTGGCGCAGTGGCCGAATTGTGGTCGAGGAGAGAAGATGAAAACCAGAACGGGAAAGAAACCACCAAATATGAAAACCATCTTAGAGTATAATTCCCAAAGAGGCAGCTGGACTCAAAGGTCACCCAGAAGACCTGAGTTTAAGTGATGGGCTCCCCAAACCCAAATCTCGGGGATTTCTACTTTCTGACTGGCCCCTACTCCTTCCACCCTCCCACCTCCCACCGCACGCACAAACACACACGCAGAAACATACCAAACACACACACTCTCAGGTCTTCCCTGGCGGTCCAGTGGTTAAGACCCCACACTTCCAATGCAGGGTTGTGGATTCAATCCCTGGTCAGGGATTTGTGGCGTGGCCAAAAATTAAATAAAATAGAATTTTAAAAAAAAGAAAGAAACGTTCACAACTTCACAAACACACAAACAGAAACATACATAGTCTCACACACACAGACACACACACACAGAAAAACAGAGTCTCTCTCCCTCAGGCACAGGGTTTATAGAGAGTGTACTGTGACGACTGAGGATGAGATGGCTGGATGGCATCACTGACTCGATGGAAGCGAGTCTGAGTGAACTCCGGGAGTTGGTGATGGACAGCGAGGCCTGGCGTGCTGCGACTCATGGGGTCGCAAAGAGTCGGACACAAATGAGCGACTGAACTGAACTGAACTGTGTATTCCCCATCCAGTCACCGAGCTAGGTGTTCTCAGCTGCCGTACTATCTCACTTTCTTTTCACAGCAACCCATCAAGGCGTCATAGATAATCCCACTTTACAGACAGGAATACTGAGCCCCACAGGTATTAAGTGTCTGTACACATTTCCACAGTTGGCAAGCAGCTCAGCAGATTGCTAATCTCTGCTTCTGACTCCAGATCCTGCCCCTCCCCGCCCTTTCCACCAAAATACTCCAACCTGCCTTCCATCCACACTGTTTTAGGTGCTAAAGATAAAGCAATGGACAACCAAACCAAACCCTTGAGAAGTGGGAGGAAAGGGGAGATGTTGGTTAAAGTACAAACTCCCAGTTATAAGATGAATAAATTCTAGGGATGTGAGGTACAGCATCGTAGGTATAGTTAACAACACTGCATTACATACTTCAAAGCTGCTGCCAAAGCAGATCTCAAATAACTTCACCACAAAACTGAAAGGGTAATTAAGTGTTAGGATGGAGGTGTTAGCTAATAATGCTATGGGCAATCATTTTGCAATATATAAACATATAAAATCAACACACTGTACTTTTTAAGTTTACACAGTGTTATAGGTCAGTTACATTTCAATAAAGATGGGGGGAGGGAACAACACATATTGTATGACTCCACCTATATGAAATGCCAAAAAAGATTAAGGATATAGAAAGTAGACTCGTGTTTGCTTGAGGCTGGGAATACAAATGACCACACGGGCACAAAAATTCTTTAGGGGGATGATGGAAACATTCTAAAATTAGATTGTGGTGATGGTGACTCCGCTCTGTAAATATACTAAAAATCATTGAACTATGTACTTAGAGTGGATGTATTTTATAATATACAAACTACACTTCAATAAAGCTGTTAATAACAATACAAAACAGACCAGCCCCACCCTTGGGGAACTCACATTTCTCATCATCCAGGAGTCCCTATTCCTCTCCACGTGGGAGTCATCTGCTTCCTCCAGACAGAATTCAAATGTGCACAGGCATCCTTGGGGGTCTAGCATCTGATTCTGCAGGTCTCAGGTGGGGGTGCCTCGAGTGGCAAGGCCACACTGCCTCTTGGAAAGAAGGGCAAGGGTATGTTTCACGCCTTGTCTCTGTTGTTGAATCTTTTTTGGCAGATGAGCCCTGGCTACCTGATTGGTGATTTTGGGAAGGGGACTGGCCAACAAGATGGGCAGTTCCCCGAGAAACCACCTTCCTGGAAAGCACATCCCCCTTCCCAACAACCAGCCGCCCCTGGGACCCCACCTCCTCTCTCCCAGCAGCCTGGACAGGAGGTCAAAATAAAGCTCCACCAGCAGGGCCAGTGGCCTCTGACAAATCCTCAGCACAGTCAGGAAGGAGGGGACCTTGTTGCCCAAGTCCGGTCCCCTGCAGGGTCTCCCGACCAGTGGATGTCCCTACAGTCTCAGTGGGTTAACTTGGGTGAGTGCTCTTGGTGAAAACAACATCATAGAGCGATGGCAGAGTCTGGAGGTAAGAGGGAGGCAGGTGGAGCTTTGCCTCACAGGTGGGGAGGCTGAGTAGGTGCATGTTGAGAGGCTGGGGGTGAGGGGCTGCTCTGCACCCTACACCCACCCAGCAGCAGTCCCTTTGCCCCCAAAGGAACCTGCAAGGAGGGAGGAAGGAAAGCCCACAAAGGATGGGGAGGACAGTGTGAGATGTCCAGCCTGGTTCTGCCCTCACCCTTCTCCTTCATTTCTGCTCTAAAATGTTGGGTCCCTGATGGTTCTACCTCCAAACGCCCCTCACACTCAGTCCCCAGAGGAGGAAACACTTGGCACCAAAATGTCCCTTGAATGATTCTATTTCTGTTTTTTAAAAACTTGAATGTGGAGGGGGGTAGGGAGGAAAGAAAACCTGAGGTCCCAACCAGTTCATGACACAGTGCTAACAGCAAGATTCAGGATGTTTTATTGTCTTCTTTTGGTGCTGGCTTTCTTTTTTATTTTTTCCTATAATGAGAATGTACATTTTTTATTATCATGATGAGGAAACAAGTTATATTTTAGGAAGAAAGAGGAGGGAGAGGAGGGGAAAGAAAAGAGCAGAAGAAATCAAACAGCAATTATGTAATTATGTAACCATGGACAAAGGATACTTTCATATTAAATAATACATGGCTTTCTCCCAATAACCCCACAAGGAAAAAGCACAGACGTTGTTAATCTATTGTTAAAAATGGGAAGAGATGCTTATTCATGTTAATTAAGATATGGAATCAACCTAAGTGTCTGGCAATAGATGAATGGATAAAGAAAATTTGGTACGTGTATGCAATGGAATATCATTCCCCCTTAAAAAGGAAGGAAATTTTGCCATTTGGGAAAACTTTGATGAGGACAATAGGCTTAGGGAAATAGGCCAGATGCAGAAAAATAGTGCATGACTTCACTGATAAATGGAATCCAAAATAGTCAAACTCATAGAGGCAGAGAGTAGAATGGTGTTTGCCAGGCACTGGGGGCAGTGGGGGATGGGGAGATGTTAGTCAAAGGGTACAAAGTTTCAGTTATGCAGGATGAGTAGTTCTGGAGGCCTAATGTACAGCATGGTGACTACAGTTAGTAATACTGTACTGTATATGGGAAATTCATTAAGAGAGTAGATCATATGTGTTCTCAGCATTGCTATTGTTCAGTCACTCAGCCTTGTCCGACTCTTTGCAGTCCCATCGACTGCAGCACACCAGGCCTCCCTGTCCTCCACTGTCTTCCAGAGTTTGCTCAAACTCATGTCCACTGAGTCAGTGATGCCATCCAGCCATCTCATCCTCTGTCACCCCTTCTCCTCCTGCTCTCAAGCCTTCCCAGGATCAGAGTCTTTTCTAATGAGTTGGCTCTTTGCATCAAGTGGCCTAAGTATTGGAGCTTCAGCTTCAGCATCAGTCCTTCCAATAAATATTCAGAGTTGATTTGCTTTAGGATTGACTGGTTGGATCTCCTTGCCGTCCAAGGGACTCTCAAGAGTCTTCTCCAGCACCACAGTTAGAAAGCATCAATTTTTCAGCACTCAGCTTTCTTTACAGTCCAACTCTCACATCCACTCATGACTACTGGAAAAACCATAGCCTTGACTAGACGGACCTTCGTTGGCAAAGTGATGTGTCTGTTTTTAATACGCTATCTAGGTGTGTCCTAGCTTTCCTTCCAAGGAGCAGCTGTCTTTATTTTCTTGGCTGCAGTCAGCATCCACAGTGATTTTGGAGCCCAAGAAAATAAAGTCTGTGCTGTTTCCATTGTTTCCCCATCTACTTGCCATGAAGTGATGGTACGAGATGCCCATCTTAGCTTTTAAATGTTGAGTTTTAAGCCAACTTTTTCACTCTCTTTTACCTTCATCAAGAGGCTCTTTCTTTAGTTCCTCTCCACTTTCTGCCATTAGGGTGGTGTCATCTGCCTATCTGAGGTTATTGATATTTCTCCCAGCAATCTTGATTCCAGCTTGTGATTCATCCAGCACAGCATTCTGAATGATGTACTCTGCATAGAAGTTAAATAAGCAAGGTTACAATATACAGCCTTGACATCCTCCTTTCCCAATTTGGAACTAGTCCATTGTTTTTTGTCTGGTTCTAACTGTTGCTTCTTGACCTGCATACAGGTTTCTCAGGAGGCAGATAAGGTGGTCTGGTATTTCCATCTCTTTAAGAATTTTCCACAGTTTGTTGTGGTCCACACAGTCAAAGGTTTTGGTATAGTCAATGAAGCAGAGGTATATGTTTTTCTGGAATTCTCTTGCTTTTTCAATGATCCATTGGATGTCAGAAATTTGATCTCTGGTTCCTCTGCCTTTTCTAAATCCAGCTTATACATCTGGAAGTTTTTGGTTCAGATACTTTTGAAGTCTAGCTTAGAGGATTTTGAGCATTACTTTGCTAGCATGTGAAATGAGTGGAATTGTGCAGTAGTCTGAACATTCTTTGGCTTTGCCCTTCTTTGGGAATGGAATGAAAACTGACATTTTTGAGTCCTGTGGCCACTGGTGAGTTTTCCAAATTTGCTGGCATATTGAGTACAGTACTTTAATAGTATCATCTTTTGGATTTAAAAGAGCTCAGCTGGAATTCCATCACCTCCACTAGCTTTGTTTGTAGCGATCTGTCTTAAGGTCCACTTGACTTCACACTCCAAATGTCTGGCTCTAGGTGAGTGATCCTATCATTGTGGTTATCCGAGTCTTTAAGATCTTTTTTGTATAGTTATTCTATATATTCTTGCCACCTCTTCTTAATCTTTTCTGCTTCTATTAGGTCCTTGCTGTTTCTGCCCTTTATTGTGCCCATCTTTGCATGATATATTCCCTTGGTATCTCTAATTTTCTTAAAAAGACCTCTAGTCTTTCCCAATCTATTTTCTTCTATTTCTTTGAATTGTTCACTTAACAAGGCTTTCTTATCTCTCCTCGCTATTCTTTGGCACTCTGTATTCAGATGGGTATATCTTTCCCTTTTCTCCTTTGCCAGCAGTCATGTATGGATGTGAGATTTGGACCATAAGGAAGGCTGAGTGCCAAAAAATTGATGCTTTGAAATTGTGGTGTTGGAGAAGTCTCTTGAGAGCCCCTTGGACAGCAAGGATGCAAGCCAGTCAATCCTAAAGGAAATAAACCCTGAATATTCATTGGAAGGACTGAGGCTGAAACTCCAATACTTTGGCCACCTGATGCAAAGAGCCGATTCTTTGGAAAAGAATCCTCATGCTGGGAAAGACTGATGGCAAAAGAAGAAAGGGGCAGCAGAGGATGAGACGGTTAGATGGCATCACTGACTCAGTGGACATGAGTTTGAGCAAATTCCAGAAGATAGCGAAGGACAGAGGAGACTGGCATGCTGTCCTCCGTGGAGTCGCAGAGTTGGACACGACTTAGCAACTGAACAACAAAAACATACAGAGTCTATAAAAATGGTGCTGATGAACCTATCTGCAGAACAGGAATTGAGACACAGACATAGACAGCAGACATGTGGACCCAGTGGGAGAAGGGGAGAGTGGACAGACTGAGGGCGTCCCATTGACATATATACACTACTGTGTAAAGCAGACAGCTATTGGAAAGCTGCTGTGTAGCACCGGGAGCTCAAACAGGTGCTCTGTGCTGACCTAGAGGGGTGGGATGGGGGAGTGGGAGGGAGGCTCAGGAGGGAGGGGATATAGTATACATACAGCTGATGTACTTCATTGTACAGCAGAAACTAACACAAAGCAATTACACTGCAATCTAAAAAAAAATTCACTGTCTTGAAAACCTAGGAGCTCTTCCCAAGTGACCTACAGAACTGTGTGTCCTAAACCATGAACAGAGCTGTTAGTAATTTAAGCACAGTCAACCTCATTAGTGGGATCCAGCAACATCTTTGTCTTAGGGAGGACGCAGGGAGCATCATTCCAAGGAGAAGAAAAACTGAGGATGAGCTCCTGCTAATGAGCATTGTCTCACTAAAGCCCCACTAATCTCGCCCTGCGGCCCCCACCCCTGGATTCAGCTCCTCTCTTGTGATCCCTCAGCTCCCTCACACCGGCCCCTCCAAATTCCACTTGGACACTCTTTGTGCGGAATGTGGTCCCTTGGGAAAGGCTTCAGGCATGAATCTTTAAAACCTGCGTTAAGCCTGAAGTCTTTCCTGATTCCATCTCTTTCCCTTCCCAGCTAGAATAACAATGATGGGGATGATAGAGCAGCCAGCATGGGCTGGGCGTGTGTCCTGTTCAGAGGCTGGGCTGGGGGCTCTATTTCTCTGTGGCATCCAGTTCAGTCCTGGGTAACCCCTGGAGCAGCTGGTATCAATGGGTTCAGGACAAAGATGTGAAAGCTGAGACGAGGCCAATGCTCCTGGGGAAGATGTCATTCCCCAGGCCCCTTGAGTCCCCTGATGGGCCTTGCACCAATGGCTGGCTCGACCTTGATCACTGTCTCCATGGAATTCATGTTTCAGAGTCTGTGTCCTGCCTTGGCTGGAGCTCTGCCCTGGTCATCTCTGAAGCCCCAGCTGCTAGCAAAGAGCACAGGCTTTGGAGGAGGGGCAGGCATGAAAAGAGAAGACAGAACAGAGTGTGGGAGAGATCAGCAAGGAGAGAGGTTCAAAAAGGACAGAGAGGACTTCCCTGGTGGCTCAGCAGTAAAGAATCTGCCTACCAATGTCAGAGACACAAGTTCGATCCCTGATCTGGGAAGATCCACATGCAGTGGAGCAACTAAGCCCGTGATTCACAATTACTGAACCTGTGCTCCAGAGCCCGGGAACTGTAACTACTGAAGCCCATGTGTCCTCGAGCCCATGCTTCATGAGAGAAGAAGCCAGGATACTGCAAGGAAGAGTAGCCCCTGCTCCCCGCAACTAGAGAAAAGTTCATGCCGCAGTGAGGATCCAGCACAGCCAAAAACAAATAAATAAAACTATTTTTTAAAAAAAGGAGAGAAGCGAGGGCACAGTGTAGGGTCCTGGGAGCGAGGCTGAATGGCGGCAGGACTGGGTGGCCCCCTGGGAGAGAACAGCAGCCACGACGGTCAGGACCAGAAGTGGTCACATTTCATCAGGAACCTTCGTCCCAGTGTCGGCTAAAAATAGCGCCGTCCCCGCAGGGACTCTGCATTCACACAGCCCCCAGTGGAGTCTTAGCGGCACACGGATGTCAATCCAGGGTTCTCCGTGTGCTGCCTGAGTGCGTCTCAGACCCGGAATCTCCCATCCGCAGGCCTCTCCCCTGACTGCCGCCAGGGGCTGGACGCTGACCTCTTACCCAGCTCACATCGCGGCCCCAAAGCTCTGGCTCCAGCGCATCCCACACCCAGTGTGCAAAGCTGTTCTGGCCGGCTTGGCCCTGGACTGAAGGCGTCCTGACCACGCCCTCTCCGCCCCTCCCGACCTGAGGTTCCGGATCACTTCTCACCCCTGTCTGCCCAACTCCCTCTCCCCACGCTCTGGCCACGCCTGGGACGCCCGTGCCCTGGACTCCAAGCTCAGCTGCCCTCACCTCACAGACACAGCCGTTTCCAATGAGATCCAGGACCTGCTCCTTCTCCCCAAGCCTCCGTTCCCTATCTGGAACATTTCTCGCTATATTTCCGCCATCATCACCAGCAATAAATGGGAAAATGCCTTGCTCATACTTGCCAAGCCATGCAGGGTGGTTGTTTTCTTTTCAAGAATGCAGACCATGTTCCTACAGCTGCATCTGACTTCCCAAATGTTCCATGGTGGTCTAGAAACAGAATACTTGGACGCAATAGTCCACAGGCAAAAGTATGGACTGTTATCAACATCATATTCTGCCACTTCACATCCAATTCATTTGAAGAGTCCACTCAGCCCTCCTTCTCAGAGGGAAAGGGGGGGGGGAGTTTTATGCTTCCAAGATTGCCGTACTTCACCATGGAAAGAACAAACACACGTGAGTCGTTAACTCTGCTTTCTGCTGGAGGTAACCATGCCCCTGAGAGGTTAAGATGCATGCCTGTGACACCAGGCTCAAGGGGCTTCTGGAAGCAGAGCCAGTCAGCCTGGCTCTCCATCCCCAGATGAGAACTCTTCCCACCACCTTGTCCTGCCCTGCCTGCTAAGCACTCCTAGTGCCGCCTGTCGGCAAGCACATCATTTGGACCAAATGCAGATCAGTCCCTCAAGACAGCAAAGAGAGGTGGCCTCAACAATTCAAATGAAGGGGATCAAAATGACTGACAGTCATTCATTTCCAGCAAGGATGCAAACAAAAGCAAAAGCCAACCAGAGAGTATTCTGTCATTCTGGCAACGGATGCTTCTGGGGACAAGCTGCTCTTCATAGCAGGCAAATGCATCTAGAGTTCCAGCGGCAGTGACGAGAACACCCCACGCGTTGGAAAGAATGAGCATCCTTGAGGTCAACCCTGCTTCGCTGCAAAGAGACACACCCACTCTTCATGGCCCGCTGGCTGGCTGGCTGGCGGTCACCTCCATCCCATGAAGATGCTGGTCAATATCCAAATGACCCCTCTACTTGGAAGCCCTCAGCTCAACTTGGCCTGGAAACCGTTGCTATGCGTGGGGAAGGTTTTTCCCTCAAGCACTGAACGTAATAGCAGGCAGTGAGAAGCCTGCTTGAGCCAGCGGACGTCCCCGCAGAGCTGGATTTTGGATTATTGAAGACTGCGATTTATCTGGCCAGGCCTGCAGCCTTCCAAAGAGAGATGAAGACGCTGCAGGATGGGGAAAAGCAGGCATTTTGCGGAGTGAAAGGAAGGGTGCAGTGCCCAAGCTGGGTGTTGAAGGTTCTTCTCTGAACCAAGAGAGGTAAGAAATAGCGGGGTGGGGAGAGGCAGGGAGCACAGCTGCCGGGGTCAGACAGACATGGTTTCTTGGTGACTCCCTGATACTTCCTAGCTGGGAGATCTCCCATTTCTGAGTCTTAAGCTCCTCATCAATCAAACAGAATAATCGTCTCTGCGGATAGGGGGAGGGTGATGTGAGGCCTGGACTTATGGAGCATAAATGTCCAGCATGGTCCCTAATTCTGACCTGCTTTCAGTGTTCAGTGTGTGGGACTGTTACTAGGATGTTATTAAGCAGAAACACGTGAAGATTTTAATGAAATGTCTACAGACGGCAGAGGTTCTGAAGGGCAGTATTGATTAATAATACGAGCAGATACACAAATATGTGCAACTAAATCATTCTGCTATATACCTGAAACTAACACTCAACAAATCAACCATGTGGCTATTGTTTAGTTGCTAAGTCATGTCTGACTCTGGGACCCCAAGGACTGTAGCCTCCCAGGCTCCTCTGTCCATGGAATTTCCCAGGCAAAAATATTGAAATGAGTTGCCATTTCCTCCTCCAGGGGATCTTCCTGACCCAGGGATCAAACCCACATCTCCCACATTGGCAGGCAAATTCTTTACCACTGAGCCATCATACTCTAATATTTTAAAAATATATTTAAAATATTTTAAAATATATTAAATAATACTCCAACATTAAGGGAGAAAAAAAAACTGGGAAAATTCATGTGTAACCTAGGAAATCCAACTTCCAATAGGCCAGATTGGTCAAAATGTTGGTCCCATTGGTGAAGCTAATCAAAGAGGTGGTATGGACTGAATTGTATCCCCTCAAATTCCCCGAATCCTAAGTGTGTGACTGTATCCAGAGAAAGGGCCTCTAAGGAGGTAGTAAAGGTTAAATGAGGTCATAAGAGTGTGGTCCTGATCTGATAGGATTAGCGTCCTCGTAGGCAGAGGAAGAGATAGCAGGAGGGTCTGCACGCGAGGAAAGGCTATGTGAGGACAAGGAGAGGAGGTGACTAGTTGCAAAAGCCAAGAAAACTGACCCTGCTAGCACCTTAATCGTGGACCTCCAACCTCCAGATCTGGAATGAATAAATTTCTATTCTTTAATCCACCCAGTCCATGATATTTTGTTATGGTTACCAAAACAGGGTGTCTTGAGCCCCATCTGTCACTTGCTGCCTCCAGGGTTTTCATCTCCCTGGAACTTGTAGGGACAGCACTCAGGCCCCACCCCAGAGCATCACAGGCGCCTGTAAGTGAGCCTCAGCATGACTGCAGCAAGTGCCAGGGGAAGAGGTCTGCTGCAGACCTCAGAATGATGTGGAAGTAGGAGAAGTGGGTTCACAGCAATCCTTCCTTTTCCTTACCTCCAGGAGTGGGTTCAGTGGCGTCTCTCCCAAAGATATGTCCATGTCCTAATCCTGAGAACTTGTAAATATGATCTAATTTGAAAGGGTCTTTGTAGATATAATTGAGAATTTAAAGATGAAATCACCCTGGATTTCAGGTGGCCTCTAACTAATGACAAATGAGGACTTCTCTGGTGGTACCGTGGCTAAGACCCTGAACTCACAATGCAGGGGCCCTGGGTTCAATCCCTGGTCAGGGAACTAGATCCCACATGCTGCGCGTAAGATCAAAGTTCCTGCATACTGTGCGCTGCACCTGCATAATGCAGCCAAAGAAATAAATATAAATATTTTAAAAAGAATAAAACTAATGACAAGTGTCCGTTAAACATAAGAAAAGCAGAAAGAGATCTAACACAGAGAGAGATATGGAGGAGCTGGCCCTGTGAAAACGGAGATAAGATTGGGGTTAATGCAGCCACAAGCCAAGGACTGGCTGGAGCCACTGGGAGCTGGCAGAGGCAGGCAACAGAGCCTCTCCAAGAGCCTTCAGAGTCCCTGCAGCACCTTGTCTTCAGAACTGTGGCCTCCAGAAGCATGAGAGAATTCATCTCTGTTGTTTTAAGCCACCACGTTTACAGAAATGTGTACGACAGCCACAGAAAGCTGGTATGCTTCCCTGTCCCCAACTAGTTCAATCCCTAACCTTAGATCCACAGACCAGTGAGATCAGAAGTAGCAAATAACACAAAGTGCCTACGTCATAGCACAAAGTGCCTACGTCATAGCACAAAGTGCCTAATGACAACAGCTCCCGTTTCTTGAGGATTTGCTCCTTGAAGACCCTGGCTCAAGCATATGACATCCATTCCTTCCTTGCACATGAAGAAAATGAAGCTCAGAAAGGCGGGACGACTTGCCCAAGTCATAAAGCTCACACCTGGCCGTGCCAGAATGAGAAATAAGTCAGTCCAACGTCAAAGTCAGTGGGACATTGAGTCAGATCTGCAGGGAACAGCAGCAAGATATTCTGTGAGCCCCAGCCCGCGGTGTGATGACTGCAGAGTTGACGTAACACACCCCAGCACAGACAAAGAAGTGGCAGTTCTCTGAGATTGGGAGAAGGAGGATTTTATCTCGCTGAACATTCAAGAGTCTAGGAAGGATGATCATAATGCCTTTGGGTATCCTGATGACCTGTGAAGACGCAAACTCCGGGTCTCGTGGCTTGAGCCCAGTCACTCAGTAACAATCCCAACTCTGTAGCATTTGTAGCTGCTTCTGGTCAGTCTGCTCCTCGCTCTGTAGTTGGTGCTGCCTCCAGCGCAGGAAGGTGGAAGGAAAGGCTAAAGTGCATGCAGGTGGCTCCACCACACAGCAGGGCCTGGCGAGAACAACCAAAAGCCAGTGTGAAAGGCAGGCCCTCATTTATTCCCTCATTCACCCACTTGTTCTACACTCGTCTCTGTGTCTTGGTATTAGAAGCAATGACTACATAACTAGCTTGTATGCTCTTTAATCTCCACCAGCAAGCACCCTCCCTGATATACATTAGATGGTAAATAAATACCTGTTGAACTGGATTGAACTGAGAGAAGGGGAAATCAAAGCTCAGAGAGGTGGGAGTCTAATCTAAGCTCACACAGGGGACCAAGATGCTGAGCCCCCAAAAGCCTGGTCACATTCTCTTGCCACAGTGATGCTCCAAGTCTGGGGCCAGTGTTTATTTCCCTGCTCATATGACTGCCTCCTGAGAGCTTCTGGAAGATGATAGAATTTTCCAAAAGCAGCCTCATAGGGAAAAGAAGAATCCTTGACAGAGGGCACAACATGGACAGATGCTCAGAGGCACATCTTGGGGCCGGACCAGCCTGATCAACTGGGTACTGGCCTTTCTGCTTCTTTCTTGGCAGTCACACACTCAATCCCCTGAGCTTCAAAGCATTTCCTTCTAATGTCATCCTGTAATGTTTTCAGAAGAACAGCAACGAAAATTTCCTAACTTCAAGAAGTGCTCAGAGTTTTGCTTGCTGTCTTCTCACAGATCCTAAAATTAATGAAACACTGAAATGCTTGAAGAAAATTAGAGATGCCAAGGGAAGATTTCATGCAAAGATGAGCACAATAAAGGACAGAAACAGTATGGACCTAACAGAAGCAGAAGAGATTAAGAAGAGGTGGCAAGAATACATGGAAGAACTATATTTAAAAGGTCTTAATGATTGAAAAGCAGAGACATTACTTTGCCAACAAAGGTCCATCTAGTCAAGGCTATGGCTTTTCCAGTGGTTATGTATGGATATGAGAGTTGGACCATGAAGAAGGCTGAGCACTGAAGAATTGATGCTTTTGAACTGTGGGGTTGGAGAAGACTCTTGAGAGTCCCCTGGACTGCAAGGAGACCCAACCAGTCCATCCTAAAGGAAATCAATCCTGAATATTCATTGGAAGGACTGATGCTGAAGCTGACACTCTAATACTTTGGCCATCTGATGCAAAGAACTGACTCATTTGAAAAGATCCAGATGCTGGGAAAATTGAGGGCAGGAGAAGAAGAGTGACAGAGGATGAGATGGTTGGATGGTATCATCGACTCAATGGACATGAGTTTGAGCGAACTTCAGGAGACAGTGAAGGACAGGGAAGCCTGGTGTGCTGAAGTCCCTGAAATCGCAAAGAGCCGGACACAACTGATGATTGAACAAGAACAAAAACTGAAATGCTTCAGCTAGAGGGTGGGAAAGAATAAGTCCCTGTCCTGTCATTGTGTCATTATGAACAACTGTAGAAGGAGTTGGGTTTAGGGACATCATTTCAGGGCAAAGCAGTATATTAGTTTCCTAGGGTTGCTGCAATAATTACCACAAACTTGGTGCCTTAAAACAATAGAAATGTATTATCTTTATAGCTCTGGAAGCTAGAAATCCAAAACCTATGTGTTGGCAGGGCCAAGGTACCTTTGAAAGCTCTGGGGCGGGGGTATGGGGGGTTATTCCTTCTCTGCCTCCTCCAGCTCCAGGGGGCTGCAGGTCTCCATGGCTTGTGGCAGCATCACCCAATCTGCCTCTGCTTCAATGGCCTTCTTCCTGGTGTGTCTTCTCCCCTACGTCAAATCCCCATCTCCTTTTTCTTATAAGGATACCTATCATGGGGCTTAGGATCCATGCCAAATCCAAGTTGATATCGAGATCTTTATCTTAATTACATCCACAAAGGCCCCTTTTCCAAATAACATCACACTGACAGGTCTCAAGGGTCAGGACTTGGATGTATCTTTTTTTGGGGGAGGGAGGGACACATTTCAACCCAGTATAGGAAAACGGAAGCCAAATGCTTCTAGAAGCCCTATGCTTTCCCCAGAGGACATAAACTCTTAACAAATGGCCCACAGGGGACAGTCAGCTCTGTGGCCCGCGTTGTCAGGGACCACGCATCCCAGGCCAGACCAGGGACAGGCCAGGTGAAAACCAGACACGTCATGAAGCCATCTGGATGTGGGAGAGGCCAAAAAAAATAAGAGGCAAGGAACGTCGGAGCTGAGAGGAACACCGCCAGGTCGAATCGACGAATCGAAAGTCCTCAAGCTGCCGGGGACACTGATCAACATGTGATCATGGCAGTGTCACCCAGAAGGCTCACGTCCGTCACACTGTGTGGGCCTCCAGACCAGCCTGGCAGGTGGACAGGCAGGATGAGTGGCTCTCCCTAAGAGACGGGACACAGAGACCCAGAGGTTGAGCGTAGTGGACAAGAGTCACCAACCCAGGAGGCGGCAGAGGCCGCCCCAGTCCTCTCCCATTCCTCGCACGCCAGGCCCAGTCCCACCTAACCTGGAGTTGCTGGCAACAAGAGGGACCAAGAGGGCTGAGTGGGACGGGCACTGCCAGGGCCTAGCTCAGAGGACCCAGCTGCGGACACACTCCTGACCTCCATCACCCCGTGCCCAGCCCCGTTTCTCGGGCCTGAGAGCTGCCCTCCAACCCCCAGAAAGAGCAACAGGGCAGGGATTGGGAAACCCTTGCCAACCATCCTCTGGCTTTGTTCTGGGGGTGGCCCCACCCTCTCTGCCTGGTTTTCAAGTCCAGAAGAGGATTTGGCTCCTGCGCGTCCCTAGGAGCACTTGCCCGAGGCCTGGTAGTCCCTTCCTCTGTCACATGGGAAGAACAGCCCCTGCCATGCCCACCTCTCCTGGTTGCTGTAAAGTCAGGGAGTGAATAGCTGTGAAGGGGCTTCTAGAAACGGGAAGCTGCCACACTCAGGCCTGGGCCAGTGCCTGCGGATGAGGATTGGTACCTATGGTCAGAGAGGGACTAGGAGCTGGGGGATGGGAGTAGGGGCAGCCTTGATGGGTCAGCAGCCCAAGAATTACAGCATCTGGAAAAATCACTTTGATGAACTGGACTATTAGCCACAAATCACTGTATTTTAAAACCCAATCTAAAAAAAAAAATCTTTGCAGAAGGCCCTGAGTGAGATGTTTTTCCTCTCCTTCCGTGAGAGCGGGTGGAGAGGACGCCGAGCAGATGCTGATGAGATGCAGCCGCGCAGAGGTCTCTGGACCAGAAAGCCTGTGGCTGACGGTGGACATGAATGCTGTGTTTGCAGGACCCTGGTCATCTCCTTGACTGTCTCCTGACACCTGGGAGTGGGAAGAAGCCTATTCTGCAGGTGGGGAGGGGTGGGGCCTTAAGTAGTGAACTGAACATGACACGGTGCCGGACTGTGGACTCTGTTCATCCTTGCTCTGCCCAGCCAAGTGCTATCGCTGGTGGCGCTCTGCCTACTCCCCTCCAAGTCTTTGGTCAGGCTGCTTCCTCTCCTGAAACACCCCCACCCTCTCCCTCTGCAAATCACCAGGTGCCTCCAACCAGGCAGCTCCAGCCATCCACCACCAAAAGCCTTCTAGGACCCCTCCTCTGCCCACCCACCTTCCACCCCAGCACTGGCCATCTCCTGCTGAATCAGCGTATTTCTCCTGCCTGAGGATGGACACCGCTTCGTTCATATTTGTGAGTCAACGCAGCGCAGGGCCTGGCACTCAGTCAGACTGGCAAGTTGGTTGGATGCAGACAGGAGGAGCCAGTCTGCCCATGAAAATGCTGGAGTGTGACAGCCTCCACTCTGGTCCGAGCAGGGTGGTCTCCTTTCTGCTGCCATATCTGCCTGTCTTTGTGCCTCTGCTGTCTGGCCAAATATCAGTACTAACTGGCCTGCAATTCCCACTTCCTCCAGGCAGTCTTCTGGGATTGCAGTTGTCTCTCTTGTTGGTCTTCAAGTCAGAGTCACATAACAGAGCCCTTCCCTACATCCTGTTTTCTATTGCCCTGGAATCATTTCTTGCACAGACTGCATCCTCAAGAGAGCAGCTCCCAGGCAGCAGGTGCCATATTATGTTTTTCCACATCTTGCCTCATATCCCACCTCCACCCGATCACAGCAGGCTTCACACTGTGCTAAGACTCCTGAGAAAAAGAACAAAGCAGTAGGCAAACAGGTATAAACCCTGCCTCTGTCCGTTATTAACAGCAGATTCCATTTCTGGTTCAAATTCTAAACTTTAGACCGACAAGGAGCAAACTTTTTCCATGAGAGACCAGACAGTAAGTATTTTCAGTTCTGCAGGCCCTACAGTGTCCACTGCAACTGCTCAATTCTGCCGTTATTGGCGGAAAGCAAACATCGACAACACATAAATGATTGGGCATGACTGTGTTCCAATAAAACTTTACTGAAAAACAGACAGTGGGCCAGACTGCTCCCTGGTTGTAATTTGTCCATCCAGCTCTTTTTTTGTGGGGGGCTGTGCTGGGTCTCCGTCGCTGTGTGTGGGTTTCCTCTGTTGTGGCAAGCAGGAGTTACTCTCTAGTTGTGGTGGGTGCGCTTCTTGTCGCGGTGGCTTCTTGTTGCAGAGCACAGGCCCCAGGTGCACGGGCTTCAGCAGCTGTGGCTCGCTGGCTTAGCTGCCCTGCAGCACGTGAGATCTTCCCAGACTAGGGATCAAACCCATGTACTCTGCATTGGCAGGTAGAGTCTTAACCACTGGACTGCCAGGGAAGTCCTAACCATCCTGGCTTTCTAGAAGAGTGACTTGAGATGACATTGAATCATCTCTTCACACAGACCTCAGACCACACAGTAAAACATCCCAAACCTTGCCTCAACCCCAGCTCCCGGAATCTCTGCAGCAGTATTGGTTTTCCTCCCAGCATTCACCTCTGAAATCTGAAGTCACAGCCTGTCTGCTTGGGACTAAACGTCTCCCCCACGTACCAGGGACTCCGGGATCCTCCAGTATCCTCAGCACCTGGACCAGTGCCTGGCGCAGACGGGGCACACTTCTCATGTTTGTGCACTGAATGCAAGCGATTATTTTTCTTACTATCATTGCTGAAAATCTCCAATAAATAATATTATTCATGTGCCTCTAGTTTTAATGGGCTGATGCATTTACCATATCAGTCATCTGTGTTTGCGATACCCTGGGTGATTCTCGTGTGTTGCAGGACCTGATTAGCCTCCCACATCAGAAATGAGGAGGCTGAAGTTTACAGGTGACATTGCCTGCTGGTGACCGGAGAGAAACTGGAACCCAGACCTCCTGGCGGGTTCTTCCTTAGGGAGGTAGCCTGGCAGTGTGGAGACAGCACTGGACATGTAGTCTCAGATGCAACCTTACTTGATGGACAATGTCACTTTGCTTTCTGCAAAATGGCGACAATAAATGTCAGCTTCACAAAGGCAGGAACAGGATTAAATAAGACACAGGCGATAAGGCAGTCAGACAGTGCTGGACGTGGGAAACGCCATCGAGGTAGCTGTCCTTATATAACAAGATGACAGCAGCCACCTCCACCCAGCCTCATAAGGCTAAGAAGGGATCAGATAAGGACACAATTATGAAACTGTCAATCCTCCCCCAAACATAAGATGCATTTTTTCTACCACACCCTCCAAGCACTGCAGAAAATATTCCCCCTCTTACAAAACAAACAAACAAAACAAAAAAGCAGGAAAAAAAAAAAAAAACAACTACATAGGAACCTCTTCCATAAAGACAAAAATAAACCATAAAGACCTATGATCTTTTCAGAGCTTTAATTGTAGTCAGGAAAAGGGTTTCATTTTCATCTGCTCACATTTATATCAGAGTCCAGTTACCATACAAGCTGAAACCAAAACGAAACCAAGTGGGGAGGGGGCAGGTTGTCCTTAGTACCATGCTAAGGACAAAAGGATGGGGTCTCCACTTCAAAACATGCACATTAGGAATCTTCTTACAGCCAAAGCAGACACGGAACAAAAATGGCAACCCTGAAACAGAGGTAGCTAGCGCCACCCCGCTTCTGACATCCTGCACCAGCAGAACGGGACAGCTCTTTGAAGGTTCCAAGCACGGCAGAGATCACTCAAGCCCAGTTACGGTTAGGATGGGTGGTGGAGGGGGAGGGGGCATCCTCACACACACACACCCCTTTCCATCCCTGCCCACTGGAGTAGAAAGTGATTCACTTGGTTTCAGATTTAAATATTTATTCCTCAAATACAAAACAATGTTGAACAGGCACATCCCCTAATGTCCCAGCCATCTGGCCTTCGGTCGGAACATCTTCAGATGAAACGAGCAGCTGGGATTCCGACTTCACAGAGTTCTGAGTCTTCTTCACAGAGGGGGGATCTTTCCAAATGCTCTGGGCCTCCCTGTTTCTTGGAGAAGGGCAGTTTGATTTTTCTGGTCCCAGAGTTAGCACTTTGAGGATTTTCAAAGGAGGATTAGCCCTACTCCATCTGGAAAGAAGCAGCGCTGGTCTTGCCGGGTGACGTCAAGAATGTCTTTAGGACACAAATAAAACAGACACAGTCACCGTGAGGCTGGCTGGTCACACGCTGGCTGCTGCGATTCAGACTACGCTGGCCCCAGGGCTGTTTCTGCAGCTGAGCTCCTACCTGGCTGGGACAGGCCTCCCAAGACCACAAGCTGCCCCTCCCAGGAAGGAAGCCTCTGGCAGCCTGTTCATCCTCTGGGCAGCCCTGCAGCCTCGTGGGACTGCTGCCACTGTGTGGTAGGCGGCCTGTGGACATTGCACCAGCCGACACCACACCTATGACATACCATGTTTCTCACTGCAGGCTGCTGGAAAACACAGGTCTTTTCTCCAAATATTTCTTACTTTTTAGATATTTCTGTGCCTTCCTCCCAACTCTAAACCAGCTCCCCTGTGTTACTTCTGAGTAGGGGGATGGGGGGCCATGGCAATCGCCAAGAGAGCATGCTCAGCCTCCCCCAGGTGCACAAGGAGAAGGTGTCTCCTTAACCCATGCGGGCCCCTTCTAGGGTCAGTCCTGCTCATCACACAGCCAGGTCAAGGCCTCTCCTGGGCTCAGCATCATGCTGCTAGTAAATCAGTGAGGAAATGATACAGACACGTTAAAACTGTCCATCCCGGCTAACATTATCTCACTAACTACAGCTTCTATAAATCAGCTCAGCTTAAGAGAGGGTGTGCAAACCACCAGCTAAACGAAGTTCATCCGATTGAACCCAGCCACTTGATCTGGTCAGCAGACTCCGGGGGATCTCAAAATTAGGAAAACAGAAAGTGTAAGCGGAGTGAATGCCTAAGGGGAGGAGGCTGGGAGAGGAATTCTTAAGATCTTTCTTCACTGATGTTTCCCAGGGCTGGACACTTGAGAACAAATGAGGGCTCCTGGAATCCAAAAATTAGAGAGCCACTTGACAATACCACAACGTGCCATAATTCACCCTGTCTGTTCTGTGGGTCATTTGGATGGTAAAGACAATGGCTTTTTATGTTACCCAGATTTAAACCGTGACAGAGGTCTTCCGTGTTGTCACATGACTCAGAGGATGGACCTCGGGGATACCCCAGGTCCCTCCCCACCCCCCACTCCCCAGCAAGTGAGAAACCCCGACAGCCAAAAGATCCAGCTGGATCCATTTCTCCCAGAATTCTCAAGGAGCTTTGCACCGGTTGCTGTGTTTGGTTTTCGTTTTCCTTTTGAAAAACTTCAAGGTCATTTCACAAAACTTGGAAATTGAATCCACTCCCAATTCGCCCCTCCTCTGCTGTCAGTCGCCTTTTCCTAAAGCTCTTGGGCAGAATGTAACCTATTATACCTTATCAGATACTTCCTTGTCTTAAATCCAGAGCAATCACATTTAATGTCATTAGAATTTGTGTCCTGTGGTCATGCATAAACTCCTAAACCAGCAACAATTAAAAACAAGGTGCATTCCTGAATTTCTAATTCCAATCTACTTAGGTGGTTTTTCAAAACACACAATAATAAATGTGTCAGACACTCTGCTGGGTTCTTGCATTATCTCTCTACAGGAGCCCCCTTTGCAGGCGAGGAAGGAACCTGTCCCAGGTCACTTGGTGAACCCACAGCCCCATCCACTTGGAGGCTTGGCCCAGTGTGACTCAAGGGTCAGCCACCAGCTGTCCACTCGCCACTTCTTGTTGCTCTGGGCTGGAGTTCCATCTTCATACAGGTGAAAGCTAGCATCCGTTTCACTTAAAGCACCCACTAATTGGATGTGCACTGAACAAAGGAGAGTTCATTTGGGGGCCCTGAATTACTTTACTGAAAACCTTGTCAAATTCAGAAAGAGCGTTCCCTATCACTCCCAGTTCTCAGTCCCCATTTTCTCCCATATGCCGAGAAATGAAAGAGGAATCTGCCAACTTGGATCTCATACACACCCATTAAAATAACATCCTTTATATTAGACGCAGCATGTTAACTCAAAGTTCCAAAGTCAGTAAAAGGAAAACTTGATTGAAGAACTGTCATTGAGATATACTCTCCGTGGGTATGGTTTGCA
>SJXQ01000686.1:3721-50623 GCA_006408695.1 Aepyceros melampus | reverse complement strand
TTGAAGAAAGGGGGAGGGGAAGAGGTGCCAAGGAAAGGGGGCTACGGGGACCTGAAAAGAGATTGTGGATTGCGAATTAATGAAATTAACCTAATCTTTTCCATTCAGCCGTCCCGCCGCGGGCCGGCGGAGCTGGGCGGGCGTCCTAATTGCGCCGGTTAATCTCATTAATTCCGCCGTAGGGCCGCAGTTAACAACTCCCTCCTCCGACCTCTCCGCCCCCCAACTTTCCCCCTCAGTTTGGGGGTCCTCTTATTGGGTGCGATTTCCTCTGCATGAAACTCAAATTCATTGTGGCTAGTTTTACTTTGAGGCTACTTTTTCCTTTTCCTTTCGGAATTGGTTTTGTTTTAGAACATGTGAACTGTGGCCTCAATCAAGCAAGATTGAAATTCCGCTCTTGCCTTCGGCCCCCGTGCACTGACCGCCTAACTTCACTCTGGTTTTTATCTTGACATTCTGTCCCGAACGGAACTGGTTAAGCCCTCCCCTCCAAAAAAAAAAAAAAGAACACAAAAAAACCAAACCCTCGTTTTTGCAAGCGCCAAAATTTGTAACGACAAAACTACGAAAGAAGTGCACCGTGATTCTTAATTATATATATATATATATATGCTTTTTTTTTTTCCTTTGTAGTCACTTTGGGTCTGAAAGCTAGCATAGCATAGTAGTCCTTAGGCCCTTACACAGCGGAGACCCAAATTCATCCACTAGTTTAAAATTCGCCACCCAGAACAGCAATCAGAAGCGATGCTTCCAACTGCTTCCTGCGTGGGTGTCAGTAGGTTTTGTGGTTTTGTGTGTGCTTTTTGTTTTTTCTCGGAAGTACAGTGTCTTCTTTCTTAACTGTTTTTGTTTTCAACGCAAAAGCCCCAAAATAGGACTTTAGGATTCTCTGTCCCCTTTCCCAGCAAATGAATCGCATTTTCCCCTTTTGACTTGCTGACTCTCTGACTGAGACAGATTCCTCGCCCCCCACCCCCCGAGCTGGCCTTCCCCCACTAGGCCCAGGCTGGGCTCCCTGGGCCCCGGTGGCCTGACCGAAGCTCGGCTCTGCTCGCGGCAGGCGGCCATCGTGATTTGCAGGCTCCTCGGCGCGTCACGGCCCCGTCAGCCGGAGCTGCTGGAGGCGCGTCTGGTCCACGACGGAGCGCGGGCGGCCGAGCGCCCTGCGAAAAGGTAGGAGACGGTGCGCACCGCTTGACACCGGCGCAAAGCAGAGCCTTACTTTCTGGGCCCTTTGCGCAGGCAACTCCGGCCACTCCGGGGAAAGGGGTAGTGCCCGGCCCGGGCGAGACTGCCTAGCGCGGGGTACCGGGGCACTTTGGCCTTTCCGAAGGAAGGTCGACTTTAACTCACGCCCGTTTTTCTCTATTTCTTACTGCTAATTAACCTGGGGCCCCAGCAAGGGTGTCTGAAGTCGCCGCCATAAGGCTAAGTATGTGGCCTGCCTCCTCGGCGGCTCTGGGGCAGAGGGTAAAAGGGTACTCGTCAATTGCTGTTTTCGGGTCAGAGGACAGCTTGCGCGGAGGTTTGGTGCGGCCCGCGCGCAGAACCTGGGAGGCGCGCGGCGCTGATCCGCAGAAGCTAGGCGACGGTGCTTCTCCTCCTAGGCCTTCCCGGGTGGACCTCGGCGCCCTCATGCCCATCCGCTCACCCACTCATGCCTTGAGAAATGTGCTTCTTTGAGCGCTGAGCCAATTTAGAAGTGGTTGTAGGAGGAGATTAGGGTAGGACAGAGATGAGTGTCAATTTGGGGAGGTGCTCGATTCTTTTTTTTTTTGACACACTAAACTCTGCTCTCAGAGGAAAGAGTGTGGAATCCTTCTCTCCCTTCAGAGAGGTCAAGTCTAGGGAAAGAAGTAAAGAAGTACATCACGTCTTCCTCTCGTACTAACTAGGGGTGGAGGCTTTATTTTTATTTTTTTCGTTCGTAAAGACTTAAAAATCTTCAGGTAGATTCCAAGCACACATATTCCCAGTCAGCCTTTTCCGAGTTTAATTTTACAGGGCAAATGATGGAACACAGCTAGATGTTGCAACTTCAGCAGGTACTGTGGGTGCCTTCGTGTTCGTGGCCAGGCGCTCGCGGTGGTGTGCTCGTGTGCGTGCATGCGTGGATCCTTTAATACCTTTGATGAGCCAGGCATGGGCAGAAGCACAGTGGGAAAGCGGGGCATATTCTGCAAAGGTGCTGAGACCAGCATCAGGAGGAGACTTCAGTGTCAGATCTCAGAGTGCCTCCGAAGTTTTAAATAAGGCAACCTCCCCGCTTACTGGCAACACACAGCATGGTCTTGCCTCCTTCGGCTGGGTACAGAGTTCTCTTTAATAATCAGGTTTAGCAAACCCCTAAGCTTCGCCCCTTGCTATTCTGTAGCCTTCTCACTATGCCATCGGATTCCTGAAGAAGAGCGCGTGGTAAGAGCAAGTGAGTCTGGGGCTTCCGAGTTCTAGACCATACTTTGCCACCTTGCAATGCAACCCTCCACTCCAGGCCTCAGGGTTTTTTTTTTTTTTTTTTTTAAGTTTTTGAGCCAATGGCAACATTCATTGGGTCCCTTACGACCAGAAGGTTTAACGAGGCTGGTCAATTGCCCCCATTTGCCAAGGAGCCTGGGGTGGAATTAGGAGATTTTTTAGTACTTTTCACTGGGACAAAGGAGTGTGCTGTCCCCGCCCCCACCCGAGGGCAGGGTCTCTGTAGGAGCTGGGTCTTAGATGAGGAAATGCAAGTGCGAAAGCTCTGTCCTGCAGTGCGTGGTGGCTTTAAGGCGAGAAGTCACAGGGACTCCAGGGTCACGCCGCTACAGTTATGCAGAAGGCTTTCGGGGAGCTCATCCCGATGGGAAGGGGCCTCTTCCTCCAGCTTTCCGCTCAATCCCAAGAAGCTCCACTGAGTCGGTAGGGAGGTGAGAGCCGAGGGAGGCAGTCAGGGGCGCTGCGCCCGCGCGGCGCCTCCTTTGCGGTGGAAACCCACAAGTGTCCACCACGCGTACTAGACAATCAATAGGCTCCTGTTGACCGGTGCAATTGGAATAACAAATGCGACGCACGCAAATTGCCCGCCTCGTGTTGCTAAGCGATTGTTTGTCGCCCTGCAAGCACTGCTCAGCATGGGAGGACCGGGAGCGTCTGGAGGCGGCCGGCCAGAGCTTAGGTCGGAAATGCAGTAAACACGCTCCTGATTTTCCCTATTATCACCCAAACACGATTTCACACAAAGCAATCACCATACCGAAGTCTATGAAGATGTGTTTTTTGAAGAGTCAGTCGCCCTGGTAATAGCCTTCATTTTTAAAATATTAAAGACTAGATCAGTGGATTCCACATGGGTAAGGTGTATTTGTGGTTCAACATCTCTCAAGATGCATTTGCACTGCGGTCATCGTTAGATTGATTCATAGAGTGTGGATTAAATTGCTTCTCGATTTAAAGCCGAGTGCCCAAGTTTGGAGTGTGCATCTGGGTATCTCCTCTTACCCAAAGATATTTTCATCATGGGGAAAACTGTTGTCCCACTACACACACACACACACACACACACACACACACGGTTATAAAAAGAAAAATGCGTTTGCGGTCCCCAACTTCTTACGGTTTGGTTCCAGGAACTTTTCTTATTTCTTTCAGCCTCTTGCCCGGTCACAGAGCAGAGTTCACAATTGGATGCGTTTAAGTAGGATTTTTCGTGGCATGTGCAAAAAGCTGGCGTGTCCTTTTCAAAAGCATGTAGCCCCTTCGCAGGGCGAATTAGCCGAGTCTGAAGAATTAGGCACAATGGGCAGATGCGGCTGCCGCCTTGGGCGCAGAGTAGAGACCCGCGCAGTCTGCACAAAGCTTGTCAGTTTTATTGTTTACATTTGGACTTAAAAAAAAAAAAATCCAGAGTTTGGAAATCAGTGCTCAAAACCAGCTCCATTACCCTGCGGCTCCCTGGAGGACACCTTCAGGAGCCCCAGGGGATTTTCCGTATGAGATTGGGTGGATGGAGTTGAACAGGAAGGCAAATACCACCCGCCTAAGAAGCAGCGCTAAGGAGGGCTGGGACTATGACTTTCAGTCGGATTTAGGGACGCTTACTAGCTGAATTTTGAAAGAGGTTTTGGAGCATTCCACATAAACCCCCCTAAGCCCCTGAGGACGAAATTATCAAGGTGTTAGGAAAACCCGTAACACTGGGGGAGAGGAAGAGGGTATCGAAAAATAACGCGTTCCCAAGGCATCAGGGGAAAAAAAAGTTCCAGTTTTCCAGGGTTAGTTACAGAAATTCTCTTTGAGGCGAGCTATTTACCAAAGTTTGTTTCAAAGTGACTGCACCGTTGCTTTTGCAAATCACAGAATGCAAATGATGATAATTTGTTCTCAGTGGAACTTTCTCTTGAAATGATTAGCAAAGTCAGTCATTTGAAAATTAGAGCGATTGCACAGACGGTTTTCGAAGCCCCGCGTAACCGATATCAGCTTCTAAAGTTTTCATTCATGTAAACCTCATTAATGAAGATCTTTTATTTAAACGTCAAGGGGATTTGAAATTTAGAGTAAATTATGAAGCTTGTATGTCTAGCCAAGTCATGGGTCAAATGCATTTGTGAAAAACTGCTAAAAGAGCATATGGTTTTGAATTTTTCTACAATGACTAGTGTTTAAATAAATTGCTTGTACTGCTTAACTTCATGTGTAATTTTGACAGAAATTGGCCTATAGCCTTTTGATATGTAAACATTTCAGCCTTTTATGCGGTATAAAAAAGACACTTGCTTTTTAGGATCAGTTCAGGCAGTCACCCTGTAATTCAGAAAGCTGGCACCTACCATTACATTCTTGCTAGATTTCAACTTTCAAGTGGCAGCCTTGGGGAGAAAAAGAAGGAAAGAAAAAAAAGAAAAAGGATATTTCAAAAGCAATGTCCATTTGGGATTAAAAGCTGCAAATGAGGTGAGAACGTGCCACTTACTATCTGAGAGAAATGGATAAACCATAGTTATTAAAGAACATTTTCTGTCATCTTTCTTTAAGCCAGCCTGGCTGAAGGGACACTTAAGCAGAGCTGGGACTGACTGGCATGTTATTAAATGCTTGTCTTAGTCCAACACACAAATAGGTGTTAAAAATCTAGGTATCCCTTCAGGATGCTACCAGCAAAATGACTTCATGTCACAGAAGCCATTAAGATGCAAAAAAAAAAAAAAAATCACTCAGTCTTGGTAGAGAATCAGCCTTGGGCACAAAATTGCTGGACACAAATGACAGCACTGAGCCAGGCACAGGGCTCTTTTCCAAGTGAGGGGCTGTCAGTGGGGTATGTGGAGCTGCTCTAGGCACTATTGGAGACTGCTCTGGGCGGCCAGCGCACCTCAAGCACCTCGAGTCTGCACACCCTCATTTGTTGCTAGCGCATTGCCTCCTATAAGTAAACACTGGGATGTGGATTGGAGGGCGGGTTACCCAGGTGCTAGACGGGCTCCACACTACTTCCAGATCGCTGTGGCAGGGCAAATGCTGCTCTTTCCCCTCTGTTCTAAGGGCCCTGCCCGTATTTATCCTACAAGTCGGCTTTGTCGTGTACAGACTTTCTGAGAGACATCGCCCTTTTTGTGAATGTGAAGTTTTGGAGGAATTGCAGAACAGGAGGCCACGGGAGTGTTTCTTTGTATACATTTGAGCCTCAGAGCAAACAGATTCTCTTTATAAAGGTTGTGCTGGAGAGAAATGCAATTAAGAAAAAAGACCTGCTGAGAGAGAGAGAGAGAGAGAAGGAGGAGGAGGTGTTTTATTTACATTTTTTAATGCATTCCAACACATCAAATTGTGGTCAGCAAACTGGAAAGGAAAGGACATATTTCATGCCATAAAGAAGGCACCAAGCGGATTTTTTTGTTGTTTTTTTTTTTTCTAAGAAGACTACACTCCTGCCTAGCCTTTCTGTCCATTTTGAAATGAATATGGATATACTTTTTTTTCGTTTGCTATAGTTTTGAGGGTTTTTTTTTTAATTGATTTGCTAATAGAATAGTTCTGTAGCATTTAGCTACTTAACTTTGAGAAACTTACCCCCAAAGTGTGTTTGTGATCAAAGTTAGCTAGCGAAGATCTATATTTTGGGGTAAAAGAAGGACACAGTATTTAACAGATAATTTGGGAAATTGAGGGGGACTTTTTTTTTAAAGACTCATAAATAAACTGAAAATTATAGGAAAAATTATAGGAAAAAATAGCCATGCCTGAGTAGTCACATTATATGTATAAAACTGTGAATCTACTAATCTAGAAAGGTTAGGAGCAGTGGGAAATGTGTATAATATGGAACTTTGTTATTGTATTCATCTTTTTAAAAAGGATTCGATAAAATGGCCATTTGATGGTACATCATCTTAAGAGCTGGATGAAATTTTTATGACATACCAATGTTGATTCTTTTAAAACATCAGAGTGAGGAAACAAACACATTCCCAGATGTGTCTTGTCCTGCAAAGTAGCCATTGGAAGAGACTTAGCTTGCTCTAGTGTCACCATTGATCTGTGGTTTTGGATAGTTTTCTGAACTCCTAGAAGGGCGCTTAAGCAGCCAGACTCCCTTGCCTACTGGTCATATGCAGCAACCAAGATTTCTGAAGCCCAAACTGTCAGGTAGAGTCATGGGAAATAGAAACAAAGAAACCAAAAAAGCCATTTTCAGAGGTCACAGGCCATGCCACTTGTCCGATCCCACCATTTGAAGGATCTGATGCTCTGACTCAACTACCTATAGCCTGGCTTTGCCTTGGACAGAGGAGGCTGAGCCCTTATCAGCCTGTCTAAGTAATTCAGTTCTTCTTTGCTTGCCCCTGATAGGATAAAGGGGGAGAATTCTCAGGAAGAGCTGCAATTTTCAATTTGTTTGACTTGTGTTGGGGCTTTCGTTGTCTTTTCTTAGCCAAGAGATGAGGAATTTTGAAATCGACTACCTTCTTCACATACTCATATTTGCATGCTCCTCCTTCCCCCACTCTTTACTCATTCATTCTGTATACTTGATCATTTCTGGGCCAGTCGATCTCAGTATCAGCTCCCTGGTCATCTCCTTTCTGGAGTTTATGTGTGTTTTCCTGTTTGGGGTATCTACCTGCAGCCAGGGACAAAAACTGCATGATTCTTGATCCATGGTGAGGATTTGGTTTCACTTAGTAGTAAAATTCTTTCTGCAGACTAGAAGGTCTTGGGTTTAAAATTGCAGGAGCCCATCTCCCATGTCATTGGGTCGTTTGTAATTTATGTATTATGGGGGGTGGGTGGAAGTAGTCTGTTCGTAGTAATGATAGCTCGGGGAATTCTGTATATGAGCCAAATGTAGGACAGTTGAACTGAAAAGACCCTCTCTTGTCTACATGATACCCCACAGGGTTTTTTGGGTTTGTTTTTTTTTTAATAGGTCCCCAAAGAACATTTTGTTCCCCTTTCAGATTGTTTGGAGATACAGTCATTTTTGGTTCCAGCGGGTGGGTCAGCACAACATTTGCAAGTGAAATGGTGACAGTAAACAGGTTCATGTCCAACTAATGACAATACTTTCTCTGAAACTCTAGAATTCTGGAATTATTTGGATCTTAAAGTATCTCCAGTTGACTTTGAGACGGCAACATAAGTTTTTGATAATACTATCCACATTGTGATTTAAGCCGTGGCGATTCTTTCTTTCTTTCTTTTTTTCCCCCCAAACCCTCAGAAAGTAACTTTCCAAGTTAAACGAGACCAGGGTGATCCAGTGAATGTTTGACTTCAAATAATTTTTAAAATAACTTGTTCACTGTTCAAGTGCTTCAATAAAAGAGCAGCAGTGGAGTAAAGTTGCTGTGAAAAGCAACTCTGCCTGGCAGAGGAATTCCAGCACTTCTGCCGAGAGATGGATATTGAATATGTGTGGCGAATGCCCCACTCTCTATTACGGGGAAGTTCCTTATTGAATATTTCTCGCTTGCAAAGCTGGAGTCACTGTGAAACCTCACTCCTCGGATCTCTGTCAGGGCTGAACTAGCCTCCCGACCTAGTGACAAATTGCCTTTTTATGGGTTCATGTTCGAACTGAGAGCAAACATCTGCATTCCGAGGCATCAAGCCGTAGAGCCTAGTATGAGGGCCAGCCGTGACCATACTAATCCAGTTCTTCTCGAAAATGGAGCAAATGGTCCTGGGACAAAATTCTGAAACTCTTTTCCCAAAGCAAGGGTGAAGGAAGAGACTGTCTCCGTATGCTCAGGGGATGGTCACTACCATCCTGGAAGGTGAGCCCTGTTACTGTATCCCATTAGAGGTAGGTCACCCAGGTCAGGCCAGCTCAGTATCTACCCAAGGTCTTCCAGCTGAGGCCTGGATTTGAACTCAACTCTGTTCAGCTCCCGGGGCTTCTCTGGTGGATCAGATGGTAAAGCGTCTGCTTTAGCCTGCAATGCGAGAGACCCGGGTTCAGTCCCTGGGTCGGGAAGATCCCCTGGAAAAAGGAAATGGCAAACCACTCCAGTATTCTTGCCTGGAAAACTCTATGGAAAAAAAAAAAAAAAAAAACTCTATGGACAGAGGAGTCTTGTAGGATACAGTCCATGGGGTCGCAAAGAGTAGGACGCAACTGAGCAACTTCACTCACTTCACCTCACTGTTTAGCTCTAAAGCCTTCCTTTTGCTCTCAGATTGTGTCAGTTCAGTTCAGTTCAGTCGCTCAGTTGTGTCCGACTTTTTGTGATCCCATGAATCGCAGCACGCCAGGCCTCCCTGTCCATCACCAACTCCTGGAGTTCACCCAGACCCATGCCTATGGAGTCAGTGACGCCATCCAGCCATCTCATCCTCAGTCGTCCCCTTCTCCTCCTGCCCCCAATCCCTCCCAGCATCAGGGTCTTTTCCAGTGAGTCAACTCTTCCCATCAGGTGGCCAAAGTATTGGAGTTTCAGCTTCAGCATCAGTCCTTCCAATAAACACCCAGGACTGATCTCCTTTAGGATTGACTGATTGGACCTCTTTGCAATCCAAGGGACTCTCAAGAGTCTTCTCTAACACCACAGTTCAAAAGCATCAATTCTTCAGGGCTCAGCTTTCTTCACAGTCCAACTCTCACATCTATACATGACACTGGAAAAACCATAGCCTTGACTAGACAGAGCTTTGTTGGCAAAGTAGTGTCTCTGCTTTTGAATATGCTCTAGGTTGGTCATAACTTTCTTTCCAAGGAGTAAGCGTCTTTTATTTTATGGCTGCAGTCACCATCTGCAGTGATTTTGGAGCCCAGAAAAATAAAGTCTGACACTGTTCCCACTGCTTCCCCATCTATTTGCTGTGAAGTGATGGGACCAGATGCCATCCATGATCTTCGTTTTCTGAATGTTGAGCTTTAACATTTTTTCACTCTCCTCTTTCACTTTCATCAAGAGGCTTTTTAGTTCCTCTTCACTTTCTGCCATAAGGGTGGTGTCATTCAGTATTTTGGAAGAAGTAAACAAGTGAGGTATTTCAATTCTGCTGGGTGTTTGACTGCCAGAGGAGTTGGCTAGTACTTCTACCTCCTTGGCAGAGTTGCAGAGCGACCTTCAGAGACACATGGAGTCCCAGGCCTGTCTGTCACCTGTTTCGGCAGTGGCCGCTTGGCGCTCCCATCTGAAGGAAGGTGTTGGTCAATTTTGCTTCATGTGTGGTTGCCTAATACTGAAACTTTCTTGACAGTTGAAGTTTTTATAGTGGAAGTTGATTTGCCCTTAAGATTTTTAGTACTTAGTGGTTTTATTGCTTGCTTCATCTGGAAGTAGTTTTTCTTTGAGCAATAGAATGTTCGTTAGTATTTAAAGAATTTCTAAGAGCTGTCTCTCGTTTTTCAGCTATAGCACTTAGTTACCTTTGGTGTTTTTTTTTGGCTATGCAGCATGTGGGATCATAGTTCCTTGAATAGAGATCAAACCCGCACCCCTTGCTTTGAAAGTATGGAGTGTTAACCCCTGGACCACTAAGGAAATCCAGAAGCTGTGTATATACACGTAAAATATGTTTTTTAAATACATTTATTCATTTATTATCTTTGGCTGTGCTGGTTCTTCGTTGCTGCATGGAATTCTCTAGTGGAAGCAAGCGGTCTGCTCATTCAGCGTCTTCTCATTGCAGTGGCCTCTCTCGTGGAGCATGGGCTTCAGTAGTTGCACCTCTCGGGCTCTAGAGCAGCGGCTCAGTAGTTGTGGCCCATGGACTTAGTTCAGAGGCTGTGTATTTTTTAAGGATAATGTTTGGTATTTAAAAGAGTGAATGAAGCAGAATTTGCCAGCTTTACAACGACAGCAATTCTAGTTGCAGCTCTGGCTTTTAGAACTTGTGTGTCTTTACCTCTGGATTCCCCATGTAACCAACATACAGAAGCTGCACGTGACCTCATGGTAAGTGTAATGGAGAACAGAGCTTTTGCACTTACCATTTGGTCACAAAGAATATAAACTCCACCCTAGGCAGCCCACTCTTGGCTCTGTCACTGGTGATGCTGTAGGACATTTTGTCATAAGGATGGCTGCACCTGAGATTAGGGCTGAAGAGCTGGATCCTGTCCCAGAATATTAAGGAGTTTGTAATCCATGGAGTGTTTTGTTAACCTCATTTTGAACACACTTGTAGTTTGAGCTGAAGGATTTCTGGACTCTGCTGCTCTTTGTTCCCTTGTTAGGTAGTTGTGCTTGTGTCCAGCAGCGTGGGCTCCCAAGGCATCTCCTCACCAGGCTGTTGGGGTTTGTTAATTGGCACTTTCTGACTTGTTAACCTGACCCTCAGCATCCGAACGTCCTTGTTGCTGTTGAGATGACCACAGACAGGAGTGCAGGGGGTCCCTGTACAGGGTCCTTTACTTAGGACCTAGGTAAGAAATGCACGCTGCTGTCTAATTATCTGTCTGTGCTCAAAATGTGCAGTACACATCAGGCTGGTCTTAACTGGTAACCCAAATAATTTGTTTTGGTGAAAGAGCCTTTTGTCTTTGACGTGGGGCGAGTGAGTGGTCCAATCTGTGTCCCCAGGTGTGTGTCGAGAGTCCTGTGCCAGGTTAGCAGAATGGATTCGTGGGCTCTGAGTCAGCCAGTTGGGCTTGATTTCCTTTGATATGCAAAGAGCTACCTAACATCAGGTGTTAGGTTATGTGCTAGCACCCCAAAACCTGATTTCTGTCTGTGCTTTCCTCTTCTTGCCTCTGTGATTTAGACTTTAGTGCTCAGAAGAAATGCATGGAAACTTGTTGCTGTCAGTGATACTCTTGTTTCCTGGGCTTCTTGCCACCCCTTCCCCTATGCTGCTCTTTACTGAGTAGACATTTCTACACTCATGAGATGATAATAATGGTGAAAGCTAAGTAATGAAAGATAGTCTAGTAATCTCTGGTCCCATAGGAGATAGAGATCATTACACTGAAATGCACTTTTTCTGAGTGTCATGTAATCATGGTAGAAAAAGGAAAATAAGACTTCTTGGCCACATCGTTTATTAATTTTCTTATGATAGTCAGCATTCAAAAAAGCATTGTTGATTTTGATGATAGTTATCACCAGATCATGTGCTTCCTACGAATAGTTAGATGTTTGTGTGTAAATTTTTGTTTCTCTTTCACAGCGCATGGACTTAGGAGAATGTACCAAAATCCACGACTTGGCCCTCCGAGCAGATTATGAGATTGCAAGTAAAGAAAGGGACCTCTTTTTTGAGTTGGATGTAAGTTTTATTTGATGTTAATTGTTCCCTACTGTGACGAGCCAAATAACTGCACTAACAAGAATAATGTAATGTGTGTAAGTTATGATGCAAAATGATAAAACAGATGCTGTTCCACCACTCTCCGGCTGGGAGCTAGGATGTGGCCGGGACCGTTCTGTGTGTGTGCGCCATCGCAGCTCTTCTGCATTTTGTATTGTTTTCTTTAAGTGTTTCTTATATATTTTATGATTTCTTGGACATTATGTTTATTCTTGCTTTTGAACTTACAAAAATGGATTTATAGTGTAGGTAATCTCAGTAACCTTATGTTTCCTTCAGTGCTGTATGTTCCTTTACTTACTTCTGGGTATGGTTTGGTTTCATTGCTGCATTTCATAGTTCCCTGAACTGTCCATTCTATATTCACAGTTGGGTTGATTCTAGTGGGTTTTTTGTTTGCCTTTTTTTATTATGAATAGCGTTATAAATGTTCTTGAATATCTTGGTGCACATGTACAACAGTTAACCTAGGGTATATTTTTAAGAGAATTGCTTGCTCGTAGGATCTGCACATGTTTATCCTTGCAAGGTCTTTATCTTTTTCCTCCCTAATTTTTGATAAAGTGTATCAGTTTACCCATTTAATAACAGCGAACATACTGTTACCAATGCTTGGTATGATCAGGCCATTAAATCTTTTGCAGTTTAGTTGATATAAACTAGTATTTCATAACTTTTGTCATTTTTCCCTCCCCAAAGAGCCCTTTTTAGACCCTTTGCCTAATTCATCCATCTCCCCGCCATGAGCGTTTTTGTTGTTGCTGTTGGTTGTCCCCTCCATGAAATTTTGATAACACAGATACCCAGCATGTCAGTTTATGTACTGTGATCCTTTACAGGTCACATATCATTGTACTAAGATTTTCTAAACTCTTTGAGACCAGTTTTCATTCCTGTCCCCATTGGGAATGCATGATTTGGTCACTTTATTTTGTTAATTTATTCTAGGGTATGCTGTGCAGCTTGTGGGATGTTACATCACCTTCCAGGGATTGAACAAGGACTCCTGCAGTGGAGGCGTGAAGTCCTAACCACTGGACCATAGGGATTCCGATAGAGCCACTCTGTTTTAGTTTTTTCCTTTTCCTGAGTCCTCCATTCCTAGAGTAAGCAGAGGTCAGTGAGGGGTTTGATGCCATTCAGGTTCCTGGGTGAAGACTGGGGAGGCACTGAGCTTGGTGGAAGGAATCCACTGGACCATAGGGATTCCGATAGAGCCACTCTGTTTTAGTTTTTTCCTTTTCCTGAGTCCTCCATTCCTAGAGTAAGCAGAGGTCAGTGAGGGGTTTGATGCCATTCAGGTTCCTGGGTGAAGACTGGGGAGGCACTGAGCTTGGTGGAAGGAAGTCAGAGGAAAGGAAAGGCGTTGTTTTTTGTTTTGTTTTTTTTTTTTTTTCTCCCAGTAGACATTTTAGAGGATGTATTGTAGCTGGAGTAAATTCTGCTTAAATCAGTAATCTTAAAAAGTGGTTAAAATTACCATTCCTCTTTCAAATGCATCAGTGTTGAATCTTCTTGGGATACCAGGTTTTTGGAAACACAGGAACAAAGATAGATAGGTTAGATTTTTGCTTTGAGTTATGTAGCTTTTTGTATCACAGATGTTAGGATTTCTGCTGAATTAGAATGTCTGTGTACTTTTTAAATGGCCTGATGGATTCGTATTTAAGAACAGAGTAATGGAAGAAGTTGAGAATACAGAAAGACTGAAACATATGGTAATTTAGTATTTTTATGCGGGGCATGTGTTCAGCCACTGTGGAGAAGATGAGTTTTTTAAATGAACAGTGTTAGAAACTGTGGATTATCCAGTTAGTGAAAAACTGGGTTGGAGCCCCCAAAAGAGAATTTTGTTTTGCCATCTTGACATGTTATAAACCCTAAGAAGCTGTAAGGTAAAGATGGATACATGTTTTCTGTATAAAAACTTAAAAAATACTAGCATATCAAGAATTCCCATATATAAAATAAGAATTCAGCTGAGACACAACATCTGCAGCATATGAAGGGCAAGTACCTTTCATGGTAAAGCTCATCGTGACTGAAAAGGATTGTAGCAACAGCTGAATAGAAAACGGTCAGAGGATAAAGGACATTTTAGTGGGCATCTAACCCTGTGATGGGTATTCACCCTCACTCAGACTGAGGAGTTGGAGAGGTGAGTAACTCGGACGCACCTCTTGGATGACGGAGCCCCGAGGCTGGGAAAGCAGGTGGTAGCAGTGCCAGCTCTTAGAGCGAATCTGATGACACGCTTGTTATGAACGAAGGTCAGTCTGCTTCAGAGTACTCCTGCAGCATCGCAGCTGCAGACTCCCATCGGGGAGGGCCTGGGTCACGTCATTGCTCTCTACAGTGGGATGATGTGCAGCTGCGGAAAGAGGGTTGAGGTAGTGAAATTATGTGCAAGATAAAGTGGGAAAACTGGTGTGATATGATGACTTCTATGGTGTGATTTTTGAAAAGAAAGGGTGTTTAGTGTTGTTGACATGCTTAGATTTACAGAGTAGTTATAGAAGAAACCACAAGACTTTGAACACTTTTGTCTTAGTTAGAGGGCTAGAGTAGGTCACAAGACATTTTTGTACTGTGAAAATTTACCATTTAGAGGAATACCTTTTCCAATTTAAAAGGTGACCACCCCTCCTTCCAGCTCCTTAAAAATCATATTTGAGGGAATTCCTGATGGTCCAGTGGTTAGGACTTCCTCCTCTCACTGCCAAGGGTTCCAGTTCAGTCCTAGGTCTGGAAATTAAGATCCCACAAGCTGTAGCCAAAATATATATATTAAATAATAGGTATGTTCTCTAATTTAGAAAAAATCATATTTTACCTTATAGATGGTTCATGTTGAAATGTTTGCTAGCTACTGCTGAACCTCCAGAGGAGGTCTTCCTGTTCTGATGAATTGGGAGTGACTTGGAGCAGCTGTGCTTATGGGAGGGCAGTCAGCAAATAGCTTGTCAGCATGTTAAATGCATGTATATACTCGTTCCAGGATCCTGCTGCTGGGACTGTATCTTAATGGTATGTGTTAATGAGTCCACAGAGAAGGTGCTCATTGCAACTTTTTTTTAAAGTGGAAAGAGAAGGATATAATGGGACTGTTTATTAATGAGGACTACTTACATTAGTTATCGCCCTTTCATATAGTGAATGGTGCTTTGTGGAGCTCTGGGTGCTAGGAAGATTTCACCATAACCTTTAATTTATTTATTATTTTTATTTAAATAAATATGAGTAATTTGTTAAATTTATTACTTATTTGCCATTATTTTTTAAAATAACGACTTAAAGGTAAAATTCACAAGCCATATAATTTATCCTGCCTTGAATTTTTAATACATATCAGAAGTGTTTGGATGTGCATGGGTTACTTTAATACACTAAATATGGCCTGGCTTTGAAATACTAGGCTAAAATAATTTATTTCCTTAGTTACACAGAATAAACTTAGAAGGAAAAAATAAAGTCCTTTTCCAGAATACAGGTTTGTTACAAGAACCTGATGGAATAACTTTTTCAATCTTCTTGATAGGTAAGACAACTGTTGGAGTTTCCAAGTGAAAAGTTTGCCCTTTTCCACATGCCTCCTATCCAGGGCCTCTCCAGAGGTCACTTGTACCTTTTGAAGATAGGCTCTGCAGGGTGAGCAAAAGCTGGCTGTGATGCTTCCTGTCGAGTTGCAGTTCGGTAAACGGGAACCTGCAGAAGCACTTAGGCCAGATGGTGTCAGTGAGCTGACTCTCGATCTCACTGACCTGCTGCTGCCTCTGAGGAGCTGCTGTTGGTGTGAGGTTCCAAGCCTGCCCCGTGGCCATGTGGATGGCTCAGTTCCCAGGCGTGGAACCAGCAGCTCCTGTATTGTGTTGAAGTTGGTTTCTGGAGGGAGTACAGTATAGTCATCACTACTATAAGACGGACACAGGTTTTGTTTTCACAAATTGTGAACCGTCACTAATCCGTGATTTTCCTTAGTAGTTTATATTTGTGTATCTTACCAAGTGGTTTGGTAGAATCTCTTCACTGTTGACAGTAAATCTGTGAGGTGGGCCTAACATTTATCTCCACAGAGTCTCTGAAAGTATAAGTTTGGTGCTATTTGCCAGAAGTCATGGAAACATCACATGACCCTGGGAGAGTTATTTTGTTGAGTGGATCGGTCAGGGGTGTTTAGGAGCTTTTTTTATCCAGGTTGTATTAGAGACAGTGGTTTTAGAACAGGTTATTATATCAGCATGAAAGGTTTTGCATGTTAGGTGCCGTTCATCTATTCTTTCAGAAAAGAGAAACTTCTAAAACACTTGAGTTTTTAGTGGATTTATTAATAAGTGGATGCATTAATTTAAAAGAAAATTATGCTTTTATAGAAAGCATCATTATTAGTCTGTTTTATTTCTTTTTTTTTTTTTTTAATTTATTTCACTACGCTGGGCCTTAGTTGCAGCATGTGGCATCTTTAGTCATGGC
This sequence comes from Aepyceros melampus, assembly GCA_006408695.1. Classification (NCBI taxonomy): domain Eukaryota; kingdom Metazoa; phylum Chordata; class Mammalia; order Artiodactyla; family Bovidae; genus Aepyceros; species Aepyceros melampus. Next base: position 34,411 of record SJXQ01000686.1, on the reverse strand, counting down.
AAGCAGGAGCTCTTAGTTGCGGCATGCAGGAGCTAGCTCCCCAACCAGGGATCAAACCTGGGCCCCTACACTGGGAGTGTGGCGTCTCAGCCCCTGGATCACCAGGGAAGTTCCAGTCTGTTTTATTTCTGAATTAGTTGCTCAGTTTAGGTGACATTTGACTTTCGGTATAAAAATCTTTTATAAGAGCTCATCAGCTCTGTATACAATTTTAAAATATTTATAAACTTTTAATCTCCTCTAAGCAGTTTGTGAGAATGGTCCCAGAGTATTTGCCTGTGTATGAGAAGACTTAAGTTGTTTATTGTATTGTTCTGAATTAGTGAAAGGTGAAAAAATGCAAACACATACTTACTGTGGAATGGACATAGTTGTTTTAAAATAGTGAAATGCTGCACAACTATAGAGCATAGAAAATGTGTGCATTGATGTAAAAAATGAAAAAGCTTTAAAAACTATCCTAGCTGGAATAAAAATTGTGTACTTGTATATGCGTTTTAATACAGTTTTAAAAGGTATTTACCAAGGTCAAATGATTATTTCTTAGGGAGGAAGAAAGAATTATGCTTTTTAAGTCATGTGAAGTTATTAGGTCCAATTGAATTGCTAATATAGTGTGCAGAAATGAAAATTTAAAGGTACTTCTACTTTATAATTTATTTCTCCAAATCCTCTGTCTTAAGAAAGTACAGTGTACCCTTAAACAACACTTGTACTTGTTACTTGAACTGTGAGGGTACACCTAGAGATTTTTTCCAGTAAATACATACTGCACAGCTACAGGATCCATTGCTAACGCCCACCCCTCCCCCCATTGTTCAAGGGTCAACTGGGATTGAAAATACAGGCAAACAACAGCACACAAAGTAGTGTTGCTGTAGCATCGGGCATAAGGTTGAAAAATTGGATGCAACAAAAAACGCTTTAGTGATGACTGAACAGATTAGGAGGGACTCAAATGGTAGACTGTGCCCTTGAAATTAATGTTTGTGAGACCTGAATGTTCAGTGACTTAAGTTCCTTAGGAAGTCCTGAGCAAGAAAAGGATAAGTGTGTTGTATTGGAACTCACTGTGTGCTCTCACTGGAAGTGTGTGGCCAAATCAAAATTCCCAGACTGTCATGGAAAACCCAGAAAGCTGCCTTCCCTGTGCCCCTCCCACTCCCTGAAGGCAGTCCCCTACCACAGCTTCAAAGTAGAAAAGGAGCAACAGCTTGCTGTTCAAGTGCTGCAGGCGACCTTGGATGGCCAGTTGCTTTTTGTTTTGTTTTACCTTGGAGATCTCAGACAGCAGGAGGTGTAACGGCTTAATGGATCTCCGTGTACCCATCATTCAGCCTCAGGAATGATCAGCTTATGGCCAACTGACTTCACAAATCTCAGACTTCACACATCCTGTCATCTGTAAATATTTCAGTGTTGCCATTGACTTGTGAAGTTATTTTTACTCTGCGTACAAAAATCTGGTATTATAGTTGGTTGACAGAATGTACTTATTCCCATGTTTTTCTCTTTAAATTGAAGTACAGTTGATTTATAGTGTTGCCTTAGTGTCTGCTGTACAGCCAAGTGATTCAGTTATACGTATATATACATTTTTTTCTAGATTCTTTTCCAGTGTAGTATATTACAAGATACTAAGTATATTTTCCAATGCTGTACAGTAGGACCTTCTTTGTATAGTTTATATATAGCAGTTTATATGTTATTAGCATGTTTTTTTTAATGTGTTGAGAAAAAAATTAAACATGCAAATGTAAGCAGAATAATATAGTGACCATCTCTGGGTTTCATCTCCCGGTTTTCAGTGATTGTTGATGTGAAGACTTGTTTCATCTTTGTTTTGTCTTTCCATACTGGATTATTTTACAGTAGTTCCTAGGGATGGAATTTCATCTGTAAGTACTGCAAATATATCTAGAAGATAATTTTATTTAAAATATTTACTATTTAAACGATAATTTCTTAATCTTATCTAACAGTCTTCAAATTTCCCAGATTGTCTCAAAAAGGATTTTTTTTTACAGTCTTTTGTTTGACTCAGATACCAAAATAAGATCTACACGCTAGGATGCTTCGTAAGTCTTTACATCTGTTTGAAGAAATTAATGTTTCTCATATCCTGGATTTTGCTGATTGTATCCTTGTGATGCAGTCTTTTTAACATGTTTTCTCTTATTTGAAATTTCTTGTAAGCTGGAAGTTAGATCTGCATGCGTGACGGTCAGAATCAGGTTTTCATTTGACAGAGTAGCGCAGAGGTGGAGCTGGGCAGCGGCTGGCGCGTCACCTCGGTGGCACATGTCAGTGGACTGGAGTGACACGGGCAGCCTGGCTGCTGGTTGCACAGGCCTCCGTCAGACTGGGGCCACGTCCACCTAGCAGGAGTGAGGACTATTGCCCAGATCAGTTACGTCACTAGGGTTGCTGCTTGTCACTGATTGTGAAACACGTAAGATGTTCACGTGGTTCAGGGTTTGAGATATGAAAGGTATGTTGTGAAGCCTGTCTCTTGCTCTGCTCTTCAGCCCCTTGATTGGCCCCAGAGCTAGTCAGGTGTTGAGTTTCTTCTCTTCCCTTTGGAGATTATGTGGAACCTGAGGGGCATGTATCTCACTTTTCTTAAAACACAAGTAATAGTCTCCTGGACACATGCTCTGTCTGCCTGCTCTTCCCCATCTTGATTTAATTTTCAGCCTATGTCTCAGATTATTCCCCGTCATCTATCCCGGAGGATGGGTGTCTGTTCCGCAGGACGAGTCTGCTGTTGCCGGGGATAGGGCTGCAGTACACACCAGCACGGTGCGAGTGTGTCTAGGGAAGATCCTCAGAGGTGGGGCTGTCCGCCCAGAAAGGCTGTGCTTTGTCATTTTGGCGGCTAGTGCCACCATGCTCTCCACAGGGTGAGTGCTGCCCCCAGGGGCGCCTGGGAGTTCCCATTTTCACGTCTTCACTAACAGAGCAAGTTACCAAACTTCCAGCTTTTGTCAGTCAGAGGTTTAAGCAGGTATTTCTTTGTGGGCCTGTCAAGGTTGTCATAAAGGTGTTTCTTTGTGTTAGGTATACCTTGCTTAGACCCTCAACTTTAGCTGGTGGCTGGCTCCTCCACCCAAAACTTGGGTTACCTGGGAGAAATTACCTCATCATTGTCTCTTTCTAGTCCAGCACAGCCTCGGCCTGACCACCCCAGGACCTGGCCTTAGTTTCTTGAGTTAACCAGGAGTTCCTTAGGAGAGGGAGCAGGTCATCTGTCTAAATGCATCTCAAGTATCTCAACTTGGACCGGACACACAGAGCACTGTTAATTCACTATTCACATGTGGAAATGTAAACATTTTTCTCTACTGAGTGAAAATATAGTTCACCTTTTCCCCACATTGATTTCCTTTGAGATGTATCAGGTTTCTAGAGCAACACACCATCTCACCCAATGGGACCACTGCTCTCTGTCTTACAGGGTGTAGCGTGGCAGTCACATTTTCCCTTAGGTCCGGGCTTAGAGTTCATGTACAACCCTGGGTAAGTTACTTTGCCCTTTTCTAGTTTCTATATATGGGGCTGGTGAGTACTGCCTCAGCTGTGAGGGCCAAGCGTAGAGACTCTGGAGTCGGATCGCAGGGGTCCTTGCCTCCTGACGCTGTCCCTCAGGACTCTGGAGACTGTGCTTCCTTTCCTTCATCTGGGAGTTGGTGCCTGGAGAGCCCCGAATGGCTGTCTCGAGGCACATGTTTGCACTGACTGTTCTGCTGGCAGCATGGGCTCCTCTCAGGCTTGCCGATGCTGCTGGGCAGGAGGATCAGGGAGAGCACCTCACCGTCTTGTGGGGGGCAGGGGCAGCCTCAGCAGCAGTGAGACCTGTGCACCCCCGTGAGCTCAACCCCCAACAGTATGTGGTTCATCACACCACCCTTGAATTAGAGCAGAGGTGCATGACTTCCTAGTAAGTGGTATGTTGTCAGTAGCACTTAATTTGTAGGTTTGAATACCTTCTTTGTAAATTTTATTTTCATCATTTAAACCTGCTCTTTGTTTTAGGAAGCAAAATGAAATTGAGAAGCACATTGAAGAGAAGGAGGGGCAGCAGAACAGAGCCATCTTTTAAAGAACATTCAGTTGAGATGTCTCTGCATTCTGCCTGTTCTGTGCTGTGAAGTTTACCATTTTATTGTTAGCTGATCAGATGTCTGAGTCCATAGCCAGTTTATATTCTGTGTAAGGTGCAGTGGTTCTTTGCTTGGTAAAGGCACTGGCAGAATTGCCTACTCGAACCCTGATGAGATGAGCAGAGTCTTGGGTGTGAGGTTGCTCTCTGGCAAGGCAGTAGAGGAACTCTGTACCCAGGTCTAGCACCTGTGCGTGGGCGGCCCCGGGGCCTCTTGGGCTGGTCCGCCAGGAGCCCTTGTCCCCAAGAGCGTGGGCAGTGCCTGACTTGCACTTTGATCCTGTCAAGTCCCCACCTTGTCAGCAGAGCTGGTCAGCTTGACATCCTTCCAGGAAATGCAGTGCATGCATGCCAACAAATGCCAGTCACTGGCTTTCCTGATGGTTTGATTGGAGCATTAGTGAAATGTTCATAGAGAATATTTGAGGACCAATAACAGGAAGGAGGTCTTTAGCTCCAGGAGTGTGGAGTCGGGGAGTTTTCCTTGGTGGAACGCAGGTGTAGCGCTATCACAGAGCCTCTTCCCTGTCTTGACCAATGCCCAGGTGTGCTTTCCTTTGAAAAACGGGGATCCCGCTGTCAACACTGATCCCTGCTGGGGGCTCTCTCCAGACCACATCTGGAGGCAGGGACATAGGTCATCACTTCTTGGTCCCTTGGCCTGACTTTCATCTGCCTTATTACCATTGGCACCCAGAGCTTTCCTCGCTCTGCTCACCCTGTCTAATCCCGTCACCCGCTCCCAGCGTCACTTGCTGTCTGTGTAATAACACGCCCCTGCATCAGCAGCGTGGGACCTGCTGCCCAGCACTGGTTGGTCCTAGCCTGGAGATTGGAAAAGGGATGTCCTGTTTGTATGTTTATCTGAAGTCATGTTGGGGCCTTGAGTTAGAGCAAGTTAACTGCTTAGCATATATGACTACTTATTGATTAGTATTTTACTGTTTTCCACCAACTCTTTTCAGTGTGTCTTTTCCTTTATTTCTTTGGGTAAGTAGTAACCTATTTTCCCACTACTTTAGATGGTAGGCCATAACTGAACGTGTTCACCGCTCAAGTAACATTTGTTCTATTTTGTTTTGAGGTGGAAGGGGGAACTCTACCCTCAGAGCATGAGGGAATAATATTTACGTGGCTCACAAAGACCAGTGAGTACATCTGCGCTCCCCGCCTCGCCAGTGGAGGGCCTCTGACATAATAGCACGCCTAGCCTCTCCTGCCCCCCAGAACAGTTAGTTACGCAAGCTGTTTCACCTTCCTTTAGAATTTCTTGAAGTTGTTGAGGGATGGGGGTTCTTTGACACATTTGAAGATAAATCAGATGAGAAGACCATACTTGTGCACGGTCATTTGGTTTAACAAAGCCCCTTGATTGAACGTGATTGTGGACATGTTAGCAGTAGTGTAGCTGCAGATCCTCCCACTGAACCGACAGGCCTTAAGAACCACACCAGGACTGCACTTCCTGTCGAACACATGAGCTCTGAGGTCACATGACCTCCAGGCAGGTCACTGACTGGAGCCCTCTGCCTCTCCTGAGCTAGGCGATGGATCACTTGGAGTCCTTCATCGCTGAGTGTGATCGGAGAACGGAGCTTGCCAAGAAACGGCTGGCAGAGACCCAGGAGGAGATCAGTGCAGAGGTTTCTGCAAAGGTATGCGGGGAGGGAGGCCTCCACCTCAAGTCGTCAGTATCAAAGCGGGGCTGGGCCCTGTCAGTGCCGAATGCGCATTTTGGGGTGGACAGTGGGTGTCCACTGCCCTGGCTGTTGGAGGGAAGGAGGGAAGCTGTCACCAAGCTTGTAGCCTGTCACTGCACTGTGCATGTGTCTTAAAGTTACTTGATTAACCTCCCTGCGCAGAACAGGAAATGGGGTAAGTTAGCAGGGAAATGGTTTGATTCTGGTGTGTCTGTCACAGAAGGAAAAAGCAGACCTGGTGAAACCGGCACGTGTATCATTTAGAAGGCCTTGCCCTCTTCAGTGGAGTTCTCTTCAGTGTTCTTTTCTCCTTTCAGTTTTACTAAAGGATTTCTTAGGAGATAGACAGTTTTTAACTAGCCCAGTGGTGCTGTTTATTTCTAAAAGAAACTCCCAGTGATGAGTCATTTTGCTTCAAGGGTAAGTAATGTGTGTGTTTAGGCTCACACATTTTGTTCCCCTCACCTGGAGATTGAGCTGTACTGGAAGGTGTACAGAGAGACGGCCTGGAAGCTGGCCCACAGGCCGGCCTCACAGCCTGTGGGAGTGACAGGCGTGTGTGTGGTTGCCTCTGCTAGGATTCAGTGCAGAGATCTTAAGGGTTAGGGTCTGACACTTAACGGTCGGTCTCAGTGGTGGCAGTGTGGGTGTTGTAACTATTAGAATTCATGTCATCAGTGAAGTTTCCAGCTGTTGGTGTATTTGTGCGAAACAGCAGAAATGCAACAAGAGAAACACCCTTTGCATTAAAAAATCTTTTTTTACTTTTTTAACTGGATAATTGCTTTACAGTGTTGTGTTGGTGTTTGCCATACAACAGCACAAATCAGTCATAACTACACACATACACACACACACACACACACACCCCACCACCCCTTCAGCCTCTGTCCCAGCTCTCGTCTTTTGTTTTTAGATGTCTTACCTGGCTGTCTGTTTCTCTCCAGGCAGAAAAAGTACATGAATTGAATGAAGAAATAGGAAAGCTTCTTGCTAAAGCTGAGCAGCTGGGAGCTGAAGGAAATGTGGATGAATCACAGAAGATTCTCATGGAAGTGGAGAAAGTCCGTGCAAAGAAAAAAGAAGCTGAGGTTGGTGAGGAAAATGTCTTAAAGAGAGAAGAAACACAGTAACTTTGGAGAGCTGACCATTGGACTAAAACTGAGCCATGCCTCCATTTTCTTGAATATTGAGGAGGAGTTGGAAATAGCGTGATAATGTCAGGATGGTACAGTTTCAAGTCAGCTCACCCTGGGGTTTGTGTCTTCACTGCTCACTTGACCCCTGAGGCCTCAGACTGGGCACTTTGCGCTCTGAGCATCACTCCCATGTGTAGAGTGCATCCTGAGCGTAGCTTGTCCGTGTTAGGGAGCACCTCCGGTCTGTGTCCATCTGCTTCCAGGAAGAGCCCGGCATACAAGGTGTTCAGCTGATGTGATGGAGCTGACTGGCTTTGCAGTTGCTGGGAAGAGAGGCCTCAGGTTATCAGTGACTCTGCCCTCAGGAGGGAGACTCCTGCAGGGTATGGGCAGCACCCAGGTGGTGTCCTGGGCTGCCAGGCCAGGACTCTGCTGTGTGGTGCAGAAGCTTGAGTCCAGGACTGTCTGGACTGTTTTCCTCTGTTGGGTTTTCTGCTTCTCAGATCGTCATCACTGGAGTGGAGGTGGCCTGGATTGACTTTGAGAATGGTGGGAAGGTTAGAGTCAGGGAGAGAGGGACGGGAGTGTACCCTTACTCCTCCTGTGGGCCAGGCAGAATGCATGTGAGCACTGGCTAAGAGTCACTCTGATGAAGACGGGCGCTCAAAAGAAATGAGGTCTCAGTTTAAGAGTGACTTGGGGTACAGGGGATATTCAGGTAGGGCAGGATGATCCTGAAGGCCATTTACTGAGACCCAGACAGAAGATTGTTCGGATGGTGGATGAACACGGGATGGCAGAGTGGGCAGCGTGCCAGCACAGGGCTGGTTTTGGTTGTTGCTGGTCCCTTGGCTCCTTGTGGCACCTGAGACGAAGTGGAACTCAGCGATGACAGCTGAACATGTGAATCCTGCCGAGTGCCCACTGAGGCAGTGACATGTGTGTGGGAAGTCCCAGGTCCTGCCTCGGAATCCTTACATAGGATCCAAACCTCTGTGTATTTAAAGGGAAAATTTGAGTATATGGAGTCAGGCTCCCTGGGTTGCTGACAGTACCCAGCAGAAAGGCCAGAGGGTCAGGAAGGAAGGAGCTCTGTATCCTTTTAGTGAATCCTGAGGCTGAGCCTTCCTGCTTTGAGGAGCAGAGCAGACACCAGAAACCTGTGTGGTGGATCCGAGACTTGAAATAATGTAGGTGCGAGGTTCACCACTTGAATGTCTGCAGACAGCCCCAAGGGCAGCAGGAGTCAGATACACATGGGGACTCCAGGCGCCTTGCTTCGACTACTGTCCCTTTCCTTATCACCTGAGTGCCCCCCTTACTTAAAACTAACAGACAAGACAGGGTGGCTTGTGGGGGGAAGCCTCCGCTGTGCTGGTCTGGGTAGCGTCGACCTTGCCCTTACTGGCAGGCAAGGCTGTTTGGTATCCTAGAAGTGGAGCGGGAGGGGCGCTGTGTGCTTTTTACCCGGTTTCCTGCAGTGGTTCTGTCTTAAAAAACAGTAAGCCAGTATCCCATCCCAGAACAGTTACTGAGTGGCCGCTCACCACCTGCAGGTCCTGCCTGCTGCCCTCACAGCACACCTACTTCTCTGACTACCAGTCTGCCCTTGATTGTTAGTGTTTGCTCATTTTAAGAACATTGCATAATGGGTTCACACAGTATGTAACCCTTAGGGATTGACTTTTTTCTCACTCAGTGTGGAATTTATTTTGAAGGATATTAGAGGATGGTGTTCATAATTTCCAAACTACTGAAAGGTGTAGAATATTATCTCAGATAACGCTCACCCACCACGTCTAGTGTTTCTCGTTAAGCTGTTTGACTCTTAGGAGAGAAGCTGCGCTCTAATGGAAATCTGAGCTCCCAGTCTTTCCACCTCTGTCCCCAGAGGCGTTCGTGTGCGTTCATTGCACACCTGGCTCGTAAACCATGTGCGTCCCTGGCAGGCGTGTAGGTGTGCCGCGTCGGTGCTGCAGGGCCTCCCTCTTGCATCACCGGCAGCGCTCTGCAGGCCGCTGTAGGCAGATGGGTGCAGTTTGTTTCCTGCTGCGGGACTGCATCTTAGGGGCACATGGGTGGTTTTCCAGGTCACTGATGGTTTCTCATCTCACGGCTGGTTCTGTGTGTCCAGCGATGTGCTCGTGTGAGGGCTATTTCTGGTAACCCCACCTTTACAGACAGGCTGCCCCCACAGTAACCATGCTGCACAGGCACCAGCGTCGGGGTATGGGAGGGCCCGGTGTTCTCCATCTCCATCAGTCTAGTGAGTGACATGATGTCTTATTTTAGCCTGCATTTTTTAGGGAATGTTTTGAATGTATGAATTAATGGAAGATTATTACATTGTCTTCTGTTTAAGGACAAATGTTGAAATGCATCCCTCAACGTAGATTTTGAAAGAGTGTGTTAATTTGAGCACAGGCAGCCATCACTGCGTCCTGGGTCATTTTCTTTGTGTTCGTGTGTTTTCCTTTGAGGCAGAGTGGCTCCTTGTGATGAGACTCAGACCACAGTGGCTGCTGGGCAGGACTAGGGGGTGTGTGTGTATGTGTGTGCTTTGTTCTGTTCCCTTAGGCACATTTCCTCGTTTGAAGAGATGTCTGGTGTGTTTCTCCTTCCAGATTTTAGGTTTCAGGGCGGCATTGGGCATTCCTGGACACTGGGACAGACTCTGTAGATGCTCCGTGTTTTGCCTGTCTGTCTGGTGTGATTGGGGTGCTGTAGTCAGTTTGATCTTCACAGAGCTCCGCCACGTCTGGTGTGACCAGGGGCGCCGTGAGGGGCCTGTAGTCTGGTCTTCACAGAGCTCTCCTCCATCGCAGGGACTCTCTTTCCCCACTGGCCTTTAGCACACAGTCTCCTGTGTGTCTCAGTGTTCTGAATATCCCTCACCGCTTTGAAATCATGACTCTTAGTTCATCTCTTAAATAAACAGTTTAAATTGGATTACAATTTAATTACAATTTATTGAAATTAAATTATAATTTAATTATAAGTATCTGAAGCTTTGTAAATGATTCAGGTTTATGTATTTTGAAATCATTTTTAGGGAATTTCTTGGTGGTTCAGTGGTTAGTACTTGACACTTCACTGCCAGGGCCTGGGGTTTAGTCTCTAGTCTGAATAAAGTCACCTCCCTTCATTTACTTCCATTTTAAGGGTTGAGTGGACAGTGGCATTTGAGTTAACCTCACTTGGATCACTCTTTTCCTGCTCTCCAGGAAGAATATAGAAATTCCATGCCTGCATCCAGTTTTCAGCAACAGAAGCTTCGTGTCTGTGAGGTCTGTTCGGCCTACCTTGGCCTCCATGATAATGACCGTCGTCTTGCAGACCACTTCGGGGGCAAGTTACACTTGGGATTCATTCAGATCCGTGAGAAGCTCGATCAGTTAAGGGTATGTTGAAGCACTGTGTTTCTGAAGAAGCCTGCGAAGTCGTGATCATCTTCATGTCTCTCTGCTTGTAGCAAGCTTGTGTTCTTTTTTCATTGGTGGAGGTATCAGGCCTTGGTTTTATACCTTAGCTTTACAGTGAGCTACTCAAGTGTCATCATTGTGTTCCCTGAGATCTCAGAATCCAGCAGGGCCTGGGATGTTTGTTTAGTCTACTACCTCTTGCTTACAGAGAACAATGGCAGAATTCATCCCAGGTACAGAGAACTCGTGCGCTCCTCTGGAAACACTTCTCTTTGGAGGTGAGAGAGAGCCAGTAGCCTGTGGTTTTTTTCTTTGGGCGAAGGCAGACCTTTGGAGTGTGGTCAGGCTAGGAGCATAAAAAGGTGATGGGGCTTTTTCTGGTGGCCCTGCCCCACGGCTGGATGCCTCTGTCCCTTCCTCGGGGCTCCTTGTTTTCCTGGGTTAGACTACAGCATTCGACTTCCTGGATATGGAACATTGAGAAGGAAAGTTAAGTAACTTTGGGATAAGTTGAATTGTTTTCAGACTGATGAAACCTCCCTGGCTATGTACTAGGATGCTGGGAAATATGCAGGCCTTTCCTCCAGAAGCCCGAAATGTGGAAGGACAGACCTGTGGCCCCGGTAAGGGGCAGTGGGTGGCACGCTTAGGCCCAGGTGGTGTGTGCTCGGACTGGAGAGGGAGCCGGTTGGCAGGCTCACCACTGGTCTTGAGCATCTCTGTGCTTCCGGTGGAATTCTGAAAAGTGGTACTTTTTGTCACATGGTTTTAAGTTGGAAATTTTTAAATAAGTTTATGGTATAAAGTATAAACATATACTCTATGTAGCTGCTACTGCTCCTGAGTCACTTCAGTCATGTCCGACTGTGCGACCCCATAGACGGCAGCCCACCAGGCTCCGCTGTCCCTGGGATTCTCCAGGCAAGAACACTGGAGTGGGTTGCCATTTTGTTCTCCAATGCATGAAAGCTAATATAGTATAAATAACAATTTGGTGGCAGCTACCATCTTCATAAAAAATCTACTCCTTATATTCCTGTTTTCCTTTAAATTGTCATTCCATTTCCATAACATCCAGAATCTTGTCCTAATGTTTCTTATACCTGAAAGCCTTTTTTTTTTTTTAATATCAGCATACATTGAAACTTCTTTCCCTGAAATCTTTAGAACTTAAGTAATCACTGATCTAAAAATTGTATTTTGTTATTGTGGTTATGAGCAGTATTTAGTTGATAGAACAATACAGCCAAGTTGCAGATTTCAATAAATAGCTATTACACTCTCAGCAGAAAAGGTTGCTTGGAAGTGCACCTTTTAACCATGAGCAGAGTGGGAGCTCTGTGCCTAGTTCAGAGAGGGCTTCACTCAGTGGTCCCGGCTGTGTGCACGCCTGCAGGTCCTGCACCTAGGCAGACGTGGCAGAGGGAAGCGGGGAAGAGTGAGGACTTGCCTGTGGGGGCACCTGATGTTTCAGGGAGTAGGGAGGGTTTGGGGAGGAGCTGATGCTACCCCCCAGACTGGTTCTTGGGCAGGGTGTGTGGAGCCCGAGGTGCTGGGACAGCATCCTTGTGTCCTGCTCCCTGTGTTGGATGTATGATGTCAGAGGGCAGAGCTAGAGGAGCTGCACAGGAGAGCTTGGGCCCAGGTGCTTCAAGGTCACACACAGACACACACACGCACCCCTAGCTGTGCCCTTTCTTCCTGGGGGCCTAGCTTTTGTCAGCACTGATAATTTTAGGTCGTGCTGCACGCCCTCTTGGACCTTGTCTTCTGGCTCTGGATACCTCCCCCTCCCCAGGGGGAGGTGAGGAGGCCTTCTTCTCAGCAGCATGAGATGGCGTGAAAGGCTCCGAGTGGGTTTTGGGGTGCTCCAGTGGCAGGGTCTCCAGGCCATTTCTTGCCCCCCTCCGTCCCTCCATGTCCACCACAACCCATCCCCAGGACAGACAGCAACGAGGCTGAGTACCTTGGCTCCCCTCAGCAAGATGTGCTTGATCAAATACACATGTTCTCCTTCACATAAAGTTTGTGGGGTCTTCTTTGGGTAATAAACCTTTAACTTTCTTGATTGATTTGAAGTCATATGATAAACTCTCTGAACTTAGAAGTACAGCACCTGTTAGAATTAGTAGTTTGTCACTGAATTTGTAAAACAGTTTTTATTCCATGTATTTTTTGTTGTTTAAGAGGTTTTGTTAATAAAAAGAATTGTGTTCCTGTTCCCTGAATTTCCCTAAGATTCTTAAATTGCCGTACTGAGGTCATGTAAATGTTCTTTGTTCAGCACTGTTCACACCCTAGTGTGTCTGTGCCTCTCTCATCTTCCCAGTTTTCCATTTTATTTAGAAAACCGTGGCTGAGAAACAGGAGAAGAGAAATCAGGATCGGCTGAGGAGGCGAGAGGAGAGAGAGCGGGAGGAGCGGCTGAGCAGAAGGTGAGCCCAAGGACAGCTCTCATCCCGAGGACACCCCATCTATCCTGAGGACACCCCCCCATTCCAAGAACACCCCACCTATCCCGAGGACACTTCATGTACTTGGCAGCCTTGCTATTGCCTGTGATACTTGAGGTCTGCCAGGTACCTGGTGGCCATGAAAAGAAGCAAAAAGATTCCTGCCTGGAGCAGGCCCTATGGCGGGATCCACCAGGGACGGGCTCGTGTGGGCCAAGAGCAGAGGGTGGTCGGGTGGGAGCGAGGAGAACGTGAGTGGCTGGGAGGTTCCAGGCCCAGGAGAGGGCAGGGACGAGCTGTGTGCTCTGGGGTCAGAGCTGATAGCATCTGCTAGCGGACGGTGTGAGCTGTGCAGAGCGGGAGTGGAGGTGGCCTGGAGTGGCCGCTGATGGTGACAGAGGGGAGCCTGGGAGCAAAGTTTTGGGAGAGGATCTGGTTCTGGCCGTGTTAGGGCTGGGATGCCTGAGAGCAGGCCAGGTAGGGGTGGTGGGTCTGGTCGGAGTTCAGGGCAGTGTCTGGAGCCCAGAGTAGCCAGGCTCTGTATTGGGCACACAGACGCCTGGAGGGATTCCTGTGTGAATAACTTGCTAACTTTTTTGTTTTTCATTATTTTAATTATGTAACATGTTGATTATAAAGACGCTGGAACAGTATAAAAATACCAAGCCAGACACAAGGGTCTTTTCACACGGTGGCTGCCTTCGCGGGTGGCTTTGTGTGCAGGTGCTTGGCCCCTGCAGCTGGTGTGCTCTTGGTTGCACAGCGCCATCTGTGCCGTTGGCGTCACCTGTCTGTCCTCCCGCCTTTGCCCACCCTTGTTTTCCTACCTCGAGCAACCACCAGTCTGTTCTCTCTCTGTAAGTTTGGTTCTTTTCTATTCCGCATGTAACTGGACTCATACAGCAATGATCTTGCCGTCTGGCTTGTTTTACTTAGCGTAGTGCTCTCAGGGTCCATCTGTGTTGCTGCAAATGGCAGAATTCCTTCTTTTTTTGTGACTGAATAGCATCCCACTGTATATATACAACTACGTCATCTTTGTCAGTCCATCTGTCAATGGACACTGAGATTTTCCTGTGTCTGAGCTATTGTAAATAATGCTGCAGTGACCACGGAGTTGTAAGTATCTTCAAAATAGTGATTTAATTTCCATCAAGTGAATATCCAGAATTGGAATTGCTGGATCATATTACAGTTCCATTTTAATTTTTGAGACCCCTCTATCCTGGTTTTCATAATGGCTGCACCAGTTTACATCCCAGCAGCAGTGCTTTCTTTTCTCCACGTCCTCGCCAGCACCTGTGTTTCTTGTCATTTGGTGATAGCACTCCGACAGATGTGAGGTGACAGCCCATTGTGGTTTCATTTGTATTTCCCTGATGGATAAAGTTGTGGAGCAATTTTTCATGTGCCTGTTGGTCTTTGTATGTCTTCTTTAGCAAAATGTTTGTTCAGGTCCTCTGCCCATTTTTTAATCTTTTTTTTTCCCTCCCATTTAGAGTTGTGTGAGTTCTGTTCATATTTTGGATAAATGCCTCTTGTCAGTTACTTGATTTGTAGATATTTTCTCCCATTCATTTGCTGTTTCATTTCGCTGATGATTACCTTCATTGTGCAGAAGGTTTTTAGTCTGATCTAGTCCCACTTGTTGACTTTTGCTTTTATTAACTTCACTTTTTAATTTCAAGTTTGGTGACTTATTATAAAACTGTTTTTGAATGAGTGCTAGCGTGATCATCCTTGTATGTATTTGAGTATATATAAAGTTCCTTAGAATTCTTGGGAGAGAGGAATTTAATATATAAGTACTGGTAGGTGTTAAGGAAATTACTTTCCTGGAGTTTTTATCACATCACCCTCCAGCCACATGGTGTGTGAGCAGCATCTTTTGTCACTTCCTCCTTCACAGGTTGAAAATTGCTGCTTAGAACAGGATGTGAAAAGTGCATTCTTGTTGTCAAGTGTTTTTCTTTTTTTAAAATATTTATTTGGCTGCATCGGATCTTAATTGAGGCATGTAGTGAATAACAGACTGGTTCCAAATAGGAAAAAGAATACGTCAAGGCTGTATATTGTCACCCTGCTTATTTAACTTATATGCAGAGTACATCATGAGAAATGCTGGGCTGGAGGAAGCACAAGCTGGAATCAAGATTGCCAGGAGAAATATCAATAACCTCAGATATGCAGATGATACCACCCTTACGGCAGAAAGTGAAGAAGAATTAAAAAGCCTCTTGATGAAAGTGAAAGAGGAGAGTGAAAAAGTTGGCTTAAAGCTCAACATTCAGAAAACTAAGATCATGGCATCTGGTCCCATCACTTCATGGCAAATAGATAAGGAAACAGTGGCTGACTTTATTTTGGGGGGCTCCAAAATCACTACAGATGGTGACTGCAGCCATAAAATTAAAAGATGCTTACTCCTTGGAAGGAAAGTTATGACCAACCTAGACAGCATATTAAAAAGCAGAGACATTAATTACTTTGCTAAGAAAGGTCCGTCTAGTCAAGGCTACGGTTTTTCCAGTAGTCATGTATGGATGTGAAAGTTGGACTATAAAGAAAGCTGAGCACCGAAGAATTGATGCCTTTGAACTGTGGTGTTGGAAAATACTCTTGAGGGTCCCTTGGACTGCAAGGACATCCAACCAGTCCATCCTAAAGGAGATCAGTCCTGGGTGTTCATTGGAAGACTGATGTTGAAGCTGNTGAAAGTTGGACTATAAAGAAAGCTGAGCACCGAAGAATTGATGCCTTTGAACTGTGGTGTTGGAAAATACTCTTGAGGGTCCCTTGGACTGCAAGGACATCCAACCAGTCCATCCTAAAGGAGATCAGTCCTGGGTGTTCATTGGAAGACTGATGTTGAAGCTGAAACTCCAATACTTTGACCACTTGATGCAAAGAGTTGACTCATTGGAAAAGACTCTGATGCTGGGAAAGATTAAGGGCAGGAGGAGAAGAGGACGACAGAGGATGAGATGGCTGGATGGCATCACCGACTCGATGAACATGGGTTTGGGTGGACTCCGGGAGTTGGTGATGGACAGGGAGACCTGGCATGCTGCAGTTCATGGGGTCGCAAGGAGTCAGACACGGCTGAGTGACTGAACTGAACTGAGGGTCTTCCTCTTATCATGTGGAATCTTTGCATCAGGCACACGGGCTCCAGAGCGCGTAGACTCAGTAGTTGTGGCACACGGTCTTAGTTTCCCCATGGCATGTGGGATCTTAGTTCCCTGACCAGGGATTGAACTCATGTCCCCTGCATTACAGGGTGGATTCTCAACCACTGGACCACCAGGGAAGGTCCCTCAAGTGCATTTCTTCCATTGCTGGTTGTGTACTGTTTTCTGGGAGCTCCTGCAGCACTCCCAGGAAAGTGAGCCTGTGTTTGGAGCTTGGGTGTCCTGCCCAGCCCTGCACCCTGACTGACTGTGTAGCTGGGTTGGTGTCCACTGTGAAGTTTGCAGAACCACTGGTTCAGCTCAGTGCAGCATGGACCCCTGGGTGCTGGTCTCTTCCTTCTCGCTCCAACAGGTGGGGGCTCCGGGGTGGGCGTCAAAGCAGGTCCTCTGGGAAGTTGACTCTCGTCACCATGTGGACATCGGGCACCTCCCCTCAGCTGTAAGGAATTGGGCTGTTTAGGAAATTACTCATCTTTTTTTCCATTTTAGGTCTGGATCAAGAACAAGAGATCGCAGGAGGTAGGTTTTCCATTGATACATTCTCAGTAAGATGTCCTTTTCCACGTGCTTTTTTCTTGATACTTAGCCTTTGTAACTTGGTATTTGTTGTCTGGGGTCAGGGCTGGTCACAAAGGGCATGGGGCAGGGTTAGAAGGAGAGCCCTGGTTGGGGTGCAGTGCAGTGTGGAGTGGGCATTCACTGTCAATGAGAAGGATGATCAGAAAGTTCCTGGCATGTTTCCGGAAGCATCGGTGGGGAAGGTCTGGCCAATTATTTGTGACCAGGGTGGCGTTGAGGGGAGGGTTGTGAACCCAGGTTACAGGTCTGGGAGGAGAGAGCAGAGACAGCAGTAAGGTGTAAGCACAGCCTCTGTTGCAGGTCGCGCTCCCGGGACCGACGTCGCAGGCGGTCGAGGTCGACTTCTAGAGAGCGGCGGAAGTCGTCCCGCTCCCGGTCCCGAGACAGACACCGGCGCCACCGAAGTCGCTCTCGGAGCCACAGCCGCGGCCATCGCCGGGCATCCAGGGACCGGAGCTCGAAATACAAGTAACTACTCTGCTCCTTCAGTATCTGCAGCAGGAGTTGAGCCCTGCTCTGTGTGCCAGGCCCTGGGGGCTGTCACGCAGGGACTGAGCATTGAGGCCTTGAGGGTCCTGACGGGGCCTGGGGCTCTGGGAGTCCTCCTGCTGGGGGCAGCAGGTGGCTTCAGGGCTGGACAATTGAGAGCTGCAGAGGTGTCACGTGTAGGCGAGGCCAGGCTTGGGCTACACATGCACTGCCACTTTGGCACACACAGCCCTGATAGGCTGCTTACCTCGGTTGTGGTGATATAACAAAAAAAAAACACACTACTAATGATCATATTCGGAGACGACCACCATTCACTTTGGTAATACTTTTTCTCCGTTGTGTTTTTACATAATGGATTGACTCATGCTGTATTTTCCTTTGCACTGTTTACATTTTAGTGAAAGCTGTTCCTGTTACCTAGAACCCTTTGGAAATGCCCCTCTGTGTTAACTGCCTGGCCCTCCCTGTGCGGTGCCTGCTGGGTCCTCCCAGCTGTGTGGGTCTTCCTTCCCTCGCATGGAGGGTCAGTGCCCGGGGAGCACCCAGGAGGTAGGGCCAGCCCTCGATGAGCCTCTGGTTCCCTTTTCCCAGGTTCTCCGAGAGCGGACTTCAAGGGAGGAGTCCTGGGAGCGCGGGCGAAGTGAGCGGGGGGCCACCGACTGGAGGCTTGAGAGTGCCAACGGGAAGGCTGCATCGCGGAGGTCGGAGGAGAAGGAGGCTGGCGAGATCTGAGCCCACGCCCAGGCGCTGTAAATAGTCCGATCCACGTTTGACACGGCCTCACGTTAACCTTTCTATTTGCTGAATACAGCTCATCTTTTGTAGTTTAACATTTCTATTGTTTTGGAGCTAGCTGTAAGTTTCTAGAGGTGTACAGAGTTGCTCCTGTGTTCTGGGTTATGTCTAAAGGGAATAAACAACCTGACAGACTGCCTCCTGGCGGGCGCAGTGCGTTCTCTGCTGTCCTGGCTGTGTTGGACTTGCCGTGCCTTCCACAGGGTGAGGGGCACGCCTGGGTCACCTGCACGCAGCCCAGAAATGTGACTCATCCTAGGGCTTCCCTCTGCCTTATGGCGTCTGACGCGCTGACGAAGCCAGAGGCACACAGCCGTCTGCTCTCCCAGCCCCAGATGTCCTTCTGAGGTTCAAGCTGTTCTCTTCCCCCATTTCTTTGGAGGACTGCCTGTCTGGTTTGTGGTCAGCAGCCTCCGCCCAGCACTGGAGCTCAGATAAGCTGCAGTTCCCTCTCTCGGAGTTACTCAGAGCAAAAAAAGACCCACGGAAAGGTTGACGTGACAGCCACAAGGTTCTCAGAGGAGGGCATGTTGACTTTGGGGTCAGTCGTGGTTCTGCTCACCCTTGGCAGGGCTGGTGGTATCCAGTCTCCCTCAGCCCTTCCGCTTGTATCTCAAGACTAAAGTGAGCTATTCTGACGATACAACTGGGAACTCTTTCGTTTTTTCACTTTTCAGGGGGAGTATGACTGTGTGTGTGCTCAGTCGTGTCTGACTCTTTGTAACCCTATGGACTGTAGCGGCCAGGCTCCTCTGTCCATGGGATTCTCCAGGCAGGACTACTGGAATGGATTGCCATTCCCTTCTTCAGGGGATCTTCCCGACCAGGGATCGAACCTGTGTCTCTTAGGTCTCATGCATTGGCAGGCAGATTCTTTACCGTCTGAGCCATCAGGAAAGTTCCTCAGGGGAATGTGTGGTTTTATTTTTGGAGGCAGCTTCTGATGGCCACGTTGTGAAACACACACCCACACCCCTGTGCAGAGCACACGGACACTGGGTCTGGGTCGTGTGGCTGCCAGCCCCAGGGTATGGTTGGTGGTCCTCTTCTGGGCTCCTCACTGTGGTTTGTTTCTCTCTGGAGGGATGTGGGTAGTGGGCTGCTCTGCTGCCCTATGGCAGGGTCTTCCCCAGCCAGCTGTGTCCACACAAAAGAGGTGCGGCATCAACATGTCCCTCCGCCCGGGGGTGTTGTCCTGGCCTGCAGCCAGGCTGGGCCAGAGTGACCACTGAGAGGCCAGGTGGGTACCTGCGGGGAAGCAGGGGACGTGCTGTCTTTGTGGGAAGTAGATAGGAGTTGGCGGAAAGCCATGGGAGGGCAGAGGTGGTTGTGGCGGGGCAGGCAGAGAAGCAGGCTGTGCTTCCTGACTCCACCCTGAAACCCGGCTCGTGACGGCGGGGTCTAGACTGAGTGGGCAGCCAGGGCCAAGACTGCCCAGCTCCTCAGGTCTCCGTTCTTAACCTCCCGAAGGGGTGTTTGGGGGTCTGTTCTGTTTGCGTGGTGACGGCACACTTCTTGCATTTCTGACGCATGGTTGCGTGGTAGTCTTATCTGCTACCGTCCCTGGAGGCTGGTTTTGAAGAGGCAGAGGGCATATGGCTTCCCTGACCTTAGAGGAGCCTGGAGGTCCCAGCGGGGGAGCAGGTGGGCTGGGGTCAGGATACCTGGGGGGTGGCTTCTGCTCCCCCAAATCTGGGTGCTTGCTCGTCAGTCCAGAGGCACCTGCCTGCCCCTGGCGTGCCCTGGCCTGACTGCACGGGCCACCTGGTTCCCCGCAGCCCCCGAGCCGAGCCTCCTCAGCTGGCTCCACTCCACTGGGCAGGCATGCAGTGGGCTGCTCTGGAGCCACAGCCCAGCCTGGGTGAGCGCGGCTCCAGGGGTGGCACCGCTCACCCGCGCCTCTCCTCCTCGTTAGAGCGCCGCTGTGGGGCAGCGCCGGCTGAGCAGGCATGGGTGGGGATGCTGGGAGCGGGCCGCGATGGCAGTCCTGGGTGAGAGTTGGGTTGGCTGAGCCTGTAGGTGTGGATCTCCAGGGGCCTGTGGCAGTCCCAGGGCTGTGTGGTGCCCTGGGCCCCTCCAGTCCCCGAGTTCTCAGGGACTCCCCCAGCCCTACTCTACTTCTCTGGAGCGGGGTTGGGGGTTGTGGCACGGAGGCCCCAGTCTGTCCAGGGATGCTTTGGTTTCTGCCCCTCTCTCTGGGAGTCTTTAGCAGGGCCCAGGTCTGCAGTCTGGGGACCTGAGGGCTGGAGGGATGGTATTGGCCCTGCAGCTCTGTGGGACTCCATGGCCTTCACAGTGGTCCAGACCCTCGCTGTGGCCTGCGGACACAGGGCCGTCTTCCCAGGGTGACGGCTGTGCATTAGGTGCGTGCACTTAGCTGGCCTAGGAGCCAGGAGGGATTAATTCCAGGGCTGGGGCCGATCTCCAGCAGTGGTTTGTTCATGTGGAGAAGGGACTGTGCCTCGGAAGGGTCCCCTGCCTTGAACAAGGTGGTCCTACTCTGGGGGCCAGGCTGAGCTGAGCGGTGCTGTGACTTCATCCTTGTCACCTGGAGGCCTTGTCGTAGCAGGTGGTGTGAGCCCCTCTAGGCTTCCTGTGGATCTGGGGGCGGGGATCCAAGAATGTAGATAGATGTCTTTTTTTGCAGGTAGGTTTGTTTGTATTTTGATGGAGATAAACTTGCCTCTCATAAAATTCAACATTTCGGCCGCTTGAAAGTGTGCGGTTCAGTGGTTTTCAGTGTGCTCGCGGTGTCGTGTTTATCACTGGCATCGGGGCACTCTCGTCACCCCCAGCCCCGCACCCACCAGCAGGCGTGCCCCTCGGCCCCAGCCTTCGACAGCCACTGGTCTGCTGTCTGTCTCTGGATTGCAGAATGCGACTCATGATCAACGTCAGTTACTTCTGAGTGTGGTGCCGGCAGTGTTCATCCACCCCCCCAACTCTAGCCTGTACTGAGAATGTAGCTGTTTACCTGGGCTGCTGCTGGTCCAAAGCACCCTGAGAGCTGGGCTGCAAGCCCTCAGTGGCGGCTCTGGCACAGCTTCGGGCAGGTCTCCCAGCTCTTGTCATTGGCACACACGATGGTGACACTTGTTTGGACCTAGGGGAAGAGGGCCGAGCTATCCTGGGCCTGATTGTGGCGCGGTGAGGTGAGATGCTTGCTCTGTGTCCACTGCATGAGCCCTAAGCCAGGCCCTCAGGTGACCTTCCCGCACAGCCCCACCACAGGGTCGCATGTGATAGGGGTCAACACGAGGTCTGCCCCCAGGTGCCAGTGAACCCTGGCCTGAGGCGGCCCTCCGCTCCCACCTGGGGGCACCTGGGAGCCCATGAGGGAAGCCTGAGGGTCCCTGCATGTCCTGAGCCCCTACAGCGCTGGGGAGTGCCACCCTCTTGCGTCTGCTCTCCCTCTTCCCTGCCCTCCCCCGTGCCACCCCCAGCCTGCCTGTCTGACTTCCCTGCCGGTGGCTGTGGGCTCAGGGCTGGCTTCCCAAGGAGGTGGTACTGTCCTCACGGTTCAAGAGAGAAGCTGCCAACTGCTGGCCAAGGTGACTTCCCCCACCTGGATCCTGGCTGCCACCTTTTTAAAATTTTTATTGAGATTAAATTGACAAATGTTATTTTAGTTTTACGTGTACATGCTAATGACTTGATATATATATATTTTGCAAAATGAATTTTTTCCTATGATAAGTTTTAAGCACTACTCAGCAACTTCAAGTATACAGTATAGAATGGTGTTTAGTGTGATACATTAGAGGATGGGATGAATGGATGGTATCACTGATAGAATGGTCATGAACTTGGGCAAATTTTTGGAAATGGTTAGGGACAGGGAGACCAGGCATGCTGCAGTCCTTGGGGTCACAAAGAGTTGGAAGCGACTGGCAACTGCACAACAGCAGCATGATGTGTTACAGTGCAGTATTACGTTGTCCTGGGCCCTCTGGGGCTGCTCCTGTCCCTTTCGGAACACCTGCCCAAGTCCAGCCACCTTGGAATCCAGGCCTTTGGTAGTAGACATGGGGCTTCCTTTGGGGCTGTGAGAGTTCTGGAGCTGGGTAGAGGTGGTGAATGGCACTGAGTCGTACTCTTTACAGTGGTTGAACTGGTGTGTGTTACCTATATTTTGCATGAGTTAGTGTTAATCACTCAGTCATGGCTGACCGGCTTTGTGACCCCATGGGCTGTAACCCATCAGGCATCTGTCTGTGGAGTTCTCTGTGAAAGAATACTGGAATAGTTTGCCATGCCCTTCTCCAGGGGGTCTTCCCAACCCAGAGATCGACCTGGGTCGGCTACATTGCAGGCAGATTACCAGTGAACACCAGGGAAGCCCTGTATTTTACAAAAGTATAAAAAGCTTCGGTGAGGGATGGATGGGGAATTTGGGGTTAACAAATGCAAACTATTACATGTCTGTATAACTGACTCTCTGTTACATAGCAAAAACTAATGCAACATTGTAAATTGACTATATGCCAATAAAATTGAAAAACAGCAACAAAACAGCCACACAAGGGGAGGTGACCACATGAGAACACCAGAAGGGAGCATTGCAGGGTCCACTTTAGTCTCTGGATCCATTGATAATTCTTTTTACTGTATTTGCATGTTTCATCTTTAAGCCTCATCTGATCTTTATCCTTTCTTTGAGTCATTTAAGTCACATAGTCAATATTGGGTTGGCCAGAAAGTTAAACCAGAATGAACTTGACTGACCAACCCATGCACCACAGAGCAAGTGAGACTAGCTCCCTGACCAGGAGCTGAGCCTGTGCCCTGAGCAGTGGGAGTGTGGAGTCCTAACCGCTGGGCCGCCAGGGAATTCCTCCATTGTTTTATTGATGCCATCTTTTGAGGTCTTTACATTTGTCATACCCATACTCTTTTTTTCCTCCCGTTTTTCCTAGCTCCTCTCCACTCCGGGGTTGGGGGGTTGTGTTAGAATATTTTAACTCTATTTTTTTACTCTTACCTTGGAAATCATAACTATTTCTTTTCTTTTTTTTTTAGACAGTCCCACAGCATTTATTGTCATCTGGTAATAACATAAGGGTGAGCAGAACAATGTGAATACATGTTTTAGAACTACATCTCTAACAAAGGACACCTAAAAAACCAACAGTATTGCCAAACAGTTTCTCACTTCTGTCACTTCTAGTTGGAGACACTTTGGAGCAGAGTAATATGATCTCCTTTTAGCACGATCCGACCCAGTTGTTTTCTTGACTTTGTTTTAGAATGAATCTCTTCTGCGTCATCTAATACGAGGTTCATATACTCAACAAAACCAGTGGTACAGCCCTGTGTCTGCATGTTTACTTGCT
The DNA here is from genome assembly GCA_006408695.1 of Aepyceros melampus. Classification (NCBI taxonomy): domain Eukaryota; kingdom Metazoa; phylum Chordata; class Mammalia; order Artiodactyla; family Bovidae; genus Aepyceros; species Aepyceros melampus. The sequence continues at coordinate 11,145 of SJXQ01000686.1, read as the reverse complement.
CATGAAGCCGCACACCTGAGTCCGCGATCTGTTGCAAGTACCTGAAGATGAGATTGACGGGCTGCACCAGCACCTCTGCACCCTCTGGCCCTGGCCCCAGAGCACCGTGTTGGAAGCTCACAAGCACCACACTGCTCCACGCTCTCAGAAGGCCTATTTGTCTTTTTAAAGTTTCTTTGCTGCACATGGGCTCAGCTGTGGCACTCATGTTCAGTTGCAAGCAGATTAACCACTGGCCCACCAGATAAGTCCTGCTATGTGCCTTTACATTCTGTGGTTCCCTGCAGATGTTTCAGACCCAGTTGCACTGAATGTGGCATCTGCAGTGCCTGCTGGCTTTCATGCCGGCGCCTTGCCCTGTGTGCCTGGTGGGTTTGTCAGCCTTGGCACCTTGTGGCCTGTGAAGTACTTTTTTCTCGGTGGGTTGAGGTGGGTGGGCAGGAGGGATTTGTTTGTGTATCAGCACATGATTTCAATTTATTAGGGAAGCATTTTTTCTTCTGAATATCCAGAGTTCTTTTGTTTCTGTTTTTCCTTTATTTCTTTTTACCAGTCCCTGTATTTGGAGAAAGGATAACCCAGTGGGATATCTTTAGGGCCCAGGTTTATGGGAAAGTCACCTTTTGGTATATCACCTTTTACTGGCCCTTTGAACTGTGAGCCCGTAAGGAAAAAGAATTTCAGCTTGTTTGCTCATTTTGGCAAATACCTCAGAACCCAGCTGGTTTAGGTGCTGTGACATCTTGAGTTCTCACCTTCACTTGGTTATCTGGTCTGAAGATTCTGAATCCACTTGCTGTTAGAGGGTGGAAAGGGTCTTATTCAGCTTTCCTGTCATGAATGAGGGTGCAGAGCCATAATGTGAGGGTGCAGAGACATGGAGCATGGTTGGCCCAGAGGCCTGAAGAGGGGCTGGGTTTATTTGGAGGAAAGAGTCCCCCCCAGGAAATAGTGGGGGGGGAAATGGGCAAAATCTGGGTCAGCCTGAGGAAGAACGCTACCCTGGGAAGTGGGTGGCCCTCCTCTAGCAGTGAGCAAGTGAGGCTGCCGAGGGTGCAGGCTCTCATCTGCTGGCGAAACTCAGGAAAGCAATTTTGGCAATATTCTCAAAAAGCCAGAAATTACATTTCTGAAGAAATCTCCCAAGGGCATGACAATGTTAGTGCATAGATTTTTAGCTACAAATACGCAGGGCAAGGTTTTTTGCAAATGAGTTGTGAAAGTGGAAAACAAGTGAAAAACCATACCTTTCCTGGGATTAGATCAAGTACCTGTCTTCTCTGCCTCTCTGGCTCTGCCTAGGCGAGCTGCTGCCATCTCTGTGTTTTAAGTTTCCTCTGATCATGTCAATGTGAAACAATATATTCTTATGAGAAATCTCTCCAAGTGTGCCATCACCCCTGTCCACTGGGTGTGAGTCACCCCTCTGGTGTGACCGCTGTCCCCGGTCACTTAGTGGTGACAGTCCTAGTAGTGCAGGACTGTCCTAGTAGTGCAGCGCTCGTGTTCACAGTGACCCTTATTTGACTGAATAGTGGCCTCAGTGCCCAAGAGGAATTAATGCACTAAAGACCTCAAGTGCTTCCTTTAAGTGAAAAAATAGAGTTAGTAGGGAAAGAAAAGGCGCGCTGAGGTTGCTGAGATATACAGTAAGAACGAATCCTGTATGTGAAATTGTGAAGAAGGAAAAAGAAATTCATGCTGTTAAGCAATGTATGTCCGGAACCCACTGGAAGGCATGGGCAGTTGAGGTGCAGCAATTGGGAGTCGTTTCCTGAAGTTTCTGCGATGACCGTGATTGATTCCATGAGAAAAAATTTTTAAAGGAAGACGCTCTGAGTTCTGTCTGCTGTGTGGGATGGGGGCAGGGTGCGCTTCAGGCGCCACCTCCTCCAACCAGGTCCCGAGTCTGGCAAAGGCACCTTTGACCCCAATCTTCCCGGTTGCGCAAAGTGCCCTGGGCGTTCAGGAGGCGCAGTCCCGCTCCACCCCGGCAGGGGCGCCCGTCCCTAATTTCCTCGCAAGCTGTGCCGGGCGGTACTAAGTGCATATGAGGTGTCCGAAGGCGGCAGCGGGGAAGACGATCCGGGCGGGACCCGCTGGGGCCCATGACGCCCCGTCCCGAGCGGCCGGAACCCCAGCCGACACCTCCAAGTGGCCACGCTCAAGGGCATGATGAGTCGGGGCTTACCACGTGGAAGTGGAGACCCCCTGTCCAGACTTCCCGCCTCCCCTTGGGAGGGGCGTCCCACCCCCACTCACACCGCCACCCCACCCTCGTCAGGCCCCTAGAAGAGAACACGGGCACAGCTGGGACTCTGTCTGCGGACTTTACTCAAACACTGGAGCCCGCAGCGACCACCCTCCCAATTTAGCCACTGCTGGGGGCCAGCGCCGAGATCACGTGGTTCAGAAACCTGACCAGTGAGGCGTGCATGTTGGGGCTGAAGTCTCCGGGGTAGTGCCGGGCGAGGGTCACCAGCAGGCAGTGGCACAGCAGCTGCAAACAAACAGCGGTTCCCACGCAGTGCACCACCCCTTGCCTGGTGGGAGCCCCCTCCCCCGGCGACGGGCGTCGGCCCCACCCGCGAACTCACCTTGAAAAAGACCGGGTCCACGCGCAGCTTGTGCGTGTGCAGCTCGCAAGGTACGACAGGGTGCTCGGCAGGTCGTCCAGGTGGTTCACGGCTAGGGTCAGCGCGCTGGCCACCTTCTGGCCGTGAGCTCTGACCTGGGTGGAGCCGGGTCTCAAGTTTAGGTGGAGGAAGTAGGTCTTGGAGGAAGGGAAGGCCACGAAGATCCTGCGGGAGGAACGGCGAGTGAGGCGCGTCCTGATGGCGGGGCCTGGGGAGGAAGGGCTCTGGAACAGGACGGCGGGGGACGCATCCCCCTAACGCGCTGAAGACAGGTGAGACCTGAGGCGCTGGGGCCCGTGCGCACCTCTCCAGGGCCTCCGTCGTGTAGATGCCGACGTTGGTCCCGAGCTTCCGCCACAACGCGAGCACTGCAGCGTGGTCCGCCGGCGCCAGCACCATCGTGGAGACCAGCCTGCCGCGCGCTCGGCGTCTCTCAGCCTGCTGTCCCCTTGGCCTCTGGGGGGCGCCGGGCCTCTGGTCGCAGAATCTGGCCGGGGTCCAAGGAGCGTCAGCTTGGACCTGGGGCCTTCCCAATCGCCCTGGACCCTGAAATCCCTATTTTTGGAAACTAATATTTAGTATGTGTCAATATTAGGTGGCCCTGAATTCTAGCATGGAGTTTGGCATTGAACGTCAGTCTGTTTTCTCATTTATGGTATATAAGGAAGGTAACAGTTTCTTCTTCCCAAGGTTGTTCCTGGTTCATAGCAGATGCCCTTTTCAGGACAATGAGCATTCACTGAGTGGCTAGGATAGATCGTAAAAATAATAGCCGATACCTATAAAGCACTCATTCTGTGCCAGGCATCACTATACATGCTTTTTTAAAAATGCATTGAAATTCACATAAAATTTACTGTCTTAGCCATTTTCAGGTGTACAATCCAGTGACTTTAATCATATTCACTGTGTGACCATCACCACTGTCTAATTCCAGAACTTTTTCATCATCCCAAATAGAAACGCTGTCCCCATCAGCAGTCAGTTCATAACCCCTGCCCTCCAGCCCCTGGACATCACCAGTCTGCTCTGGCCTCTGTGAATTTGCCCGTTCTGGACATTTCATGTGACTAGAATCATACAGTACATGGTCTTTTGTGTTTGTAGCATGTATTTACACTTCATTGCTTGTTATGGCTGGATAACATTCCATTGTCTGTTTAGACCACATTTTCTTTGTCCTCTCATCTCTCGATGGACATTTGGGTTGTTTCCACTTTTAGTCCAGGCTCTCATTTTGCCTAATAATAAAATAAGGAAGACTGCCTCTTACTGAGAGCGCATATGCTAAAAGCAGAGCACATTGAGGCAGAAAACTTGCCATCCATTTTCTGACAGAGACTCTTGGGCCCAGGAAAGAAAGGACACTGCTCCCCAAGCTGAAAGCTTGGGGCTGGACCACTGCCAGGACTGGACACCTCAAGCCGCAGGCGCTGGGGCCATTCTCCACGGGAAGAAAGCACCTCTGAGTGTAGGCGCCCTGGCCCTGGCTCTCCTCTCCACAGCAGCGCCAGGGGGAGTCAATGGGCCTCAGGGCAGTGCAGTGGATCCTGAGCTGGGCCCCCCAAATCAGGCCTTCAGCCCCTCTGGCCCAGTGGGCATCCTTGGGGGGGGGGTGTGCCAGGTGACAGAGGTGTCTCCAGGTCCTGGCTGGCTCTATAAGGGCACTACGCACCCCTAGCTTCCTCTAGGCACTTGGTGGGGAGGGAGGCACCCAGACGGCCTCTGTGTTCTCCACACCACCCAGCTCCGGGAGCAGCTCCGGGAGCAGCCCCGGGAGAGCTCCAAGTCCTGGCTGGAGGTCCACCAACAAATTGATCATTTGCGCATAAAACTCCGTGATGAACATGCAAGGCTCTGGGATGAATTCAGGGAAGGGCCAATGTACTCAGAAATCACTCCAGGCTGAAGGTGAGGGCTGCCCAGAGAATCCCGGGCAGTGGCCCTGGGACGAGCTGCACCCCCACCCCTCCGTCTAGTTTTCCCTTTCTCTCTCTCTCTGCCTGAGAGCTCCTTGGTCCGAGGCAATGAGAACCACGCCCACCCCGGCCGTTCGCGGACACAAGAGACCCAAGGCTACAGACAGACACTGCAGCCCACTCAGACTTTATTCAAAGATCAGGAGGTGAGAGTGCGCAGAGCGCAAGGGCGCTCCAGGCCAGGGTAGGGGTCGCCGAGGCTCCAGCTTAACGGTATTTGGAGGTCAGCACGGTGCTCACGCTGGCCAAGAACTTGTCCAGGGAGGCGTGGACCGCGGGCGTGAAATCATTGGGGAGGTGGGAGGCCAGGGTCACCAGCAAGGAGTGGCTCAGAAGCTGCGGAGAGAGGGGATGTCAGTGGGGCGGGGGCTGGGTTGGGGCGCCGCCGCATTCTCTGCCCGCTAGCCCAGATCTGTCCCGGCCCGGCCCGCCAGCTCACCTTGAAGTTGACCGGGTCCACACGCAGCTTGTGGGCGTGCAGGTCACTCAGATCAGACAGGGTACCGGGCAGGTCGTTCAGGTGGTTCACCGCTTTGGTCAGCGCGTTGGCCACCTTCTCGCCGTGGGCCTTGATCTGGGCGGAGCCGTGGCTCAGGTCGAAGTGGGGGAAGTAGGTCTTGGTGGTGGGGAAGCTCAGGAACATCCTGGGTGAAGAGGCGGGAAAGCCGGGCTTAGGCCGAGCGGCCCGGGACAAAGACGCGCCCGGCGAGCGGCCCGGTCCCCTCGGGGCAGGTGCGGTGCTCACCTTTCCAGGGCCTCTGCGCCAAAAGCTCCAGCCTTGCCGCCATAGATCAGACAGGGTACCGGGCAGGTCGTTCAGGTGGTTCACCGCTTTGGTCAGCGCGTTGGCCACCTTCTCGCCGTGGGCCTTGATCTGGGCGGAGCCGTGGCTCAGGTCGAAGTGGGGGAAGTAGGTCTTGGTGGTGGGGAAGCTCAGGAACATCCTGGGTGAAGAGGCGGGAAAGCCGGGCTTAGGCCGAGCGGCCCGGGACAAAGACGCGCCCGGCGAGCGGCCCGGTCCCCTCGGGGCAGGTGCGGTGCTCACCTTTCCAGGGCCTCTGCGCCAAAAGCTCCAGCCTTGCCGCCAACCTTGCCCCAGGCGTCCTTGACATGGGTCTTGTCGGTGTCAGACAGCACCATGGTGGCTTCTCTCTGAGTCTGGGTCGGGACCAGAAGAGTGCGGGGCTGCGAGTGCGCGAGGGTTTATGCACCCGGCTCCGGGGGGGGTGGGGTGGGGTGGCGGCACGCCCGCCCGCGCTGCGCTCATTGGCTGGCACGCGGCAAGCGCGGCCGGACCAGGACCGCAGGGGGCGCGCGGCGTCCGACCTGCGCCCGGCCGGGCGATGGGTGCTTCCCTCACTCACCCAGACCTGGACTCTGACCGGGAGTTCTTGCTTCCACCGTCTGCTTCCCGCCCGCTGTGTCCACCTTCCCCGGACGTGGTAGCCTCGTGCCAGGTGGCAGGGGCGGGATTGTGGAGCTGGGTGGATGCCCGCTCCTGCATCCTGTAAGAGTCCTCCAGCTGTCTTGAGAACGGAAGGGAGTAAGTCAGCCCTTGTTACCCACCCCGGACCTAGGCTTGGCACACTCTGGGCATTTTAAACTTGGGCAGTATCAGTGAAGGAACGGGCGATTGAGTGCGCCTAGTCCATGCCAGATGCAGCCGGATGTAACACACTTGGCCCACCGTTCACATGTAATCAGCGAATTCCTCCCTACCCCCGTCCAACCCTCCTGTTCCTCTTCAGCCTGGGTGCTTCCAGATTCCTTTCTTTCCACAGAGTTTTTGGGTGCAGCTGAGTGGCAGTCTTGGAAGGAACAGATGCTGAGAGCGGGTTACAGAATTTGCAAGGAGCTCCAGGTTCAAGCCTCTTCTCCCCGGGTGCTGGTTCCTGCAGCGCGGCGGTTTCAAGGCAAAGACTTGAGGAACGTTTCTCAGCTGAAGTCTTACATTCATAATATGGGAAGACCTCCAGCATAGACATAAGGAAAAGACAAATGACTTATGAGAACAATTGACAAAGGATTTTACCGGAAAATTAACAGGAATATCGAAATAAGTGAGACAGAACTGAATGAATTGGCCAGAAAATAGGTAGAGGAGACACAGATCAATGAGAAGAGCAAGTTGAAGGAAAAAATGTGTAAGGTAGAATGATATTTTTTGGGGAAAAAAAAGTACAGTTATAGACATAACTGCACCCCTCAGCACAGAATAGGAGCCAGTGGGCTCAGTCCCAGACTTTGAACCTCAGCTGTTTCTGTGGGGGTTGGGGAGACAAAATGGAGGGACTCTCTCAGTCTTTTGAATAACATAAAAAAAGTGCACGTGTGTGTGAAAACATTGTTGTTGTTTAGTCGCTCAGTCATGTCCAACTCTTTTGCGACCCCATGAACTGTAGCCCGCTAGGGCCCTCTGTCCATGGGATTTTCCTGCAAGAATACTGGAGTGGGTTGCCATTTCCTCCTCCAGGGGATCTTCTCGACCCACGGATGGAAACTTCCTCTCCTGCTTTGCAGGCAGACTTTTTTTTTTTAAACCACGGAGCCGCTGGGGAAGTCCCTTGTGAAAACGTAGGTGGATTTTAACTTTTCATTTATTTTCTACATTTAAATAAAAGTGAATGAGGCTGGGATAGTGGAAGAGTAAGGTTAGAGCGGAAGTAACTCCCCAGCTGTTCAGAGGTTCTTGCCCAAAAAGAACCTAATCATCAATGGCCCGGCCACTCTCACCTTTTATCCGACGCGGAGTTGCCCTGAAGACGAAGGTGGAGGGGTGGCGGTGGGGGGCTGGGCTGGAGGCGCTGAT
>SJXQ01000685.1:493831-529863 GCA_006408695.1 Aepyceros melampus | reverse complement strand
CCTCATCTATGGCCTAAAGGTTTGTGAGTCTGACTTAGATCCACAACCGGATGAAGGATATCAGCCTTTTGCTCTCCAGCTGTGGGTACTTTTCCTTATAAGCAACACTCTTGCCATCTTCCTAAACACTATGAAGTGTACTAGCCAATGCCATAGATCCCTGCAGGTCAAGGTGCCTTGAATGCCACTCTGGTCTTCTGCCAATTTTAATAACCAGGCCTCTTGCCCTGGTGTTAGGTGCTGCCACACGTGTTTGTTTTGCCACTCCAGAATCCCACCTTTCCTACTGATATTAGGAAGTCTGGTTCCATAGTGACATCCCTTATTGTCAGCCTGGCCTTCAAAGATACCAGTGCCCCTCTCACTAGTGAAATCTCTGTTGCCTTAGTGAATAGATGAAGGATATCAGCCTTTTGCTCTCCAGCTGTGGGTACTTTTCCTTATAAGCAACACTCTTGCCATCTTCCTAAACACTATGAAGTGTACTAGCCAATGCCATAGATCCCTGCAGGTCAAGGTGCCTTGAATGCCACTCTGGTCTTCTGCCAATTTTAATAACCAGGCCTCTTGCCCTGGTGTTAGGTGCTGCCACACGTGTTTGTTTTGCCACTCCAGAATCCCACCTTTCCTACTGATATTAGGAAGTCTGGTTCCATAGTGACATCCCTTATTGTCAGCCTGGCCTTCAAAGATACCAGTGCCCCTCTCACTAGTGAAATCTCTGTTGCCTTAGTGAATGAACCATTGTCTGTGTCCTCCGGGAGCACATAGTCTGGCATGAGTTTTCAGTAGTCTTACATCATAAGTCCATTCTACAACTCATGTTTTCCTGAATCTTTTGGCTTCTTCGATATTCTGCCAAGGCAGTTCTGACTTCTGACATTATTACCTCATTTACTGAATGCTCTTGTCGTTTCCAGATTTCAAGGAACCATTCTAGGTAACAAGACTGGTCTCAAATACTTTGGGTCCCACGTCACAGGTGTGTGCTCACATATATTAGCTCCATATTCTGCCCCTTTCCCTAGTCTAATATCCTAAAGATCCACTCCCATATATATTTTTTGAGTCCTGTTCGTACAACTCAGCCAGTTCCTAAAATTTCTTTTGGGTGTAGGCAATTTCCTCCTGCAGTAGGGATTATAGTTCTCCACTCAGGCTGTTCTGGGATTTGACCACTAGCACCAACTGGGAAGGCCAAAACACACTGAACGCAGTTTAAGATTTCTTCACAGTTCTTTTTAGTCCTCAGGATCTACCCATTTAAGGACATACTGTCAACATCCTGTTTTATAGAGTCATTTGCAACAACTCCTCTTTGGGTGGCTAAACCACCTATCCAATATGCCATGATTATTACGAATTTCCATTTTTCCAACTTTTATAAATTTATTCTTCATCTATAATTTTATTTTTATTTACTGCATTTACATGGCTTCAAAGTTAAAACTATACAACAAATTACATGCAATATGGCAACCCACTCCAGTGTTCTTGCCTGGAGAATCCCAGGGACGGGGGAGCCTGGTGGCTACCGTCTGTGGGGTTGCACAGAGTTGGACACGACTGAAGCGACTTAGCAGCAGCAGCAGCAAGTCTCCATTAGGCTCCATCTTTGCCCCTCTATCCTGTTCCTTCTCTCTCCTTAAAGGTCTCCCATTTTTTTTTTGGCTTATTCTTCCATTATTACCTTTTGATAAGAATATATGTTTTTATATTCATATTCCCCCTTTCTTAAATAAAATATATTATAAACCCTATTCTCTAATTTTCTCATCTTAACACTATGTCCTGGAAACTGTTTCATGTAAGTATGTAGAGAGCCTTCTTACTTGGTTCTTTAGTAAGAACCAAGAACTCCATTGTATGGTTGCACCACAATTTATTCAACCCGTGCCCTCGTGATGGACATCTGGATTGTTTCCATCCTCTTACTAATGTAATTACCGGCAGTGGATAACCTCTACTACATCACTTTATATTTTTACCAGTTTACTTTCTGAGATAGATTCCTGGAAGTGGGACTGGTGTGTTAAAGGTTATGTGAATTTGTAATTTTGCTGGATGGTCCAAATTCCCCGCCATGGAGTTGTATCCTTTGCACTTCCACCAGCAATTTATAAGAGGATTTGTTTCCTGAAAGTTGTATTAACAGAATATGTTGTTGGAATATGGATTGTTGCCAATCTGATAGATGAGAAATGATATCTCAGTAGAGTGTTACCTTGCATTTTTCATACTCAGAGGAAGTTGAGTTCTTATCATATATTTGCACTGGGGTCATTGCATTTCCCCTCTGTAAAACCATTCATAAACTCTGCCCATTTTTCTGTATGTTTTTTGGTGTTTTCCTCCTCAATTTTTAGAAGTTCTTTATGTGTTAGGAATATTCCCTTTAAGCTATTGCAATCAGTTTTTAAATTTTTCTCATTACCTGAAGATGCTTTCCTACTCGAATACAACCATCTTTCTCTACACATCAGGCTATTATAAACATTTATTGAAATATTTTTCTCTTCCACTAGGCAGGTCAAGAACATTGATTCTTTCACCCAACCACTATCTGTCACCTCTCTCCTTTCTCTCATAGATTTTCATTTCCCCTCTCCATGGTAGGCTCCTTATACAGTGATGCAGCTATAAAAATGTAGGATCCGATGCAGAGTCTGAGTCCCTCCAAGGCACAAGAGTTTCCAGGGGAGCAGAAAGAGAATAAGTAGCTCCATTTCTTTTTTCCTTTCTTTCTTTGGAATGAGCACTCTGAGACTAGAAGGTGTGGCTAGTTGCTACAACTCTGTGTGCCCAGGAGATATCCAAAGAAACTGTGAATTGACTGGGTTATGTCCAGAGGCTGGGCCCTGAGCTGGCCTCCTCTGCTGCCTTGACGGTGTATCTTATTGGGCTCCCATCCCCTTGGCCATGGAAATGGTATGTCTTCTCTCCTGACCTCAGGGCAGCTCACGTATTTCAAGAGCTGGGTGCTTTGGCTCAGCTCTCAGCTGTGCTTACCATTTCATATGGAGGATGCCAGATTTAGAACCAATGCCCATAGATTCTATCATGTGAAAATGAAAGTACCAGCACCAGTGGATTTAAATTATAGGATATTTATTGCTACATCATTTGTAGTGGTTAAAAAAAGGTGGCGGGGGGGGGGGCAGAAACACCATCAATCCCTGTCAATAGAGCCAATGAATGATGGTACATTCAAACAATGGGGCATTGTTTTTCTCCTAAAAAATTAGAGCTGGCCCTGTTGACCTAGAGAGATAGCAGTGATATCCTCTACTGGAAAAGCTCCTGCAGTGAAACGGGTCCTGTGTGCTCCACTTTTCTGGTTTATTTTAAATGACTGAGAAACCTTCTTTGTTTGTGTCTAGGTATTTGTTTATATGTTTGAATATTTTGTATATCTTGGACCTTAGTTGCTTCATGTGTAAACTGAGGATAACACTAGTATTTCCTTTTTAAAAAAAGTCTTTATTGAATTTGTTACAATATTGCTTCTGTTTTCTTTTAATATTTGTTTGTTTGCTTTTGGCCCCAAGGCACATGGGATCTTAGCTCCCTGACCAAGGTCAAACCTGCAACTTCTGCACGAAAGGTGGAATCTTCCTGGACTTTCTGGACTGCCAGAGAAGACCTTAGTACTTCCTTTAATGTTGTTGTGAGGATTAAACAAGCTAGAGTAGATCATATGGTTTAAAAAAAAAGGCTGCTTTGTAATAAGCATTGAGTAATTTTTGCTATTATTATTTGCTGTTATTTTACATGAACATAGAGAGAGATGCAGACGGGTGCCCAGGCTGTTAACATTGGTCACAGCGTTGGGGGAAGAAGAAGTTGGAAGAAAGGGAGATAAACTGTGATTTTCACAAAATGTAAATATTATTTATGGTAAAACTTAAAGTGGAAATGAAGAAATTAATATCTATAATGTTATGAGGAATGTGAAAGAACTATATATGCATGTGGAAAAAATAAAAATAGTGACTTAATTAGGTGACCGAAGCGTAGGCAGTTTTTATCTTAGATCCTGTCACTATGTCAACATTGTTTTTCCTATCAACTATTTAAAAAAGAAAAGGGCCTCATATAGCTCCTGATTTCCCTGGTGGCTCAAATGGTAAAGAATCTACCCGCAATGCAGGAGACCTGGGTTCATTCCCTGGGTTGGGAAGATCCCCTGGAGAAGAGAATGGCAACTCATTCCAGTATTCTTGCCTGGAGAATCCCATGGATAGGGGAGTCTGGTGGGCTATAGTCTATGGGGTTGCAAAGAGTTGGATACAACTGAGCAACCAACACACACACGTAGCTCCTGACATACAGATGCTCAATAAATGGTTGCTGCTGCTGCTGCTGCTAAGTCGCTTCAGTCGTGTCTGACTCTGTGCGACCCCATAGACATAGACGGCAGCCCATCAGGCTCCACTGTCCCTGGGATTCTCCAGGCAAGAACACTGGAGTGGGTTGCCATTGCCTTCTCCACAATAAATGGTAGCTACCGCTAAAATAATTTCATTGTAAGAACCGCTTCTCTAGCAGCTTCCCTTCTAAAACCTTATGGGATCCCTCAATGAACTCCCCTCTCCCTATGGCATATCTGCTGCTGATTCCTGTTTGCAGGGTTGTTTCAGTCCTGTGCCACTAAGCCAGCAGAGAACCATGATCAACATGGCTGCCCATGATGGAGCTGCAAAAGGCAGCTGGGCCTGACCCGGAGGCCCTCCACCTCCTCCAGACTCATCTACACAAGCGACCTGAGAGGGAAAGCCTAAGGTACTGTGTGATATAAGACAGAGCCAATTTTCACATGGGAGCTCCACCCCTTGGGAAGTCACTTCGGAAAGAATAAAATCTCAGAGTCAAATCATCTCCCATTTTACCAGAGAGGGCACAACAAGTTCTAGGAATGCAGATCCACAGAAATGCAGCCTGAGGAGGAACAGAGAGGCCTAGCCTGGGTGGTAGAAGAGGGGGTGATGAAGGTTGGCCCAGGCCTTGGGACCAGCACAGCGGGGAATGCTGCTTGCTCTGTTCATCTTCTTGCCTCAGTTCTACTGGAAACTTAGACTGGCTGTAGCCACAAGGGGACTCTGGGACTGACTGGATTTTTACCTTACTTCTCAGGGAGAAGCCAGGGCATCTTGTTCTCAAAAAATAACTGCATGCTTCATATTATGATCTGGAAGAGGATATAATGGGAGGGTCTGGTGGATCTGAGACATTCAGAGGTGAAATGTCTTGGATACATCTCAGGGACATCCTCAGATTCTCCTGACTTCACTGTCTTTCTTGGATTCTTTTGGCTCAACCAAGGGGCTCCACTTGGCCCCTCAGCTGATCGCACTGTCTCGGCCATCACTCCCCCGTAGGCCTGCTGAGGCTGAACAAATGTTCATGGAGTGTCGGGTTCCTCCCATCACTTCCAGACTCAGGCACAGTACCACACTGAAGGGCCTTCCAAAAAACTCTCAAAGGATCCCAAATGATACAACCCGAATATGTGTAGGGATTCACTCTGTGTGGGGCAACCGTTGATCAATGGGAAATAAGAATCGAGAGGGGACCTGGCAGATAAATTCCCTTTCATTCCTTCCTTCAACTGACTGCTCCGAGACAGTGTCTCCAAATAGTCTGCTTGGAGACTTCCACAGGTCTGGACCATTCACCCGCAGAGCAAGCTGCTGTGTCTTTTCTCAGCACATCCTGGTCTGCCCAATTATCATCATCTTACATTGCTTTGCATGCTTATTGCTTGGTAGCGCAGATGGTAAAGAACCTACCTGCAATGCAGGAGACCTAGGTTTGATCTCTTGGTCAGGAAAATCTCTTGGAGTAGGGCACAGCAACCTACTCCAGGATACTTACCTGGAGAATTCCGTGGACAGAGGAGCCTAGTGGGCTACAGTCCGTGGAGTCACAAAGAGTAGGATATTAATGAGCAACTAACACTTTCACTTGCTTTACTTCCCTTTCCCCTCCCTCTTACTGCCCTAGGCTTTATACATAAGGATAAAATGAGCAGCATATAACCCTTACCTTATGCTCTATTTTCTACGGTACATTGGTAGAGAGAATAGTGGCCCCTGAAAGACGCCTACATACTGATCCCAGGAACTTGTGACTATGTTACCTTATAAAGTAAAATAGACCTCGTGAATATGACTAAATGAAGCATCTTCAGATGAGGAAATTATCCTGGAGTGAGGATTATCCAGTGAGCCCGATGGAGCCACAAGGGTCCCCATCAGAGAGAGACAGGAGAGTTAAAGAGCGGAGGTGATGTGGTTATGGAAGCAGAGATCAGAGTGATGTAGCCATGAGCCAAGGCATGCAGGTGCTTGTAGAGGCTGGAAGAGCAAAGGAACTGCCTCCCTTGAAGTCCACAGAGGTAACCCTAGTAACACCTTGTGCCCAGAAGACTCCTTTCAGACTTCTGACTGCCAGAACTGTCAGAGAATTAATTTGTTTCATTTACCACTAAGCCTGTGGTAATTGTTATAGCAGCCATAGGAAACTAATGCAGGAACCTTGGCTAAACCCTCTGGTTTTCTGCAAAATCCTATTTTGCATGACTAAGGCTTGGTGTCACATTGTACTTGGCCTTTGAATTCCTTCTGTGAACATATCCTAATTCTTCTCAGATAGATAGTTGCTCTGGGTGGACTCGGGCACAGATTTAATTCTCTGGAAGGCAACTGTTTACCTATATGTTTATATACCCATAAAGAACAAAAACAGGAAGACTGGAAGAAGCTATTAAATAATGGCAGCAAGTGACTTATATCCTGCTTTCAACCGTTATGGATTTTCCAATTATCTTTAACAAACAGGCATTTATTTTTACAATAAAAACCATCCTTTTAAGTGATCAGATATGAGAGTCTAAGTATTTACATCATTCTCTGGTACTTGAGCAGTTAACCCAAAGAATAGACCACCATGAGCTAGAAAGATCTAGGAGGGTTTCGTGGAGGAGGGAAGAATCTGAGCAAGGCCTGGAAGGATGGATATTTGAGAGGTAGAGCAGTAAGGGGAAGAGGCATGATGTGAGCCAAGAAAAGAGTGAATCTTCCTAGGTTAATAAATAAACTCATTTGTCTTCAGAGACTGCAATAACAACACAAAGAAAAAAATAATTTATCCGGCATATACTTTTTGCTGGATACTGTAATAAGTGCTTTGGTAGATTATCTTATTTAATTCTCCCAACAGTCTCATGAGGAAGGTTCTATAAACATCCTAAATGTATAGATACAGAATAGATGTCATTAACTCACCAGCAAGTGATAGAGTTCAGATCTGAATCCCACAATCACACCAGAGCTTAAGTTTGAGAGGTGGATTGGAGATGCAGGATGACTAAGAACTCTTAAGGTCTTGAAATATCAAGTGTATTTACTTCCTGCTGCTGCATGCTAGGAACTGAGTATTTGCATCTTCCCCAGAATTCATACGCTGAAGCCCTAACCCTCAGTGTAATGATATATTGGGAGGTGGGGGCTTTGGGAGGTAATTAGGAGATGAGAGAAGAGCCCTTGTGAATGCCCTTAGAAGATCAGAGGCCAGAGAGATGAACTCTGTCTCTCACATAATTCACAGCAAGATGAGAGCCCTGTGTAAACCAGGAAGAGGATCCCCAGGACCTGACCATGCTGCAACCTGATCTTAGACTTTTCACTTTCCAGAACTGTAAGAAATAATGTTCTGTGGTTTAAGACACCTAGTCTATGGCATTTGGTTAAAGCAGCTGGAACAAACATATTGCATAACAAATTGCTAAAAACTTAGCAGACTGAAAGGGCACTGCTTATTATATAATAGTTGTGTAGGTTGGAGATCCTGAGGTTCACCTGGGGTTTCTGTTTAAAAGTCACAAGGCTGAACTCAAGGCCTTGGCCAGATTGGGCTGTTATCCAGATGGTCTGGGGAAAAATCAGCATCCAGGCTCCTTCAGCTGGTGGGATTCATTTCCTTGTAGTTGTGGGACTGAAGTTCTTACTTCTTTGCTGGTTATTGTTGAATCCTCCCCAGGCTTCTGATCTCTGAGTTCTCTTCTGCTACTAGCTGAGAGAAAACTCTCTGCTTTTAACAGGCTTATATAATTAAATTGGGTCCACCTGGGTAATTTCCCTTCTGCTTTATGACATAATTATAGAAGTGTTAGCTCATCCTATTAACAGGTTCCACCCACACTCAAAGGAAAATGAATTATACAAGGATGAGTGTCACTGGCTCATTTTTAGAACTCTGCCTACCACCACTAGGCTAAGCATTTGGGCTTTTGTTTTGGCCAAAAAGAATTTTTGTTGAGGGAGGCACTTTGCTGAGCAGTGGGGTTTAGAAAGATCATGGGGTTTTAGTGTACAGGTGGGGCTGAGGTGAGGAAAGAGTAAAGACAGGGAGACCAAAAGAAGCAGAGATGGGTTGATGATGCCCTAGGCTTGGGTAGGCTTGGGGGAAGCTGAGAGAAGACAGACAGGAAAGATATGGAGAAGAGAGGCCTGGTGATTCATTCTCTAGGACTTTGACCTTTTGGAACACGTCTGCCTCCATTACTTCATCTGCTCCTCAGAGGCAGAGAAGCAGCTGCCACCTGTGAGGCAGAGACACCTGTCAAAAGAGTCTCTCCTTTTGACAAATGAAGAAACTGGCAAATCCCCGAACACCCTTGTATGTAAAGGTCATCCTGTGGCTCTGCAGTCCTGGTCAGTTGTCTCAGCCCTCTTTCTCCTGGAGCTCAGCAGAAGGAAATTGCGCAGGATGGATTTATGGCCTTATTGTCATGTGTCAACCCTGTTCCTGCCATCTACCCTGCTAGAGCCCATGGCAGTTCCTTCCTAAGTGAAACATCTGTGGGGATCTGATGGATGGGCAGGTGGCTGAGGGTAGGATAAATTCCTTTTACATCCTGGAAACCCCAGCAATCTCAGCAAGACTGTGAGGAGGAGGGAGGGAAGAGAAAGGAAAGGTGAGCATATCATCATTGTTCAGTTGCTCAGTCGTGTCTAACTCTTTGTGACCCCAAAGATTGCAGCAGCCAGCTTCCCCTGTCCTTCACCATTTCCCGGAATTTGCTCAAACTCATGTCCATTGATTGAGTCAGAGATGCCACCCAACCATCTCGTCTCTGTCACCCACTTATCTTCTTGCCTTCAATCTTTCCCAGGATCAGGTGGCTATGGTATTGGAGCTTCAGCATCAGTCCTTCCAATGCATATTAAGGGTTGATTTCCTTTAGGATTGACTGGTTTGATCTCCTTGCAGTCCGAGGAACTCTCAAGAGTCTTCTCCAACACCACAGAATGAAAAGCATCAATTCTTAGGCACAGTGAGGATTTTCTCAGCCCTGTTAGGTACAGAGGAGATGGGGGAGAGAGAATGTTTTATTTTTTAAAGTCATCACTTTGAAAAGGGAATGAAAGTGGGAATTAAAAGAGTAAAACTGGGTGGAGAGTTGCCCGATGATATCTATGCTAGCCCGTGACACCTGTTGACTTTAAGGGATAAAAGACTAGAGAAGAAACATGAGACATTTTTCTCAAATGGAACAAAAAGGGGAAAAAAAAGTCACTCGTAAACCCACCAAGTAGAAATAACCCCTTTTAAGATTTTAGAGCCAAAGTTTCCAAGCTTGGTATGTGGATATGTGTGTCCTACATCAGGTACCTACTGTTCTAGAAATCTGCTTCTGTGATTGACAGTACTTATGACAGCTGACAGGGACAGGTCCCTGGGGCCAGTGGAAGTCGATGTCTCTCCAAGCAGGTTCCTGCAGGGGCTGTTCCCCCTCCCTTACCACATCCCTCCTGACCAGCAGACAGGAAGCAAGTAAGCCCTGTCTTCCTCTTGCTCCAGGAAAGCAGTCTACTTAGCCGGCCCCAGACTGCCTATTCTTCAGAGACAAATCACTCCAACAACAACAAAAATCACTCCATTAAGAAATTCAGCTCAGTAATCTCAGCCCTTAAATGCTTGCTTTTTCTCCAGCCTGCCTGAATAAGAGAAAAGCAGAAAGAATTTTAAATGGCACTTATTGATTGGCTTGGCTCACCAAGAGAAGGCACTTTTATCAGCTTTTCAAATTATAATTTATTCAATACTGAGAAAGTAACTCAACTTGAGAAAGAGCTCTGACACCCTTAGGAGTTGCTTTCTCACTATCTGACTTTTGTCATTATCACCAATCACTCATCATCCTCTGGGAGCCAGTGGGCAAAGCACAGTTCTTGGCACCCAGGAAGCAATTGATAAAGGCCATTGAATTAATGAGACTATAACTGGCAGGGAAATTCAAATTCCAGGGACTTGGGAAATTTTATGTGGACTGAAATGAGATACGCTTGTGAGGTTTATCCCCTTTGACAAGTACTGGGAGGATCTCAAAGGTTAGAAATCAGCTACCTTAGGTTCAAGTCCTGCCCCCTTTACCTCTGCGAATGTCATATCTCTGAGTCTTGGCTTTCTTGGGACAGGTATCTTTCCTGCATGCTTCTTGTGAGAATTCAGACAGATACTCCTTATCAAATGCATCTATAGGACAGAACAAAGATGTCAAAATGGTTCTGACATCTGCATCCTGCAGAGTGGTGCTTGTAGATCCTGTTTTAACTGGAGCCTTGGGTTTGATTTTCCACGGAGGAGGCAGTGCTATCATGTGTGTGCTGTGAGCTAAGTCGTGTCCGACTCCATGTGACACTATGGACTGTAGCCTGCCAGGTTCTCTGTCCATGGAATTCTCCAGGCAAGAATGCTCGAGTGGGTTGCAATGTTCTCCTCCAGGGGATCTTCCCAACCCAGGGATCAAACTCATGTCTCTCTTATGTCTCCTTCATTGGCAGGCGAGTTCTTTACCACTAGCACCACCAAGGGAAGCTGTCTCATGATCCCCTTAAAATAGTTGTTGAATTTTTAAAATAAGAGTTAATTCTCTTTGCGTCCCACTTTTTCCTTGCCTGCAATCCATAAGCTGCCACTAGGGCGACAGCAGGGGGTCCACTCAAAGTTGCAGTGAAACACTGGATTGTTGACTTGCTGCTGCTGCTGCTGCTAAGTCGCTTCAGTCGTGTCCGACTCTGTGCGACCCTATAGACAGCAGCCCACCAGGCTCCCCCGTCCCTGGGATTCTCCAGGCAAGAACACTGGAATGGGTTGCCATTTCCTTCTCCAATGCATGAAAGTGAAAAGTGAAAAGGAAGTTGCTCAGTCGTGTCCAACTCTTCACGACTCCATGGACTGCAGCCTACCAGGCTCCTCTGTCCATGGGATTTTCCAGGCAAGAATACTGGAGTGGGTGTTGACTTGAGGAGTGCATAATTTTTCTATATATTCCCTCTCCCATTTTTCTGTCCTCAAATGATCTTAATTTCTTTACCCAAAAAGAAGAATCTGTTTCTACATTACTTTCTCAATTATTTCATTGTCAAAGTTATGGGGTGCATCTTTGCTTGGGACTGTCAGTTGTAGTTTAGAAAAAGGATAAAGGAGAAAATCTTTGCAAGTTTCTGAATTCTTGCATTGGTATCAGTTGATGACAGCTTGGGAGAGATTTACTACTAAGTGTTCTGGGATGCTTCATGAGGTTCCAGAAGATAAGTGGTTAACTCAATTCAAACTTTGAAATTAAGAACAAAGATCATAGTGGCATGAAGAATTTTTTTTTTAATTTCATGGGATTTTCTTTCATTTTAATTTTTATCCATTCAATTAATTTTGTTTCATTCTATTTCATGTCTTTCATTTATTATTCTCTTCATTGCATTTTTTTTCTTTCAAACATTTATTGGGTATTACATTTTGTTCAGCATGATTCTATTTAGGCCCTGGAGATATACCATATACCTGGGAACAAAGCAAAAGAGTCTTTGTCTCATGGAGTTCCAGTGGGGGAGACAGACAATTGAAGAACAAACAAATATAAAATAATGGAAAGTGGTAATAAATGTTTCAAAGAAAAATGAAGCAAAATAAGAAGTTAGACCATCATGAAGGTAGTATTAGGACAAAACAACAGAGGACCAAGTCAGAGCAAGCCTCTGAAAAGATATGGGGGTGAAGGAATGTTATTGGAAATAGAAAGTGAAAGGCCCTGCAGACAGGAGCGCACTTTGATGCGAGGAGCTGGGAGGCCAGTGTGACCAGGGAACATGGAGCAAAGCAGGGGGTAGAGGGGGATATAGCTGGAGATGTGGCAGGGCTCCGAGCACACAGACCTTAGAGGATGAGGAGGTGACTTGGGATTCTAGTTGAAGTTAGTTGGGAAATCATGAAAAGGTGTAAAATGGCTACATTGTATCCCCCACAAATTAATATGTTGAAGTCCTAACTCTCAGTACCTCAGAATGTGATTGGATTTGAAGGCAGTGCCTTGATAGAGATGCGTAAGCTGAAGTGAGGGCATTAGGGTGGGCCCTAAACCACTTCAGTATTCTTGCCTTGAGAACCCCATGAACAGCATGAAAAGGCAAAATGATAGGCTGGCTGGCATCACCGACTCGATGGACGCGAGTCTGAGTGAACTCTGGGAGTTGGTGATGGACAGGGAGGCCTGGCGTACTGCGATTCATGGGGTCACAAAGAGTTGGACACGACTGAGCGACTGAACTGAATTGAACTGAGCCCAATATAATTGTAAGAAAAGGAAATTTGGATACATAGAGGGATGTCAGAGATGCACATTTATGGACAAAAGACCACATGAAGACACAATGAGAAGGCAGCCATCCACAAACCCAGGAGAGAGACCGAAGAACAAATTACACCTGCTATATCTTGGTCTTGGACTTTCAGCCTCCAAAACAACGAGAATATAAACTTCAGTTATTTAAACCACCCATTCTGTGCCATGTTATTATGGCAGCCCTTACAAACACAAAGGATATCAGCTTCCCTGGTGGCTCACTGGTAAAGAATTTGCCTGACGATGTAGAAGACATGGGTTCTATCCCTGATCTGGGAAGATCCCACGTGCTGCAAAGTAACTAAGCCTGTGCACCACACAGCTCTGTGCTCTAGAGCCCGGGAGCCACAACAACTGAGCCCGCGTGCGGCAACTGCTGAAGCCCACGTGCCCTGGAGCTTGTGCTTCACAATAGGAGAAACAACCGCAGTGAGAAGCCTGCCCACCACAACTAGGGCAGCCCCCACTTGCTGCAACTAGAGAGAAGACTGCAGCAATGAAGACCAAGCACAACCAAAACTAAATATATAAAATTACATAAAAAGTATAAAGGACATCAAAGTGTAGACTGCTACAATCTGACTTTAAGTTTCAAATGATGTCATTCCAGCTGCTATGAGAAGAAGATCATAGCCGGGAAGTGTAGAGTCAAGGAGACTAGTCAAGAGGCTACCGCAGTGATGCAGGTAAAAGGAGTCGGTGGGTTGGACCATGTTAGTAGTAAAAGAAGTGAAGAGCAATGACCAGAGTAAGGTAGATTTTGAAGGCAGAGCCAACAAGATTTGTGGGGAAGAGGAATTAGAACTGCTGGCAAGGTGAGGCTTATTCAGAATGTCCCCCCATGCACTGGCTAAAAGCGTTCACGGCCTGGCCATTGCCAGGGTCTGGGTACTAAGATAATCTCTTTTAAAAAGAGAACAACAAGGAAGGTCTTGAGACTTTGAAAAGAAAAAAACGACCCCCTGAGACTTCAGAGCCAACCAGTTTCAGAAGGACCAAAAGGTAGAGAGAGGCTAAGGAAACAAAGGAAATCCTGGAGGGCAATTATTTAAAGTTTCTAAATCTCAGAAATTTTATCTACAAATTGAGGATGGCAAAATCTACTTCATGGCCAGAGTGAGAATTAAATGAACTATTTATATGACCTCTCAACATAGATCTGGCTTACAGTAAATGGTCCATGGTCTTCCCAGGTGGCGTTAGTGGTAAAGAACCATATGCCAATTCAGGAGACATAAGAGATGCAAGTTCAATCCCTGGTCTTTGTGTCAGGAAGATCCCCTGGAGGAGGGCATGGCAACCCATTCTAATATTCTTGCCTGGAGAATCCCATAGACAGAGGAGCTTGGCGGGCAGCAGTCCATGGGGTTGCAAAGAGTTGGACATGACTGAAGCAACTTAGCATGCTTATTTACTGTCCCTAAATATGATGTTAGACAAGGTCCACAGCCTTGTCTAACTCAATGAAACTAAGCCACGCCATGTGGGGCCACCCAAGATGGACAGGTCATGGTGGAGAGGTCTGACAGAATGTGGTCCACTGAAGAAGGGAATGGCAAACCACTTCAGTATCCTTGCTTTGAGAACCCCATGAACAGTGTGAAAAGGCAAAATGATAGGATGCTGAAAGAGGAACTCCCCAGGTCAGTAGGTGCCCAATATGCTACTGGAGATCAGTGGAGAAATAACTCCAGAAAGAATGAAGGAATGGAGCCAAAGCAAAAACAATACCCAGTTGTGGATGTGACTGGTGATAGAAACAAGGTCTGATGAGAGCAGTATTGCATAGGAACCTGGAATGTCAGGTCCATGAATCAAGGCAAACTGGAAGTGGTCAAACAGGAGATGGCAAGAGTGAACGTCGACACTCTAGGAATCAGCGAACCAAAATGGACTGGAATGGGTAAATTTAACTCAGATGACCATTATATCTACTCCTGTGGGCAGGAATCCCTCAGAAGAAATGGAGTAGCCATCATGGTCAACAAAAGAGTCTGAAATGCAGTACTTGGATGCAGTCTCAAAAATGACAGAATAATCGCTGTTCATTTCCAAGGCAAACCATTCAACATCATGGTAATCCAAGCCTATGCCCCAACCAGTAATGCTGAAGAAGCTGAGGTTGAATGGTTTATGAAGACATACAAGATCTTTTAGAATTAATACCCAAAAAAGATGTCCTTTTTGTTATAGAGGACTGGAATGCAAAAGTAGGAAGTCAAGAAACACCTGGAGTAACAGGCAAATTTGGCCTTAGAGTACAGAATGAAGCAGGGCAAAGGCTAATAGAGTTTTGCCGAGAGAATGCACTGGCCATAGCAAACACCCTCTTCCAACAACACAAGAGAAGACTCTAACATAGACATCACCAGATGGTCAACACCGAAATCAGATTGATTATACTCTTTGCAGCCAAAGATGGAAAAGCTCTATACAGTCAACAAAGACAAGACAGGGAGCTGACTGTGGCTCAAATCATGAACTCTTTATTGCCAAATTCAGACTTAAATTGAAGAAAGTAGGGAAAACCACTAGACCATTTAGGTATGACCTAAATCAAATCCCTTATGGTTATACACTAGAAGTGAGAAATAGATTTAAGGGACTAGATCTGATAGAGTGCCTGATGAACTATGTTCAGAGGTTCGTGACATTGTACAGGAGACAGGTTTCAAGACCATCCCCAAGAAAGAGAAATGCAAAAAAAGCAAAATGACTGTCTGAGGAGGCCATACAAATAGCTGTGAAAAGAAGAGAGATGAAAAGCAAAGGAGAAAAGGAAAGATATAAGTATCTGAATGCAGAGCTCCAAAGAATAGTAAGAAGAGATAAGAAAGCCTTCCTCAGCAATCAGTACAAAGAAATAGAGGAAAAGAACAGAATGGGAAAGACAAGATCTCTTCAAGAAAATTAGAGATACCAAGGGAACATTTCATGCAAAGATGGGCTCGAAAAAGGACAGAAATGGTATGGACCTAACAGAAGCAGAAGATATTAAGAAGAGGTGGCAAGAATACACAGAGGAACTGTACAAAAAAATCTTCATGACCAAGATAAGCATGATGGTGTGATCACTCACCTAGAGCCAGACATTCTGGAATGTGAAGTCAAGTGGGCCTTAGAAAGCATCACTACAAATAAAGCTAGTGGAGGTGATGAGATTCCAGTTGAGCTGTTTCAAATCCTGAAAGATGATGCTGTGAAAGTGCTGCACTCAATATGCCAGCAAATTTGGAAAAGTCAGCAGTGGCCTCAGGACTGGAAAAGGTCAGATTTCATTCCAATCCCAAAGAAAGGCAATGCCAAAGAATGCTCAAACTACCGCACAATTGTACTCATCTCACATGCTAGTAAAGTAATGCTCAAAATTCTCCAAGCCAGACTTCAGCCATTTGTGAACCATGAACTTACAGATGTTCAAGCTGGTTTCAGAAAAGGCAGAGGAACCAGAGATCCAATTGCCAACATCCGCTGGATCATGGAAAAAGCAAGAGAGTTTCAGAAAAACATCTATTTCTGCCTTATTGACTATGCCAAAGCCTTTGACTATGTGGATCACAATAAACTGTGGAAAATTCTGAAAGAGATGGGAATCCAAGACCACCTGACCTGCCTCTTGAGAAACCTATATGCAGGTCAGGNGTTCCAGAAAAACATCTATTTCTGCTTTATTGACTATGCCAAAGCCTTTGACTGTGTGGATCACAAGAAACTATGGAAAATTCTTCAAGAGATGGGAATACCAGACCACCTGACCTGCCTCTTGAGAAATGTGTATGCAGGTCAGGAAGCAACAGTTAGAACTGGACATGGAACAACAGACTGGTTCCAAATAGGAAAAGGAGTACGTCAAGGCTGTATATTGTCATCCTGCTTATTTAACTTATATGCAGAGTACATCATGAGAAACGCTGGGCTGGAAGAAACACAAGCTGGAATTAAGATTGCCAGGAGAAATATCAATAACCTTAGATATGAAGATGACACCACCCTTATGGCAGAAAGTGAGGAGGAACTAAAAAGCCTCTTGATGAAAGTGAAAGAGGAGAGTGAAAAAGTTGGCTTAAAGCTCAACATTAAGAAAACGAAGATCATGGCATCTGGTCCCATCACTTCATGGGAAATAGATGAGGAAACAGTGGAAACAGTGTCAGACTTTATTTTGGGGGGCTCCAAAATCACTGCAGATGGTGACTGCAGCCATGAAATTAAAAGGCGCTTACTCCTTGGAAGAAAAGTTATGACCAACCTAGACAGCATATTGAAGAGCAGAGACATTACTTTGCCAACAAAGGTCTGTCTAGTCAAGGCTATGGTTTTTCCAGTGGTCATGTATGGATGTGAGAGTTGGACTGTGAAGTAAGCTGAGCGTAGAAGAATTGATGCTTTTGAACTGTGGTGTTGGAGAAGACTCTTGAGAGTCCCTTGGACTGCAAGGAGATCCAACCAGTCCATTCTGAAGGAGATCAGTCCTGAGTGTTCATGGGAAGGACTGATGCTAAAGCTGAAACTCTAATACTTTGGCCACCTCATGCGAAGAGTTGACTCATTGCAGAAGACCCTGATGCTGGGAGGAATTGAGGGCAGGAGAAGGGGACGACAGAGGATGAGATGGCTGGATGACATCACTGACTCGATGCACATGAGTTTGAGTAAACTCCGGGAGTTGGTGATGGATAGGGAGGCCTGGCATGCTGTGATTCGTGGGGTTGCAAAGAGTCGGACACAACTGAGCAACTGAACTGAACTGAGGTGGCTTAACCAGTGGTCCGCCAACCTTTTTGGCACCAGGGACCAGTCTCATGGAAGACAATTGTTCTATTGACCACGATGGAGAGGGGGAGCAGGGAGGGAGGGGAATGGTTGGTCTCGGAATGATTCAAGCACATCATATTTATTGTGCACTTTATTTCTTTTACTATTACATCAGCCCTCACCTGATGGATCATCAGACTTTAGATCCTGGAGGTTGGGGATCCCTAACTTAAGCAACAGAAATGTATTTCTTCAGTTCTGAAGGCTGGAAGTCCAAGATCAAGGTGTTGGCAGGTGTAATTTCTTCAGCGACCTCCCTCCTTGGGGTGCAGACCACCTTCTCCATGCATCCTCATGTGATTTCCCTCTGTTCTTGTGTATCCCTGGTGTCTCTCTGTGGGTCCCCATTTCCTTCTCCTGTAAAGACATGGCTCAGATTGGATTAGGGCCCACCCTCATGTACTCGTTTGAACTTAATCATCTCTTTCAGGGGCCTGTCTCCAAATATATCCCAATTCTGAGGTACTAGGGGGATTAGAGCTTCAACACATGAATTTGGAGGGAACACAGTTCAGCTCACACTGGAACGAGGGTAGAATCGGGAAGACTGCTTAAGGGGCTAGCAAGAGATGATGGTACCTGGACTAGAGTGATAGATGTGACAGTGGAGTAGTCAGATTCTACTAGTATCTTAAAGGTAGAATAGGGTTCACTGATGTATTGAATGGAGGGTATAAAGAAGGACAAGAGACAAGAGTCACGGATGGCTCCACATTTTTTGGCCTTGGCAACTGGAAGCAAGAGGTTGGCATTTACTGAGTTGGAGAAAACTCTAGGAGGAACAAATCTGGGGAGATGCTGAGAATTCAGTTTGGGATATGTTAAGTTTGAGGTTCCTGCTAAGTATCCAGGCTGAAATGTCAAGTACTCAGTAGGACACACCACTCTGGAGTTTAGGGGAGAGGTGATGGTTTCTCTGGTTTAGGGGAGACACCTGAGGTTCTATGGTTTCTTTCTTTTTTATGTTATAATAGCTTTATTGAGAGCTAATTCGCATACTGTAAAATTCACCTTTCTACGAAGATGATGGCATCTGGTCCCATCACTTCATGGGAAATAGATGGGGAAACAGTAGAAACAGTGTCAGACTTTATTTTTTTAGGCTCCAAAATCACTGCAGATGGTGACTGCAGCCATGAAATTAAAAGACGCTTACTCCTTGGAAGAAAAGTTATGACCAATCTAGATAGTATATTCAAAAGCAGAGACATTACTTTGCCGACTAAGGTGAGTGCCGAAGAATTGATGCTTTGAACTGTGGTGTTGGAGAAGACTTTTGAGAGTCCCTTGGACTGCAAGGAGATCCAACCAGTCCATTCTAAAGGAGATCAACCCTGGGATTTCTTTGGAAGGAATGATCCTAAAGCTGAAGCTCCAGTACTTTGGCCACCTCATGCGAAGAGTTGACTCATTGGAAAAGACCCTGATGCTGGGAGGGATTGAGGGCAGGAGAAGGGGACGACCGAGGATGAGATGGCTGGATGGCATCACGGATTCGATGGACGTGAGTCTGAGTGAACTCCGGGAGTTGGTGATGGACAGGGAGGCCTGGCGTGCTGCGATTCATGGGGTCACAAAGAGTTGGACACGACTGAGCGACTGAACTGAAGTATACATAAAGCTTGACCGCTGAAACTGTTTTTAAACGCACAGTTCAGTAGCATGAAGTACAGTTCCCATCTTTTACAGCTATCACTGCCCTCCATCTCTTTATCTTTGCAGAGCTGAGACTCTGTACCCGTTCCCTCCTCCTCCAGCCCCTGCAGATCACACTTCTACTTTCTGTTTCTGTGGCTGGGCACCTCATGCACTAGCCCATTTTAAGGAGGTATATTTGAAAGGAGGAGTAGGTGGTGTCTGAATAACAAACTCTTTGGGTTAACTCTCCAAGTTAATGCACACCGCAGCCCTTAGCTTTATGTGGCTGGGTTCCAGCAGAATTTTTAAAAGGCTGCTCATCTCCCAGGAGGGCTGTCTCCCCAGAGGCAGGCTTGGTTCCCACGCCCGCGGTGGCTGTGTGGAGCCTGGGCACAGCTTCAGGATCCTTCTTAACACAGGCAGGTGCTACTAATCAACCAGAAGCAGCACACTCGGTGGAAGGGAAACTGTCTTCCCCGCCTAGTGCTGTGCCCAGGCTTTACAAATCAGGATCAGTCCTAGGAGGGGAGGGGACCATTTGAGGGGCAAGTGATGTCACAGGTCTCTTTGTGAGAGCGGAAAAGGGCCTGGCAGGACAGCCCGAAGCCTGGGGGAGGCGGGTGATAGGTAATGCTGCAAAACGTCGGGGCGGAGCAGCTCCTAGAGGGGTGGAAGGTAAGGTCAAGGTCAAGTTCACTTTCTCCAGGTGCTCTTCAGAATGCTGGCTTGGGCTTGAGGTCTGTATAAAAGTAAATGCTAGCCGGAGTCTGCCAATAGAAAGGGGAGACCAGGCTTTCTGCGGTGACTTCCAAGCTTTATAGGAATGTGTGTTGTCAGTCTCCTTGCCAGCAAACTTGTATTTTTGTTATGTGACCAGATGCTGTGAAGGTTGGTTTCTGGAAATTGAAACCTGGAAGGTTTTTCCTCACTTGGTAGATAAAACACAGCTTGCTGGGTGATGCTGAGCAAATCCCTCAGCCTGTCTGAGCCTCCATTTCCTCAGCAGCACAAAAGGCAATGGTGAAAACATCTCCTTGTGGGGATCAAATGTAAGGACCTCGGACAGTGACAGGGCCATAGCCACCGATGCCTGAGCAGGCGGAAAACACTGGTACCTGTGACTCTTGGTCGCTAATATTCAGCCAGTCCTTATGGGGGCGTCTCACACTGTGCCATTGCAAGGGCAGGGTTCTGTGGATGGGGTTGGGAAGCTGCTGACCTTCCCTTGGGTAGGTGTTCTTTCAAAGAGATCTTCCCAAGTGTTACCATATTGTGCTTTTAGAGGTGGTTGGGAGAAACATCGAGTAGAGAGGGGTATGGCGGCATGAGGGGGAAGGCCCTGCAGCCCTGCGCTGCTTTGGGGGTGAAGTCAGAGGATCTCGCCTCGTGAGTGGCAGCAGGCATTCTCTGGGGGGGACCCCTTCTGGGTGCCACGGGCATGGGAAGCACGCGGTCCTTGCCTTCTGGGGACTCAAGATCTAAAGGGAGAAGGAGAAGAGTAAGCAGGCCTGTGAAACAGTGTGATGGCAGAGACCTGTGACGCCTCTAAACCCCAGGGGGTGACCCAGTGAGGGGCACCGGGCCAGGGTGGGAGGACAGGGAAGTCTCAGAGCGAGGAGTGCTTGGAGTAGACCGGAAGCTGGGGAGGCAGTAGGAGCAAGAGGGGCGGTACAGGCAGGGAACAGCCATGCAGAAGCCTGGACACTGAGAACATAGGGGGTTGGCATGGAGAGGGGGGCAGAGAGGAGTTAGAGGGGTGCTTGGCGAGGCAGGGACACCAGAGGTCACTACCCTAAAATATTAACACAGCGATGCAGGCATGGCCTGGGGGATGGGCAGGTGGCTGGGGTCCTCAGAGCCCTGAATTTTCCTGAGCCTGCCCCCTGGAGGGACAGGACACCTCGCTTCTGCCCTAGGCCAGAAACCCCCAGCTTCTGGGCCCGCGAATGCTTGGAGGGCCTGGGGTCAGACAGCTGCCCTGTGGGCCTCTGGCTCCGATATGCAGGCCCCTCTTGCCTGGAGAATCTCACGGACAGAGGAGCCTGGCGGGCTGCAGTCCATGGGATAGCAAAGAGTTGGACACAACTGAGCGGCTAACACACACACAGGCAATTGTAATGATGGTTCCTCAGCTGCCAAGCCCTTTCCCGTCTGTGGGAAGATGAATCTTGTGGCAGTCCTAGGGCAGTGAACAGGGCGAGCCCATATCCTTCCCTTCTTACCAGTGGGAGCCTTAGTCATAACCATGAGTCAGTGCAGACTGGTGCTCACACTCAGGGCCTCCCGACCTGCAGGCTTCTCTCACTCAGCAGCAAGTGTGGGGGGAGGCGAGAGCCAGGATTGCCAGTTCCGGCCACTCTCATGCTCTCAGGAGGGGGTTTCCCGTCTCAGGTAGGGGCTCTGTGCTGCCAGACTGTCCAGAGGAAGTCCAGGTCCAGCCCTGACCGTGCTGTCTTAGAGATAGTCCTTCCTTATTCCCTTTGTAGCTTGGCCATCTGAACATTCTCCTCCTCCTCCTCTGATTGTTAGAACCAATTCTCTGGATGCCAAAAAAGAATTGAACAATGTATGTCATACACAAAAAAGATGTCTGATGTCACATCGAGAACTGAGTGTGAAGTAGGAAGCAAAGAAAGAGCAAACATCTCAGGCCTGGGAGGCGTCTTAGAGGCCACACCGTGGGAGCGTGAGTCCCTCCCTGCATCCATTGTGCCTGGGTCCAGCCTAGCTGACCGCCTCCTGAGCAGCTTTGCCCCTTAGAAACGCCTCCTTAAGATGAGGCAGCATCTGTTCTCCCTGGACCCCCACCCTCGTGCCCCACTTTGTTGCACTGTGATGGCTGGGACCGTGTGTGTATGTGACAGTCTCCTAGGTATTTGAAGACTTCCAGGCTCCTACTCCAGTCCCTCAAAGCCCCCCACCCCCCGTGTGCACTGGGCACGGCTCGTGGTGCACACGTGTCACGCCCATCTGTGGCAGATCTGTGACACACGCCACTCGTCAGTTGCAGGAGCTCTTGTTCCCTGGTGGCTCAGATGGTAAAGCATCTGCATGCAATGCAGGAGACCCGGGTTCAACCCCTGGTCGGGAAGATCCCCTGCAGTAGGAAATAGCAACCCACTCCAGTATTCTTGCCTGGAGAACTCCATGGACAAAGGAGCCTGGTGGGCTACAGTCCACGGGGTGGTAAAGAGTCAGACATGACTGAGTGATTAATACTTTTTCTTTCTGTTCAGCCAGTCCCAGGCTTTCTCCTGCAGTACTCCATGTGGCTGCACCCAGTCAGTGGAGCTTTACTTTATTGTAAGTTTCCTGAGGTCAAGGACTACTCATCCTGGGTCCCTAGTGCCCACCCAGGGGCCAACGTGTGGCCTCACTTGTCATAACAAGAGGATGGATTAGAAACTTCTCCCCAGTGCAAATTGTCCCCTTCTCATCAGGCTCCAATTTGGCAACGCCCCTGTCCACAGTCACCAACAGTCCCCACTGCTTTACCCAGGAGCCCCCTGGGGCTGCCCTCTCCCTGGTCCTGCACCTTCCTCTGGTGGTATAGCCTCAGACCGTGTCTGTGATCCGCTCGAGTCACTAAAGCATTTTCCCACGTGTCTGCTGCTTTGTGTCATTGTCTAACTTGGGATCCTGAACTGAGGACCTTAATATAAGCTCTGAGGACCAGGCCTTCTCCCTTCCTGCATCCCTGCCCCAGGACTGGTACCACAGAAGGCGGCCGGCCTGGGCTGACCTGAGCTGAACTCACGGTTTTCCCCATTCACTGCTGCACCGTTCATCTCATCTCGTCTCTCAGCTGCCCAGGGTTCTTGGCTCCAAATTCTGTCACCCGATAGGCCACCTGTCACTCCAGGCACAGTGAATGAGCCTATTAACACCGTCTTTCTATTCTGGGATTCGCTTGGTCATTCAGAATGATGAAAGAGGCCAGCAATCGAGGTGCACAGGGCCTGGCGGTGTCTGGCTTTGCACATTGGACGCAGGGTCCTGTTACAGCTTGTCAAAAGCCAGGCCTTTTGTGACCCGTTACCAGGGTTTGACGTCAGCCCTCCAGTAGTGAGGATGGTTTTAGAGGCTCGCTCTTTTAACTGGCACTTCCCAGGCTGGGCTCCTGGGACCGTAGAGTTTTGGAAAGGCCGCAGCGAGGTTCACATGCTAAAGCCAGCATTTGACAAGTCAGATAGTATTTGAAAAGCCAGATCGTGGATCCTCCACCCCCTGCTCCTCTGGCAGGCCAGGCAGGGGCTGTCCACGTCAAGTTTGTGCGTTGGGCTGGAGCCATAGTGGCCCTGTAATGGGCCATCTTCTTCTTGTCAGCACCTCCTTACTAGAGTTTATAGCTTTAATGTATGAGAAAAATCATGATTCAGTAACTGCTGGCATCTCTTTAAAGCTTGGACTCCCAGGGGTGGTGGTAATAAGGTGTCCTGTGGGATAGGGCAGGGGCCTCAGCAGAGCTTCTGGCAGAGCCAACTCTGCAGGCAGGTCTCCGGGGAGAAATAAAAGGATGCTTGCAGGAGATTCCAGCACAGAACGGGTGGTGAGGGGTGAGTGTTGCCTGACAGGTTGCTGACTGGATACAGTCGTGGTAATGGTAGAAATGTTTTTTGAGAAACAGCATGCTGGTTAGGGGCTGGAGGAGGTGGGGCTCGGCCACAGTTGGGTGCCTCCCTGAATGTCTGGAGCCGGTGGTCTCCAGGCTGGGAGGCAGGGTGGGGGCGGGGGCCATGGGGAACACACACACACTCAGAGCCCCAGGCGAGGTTGTTGCTGTGGTACCTGCTCTTCAGGGAGCGCATTTGCCTTTCTGACCCTCAGTTTCCTCCTGAAGAGGTTGAATTAGTCCGGTGGAGCTCAAAATACCACATGGGAAAATGGTATTTCCCCCAAAAATGGAGGGGAAAAGGAAAATGGAGCCCCTCCGAGGGCCCTGGCTGGGAGTCAGCCAGCCTCCCCAGGCCCTCTGGGGGGTCCCCAGAATCTGGCTTGAGAATCACTGGAATTACTATCTCCTCAGACCCTGGAATTTGAGAGTTTCACACCCTCATTCCAGTCACAGTACCCCGTCAGCCAGCTGTGTGACCTGGGACAAGTGGCCTCACCTCTCTGGTCTCTGCTTTGAGGCTGTAGTGAGATTTAGCCAAGATGGGAAAGTCCTGAGTTGACTGGAAAATCCCTATCAGGGGTTCTGGTGGTTTTCTGGTGAAGGGTCAGGGTGTCCAGGACTGCACATCCAGGGGAGAAGGGCGCTGGGTGGTCGCAATCACAGAGCAGGGCACCTTTTTCGTCCATATGCTGGGACTCTGGTCCAGGAGCACCAGACCTCTGTCGCCATGGGCAGCAGAGCCAGAGGCACCGCCAGCTAACCCACTCAGAGATATCGCCAGACCCTGTGTGAGGACCAAGACTAGGGTCCTGACTGGGGAACTGGCCTGGCCAAGATCTCGCAGGTCTGGCTGAGTGGCACCTGCCTCCAGTCCTAGGCAGGGTAGTGAAGCAGCAGCTACGACTGCCGGCTCTGGAATCAGAAAGCCGGAGCTCAGATCCTGGCCGCCTGACCTGGGGCTATTCACTACTCTCTGAGCCTCAGTGTCTTCCTCTTTGAAGTCAGAACGATAGGCCTGGTGAGGACTTGATGATCTGATACAGTTACATCTTTTCATGCTAGGCCAGTTCACGGCCAGCCCTCCATCTGGGGAGATGCCCTGGAGCTTGTGAGTCATCTGGCAGCTCGCGTCCTTAGAGAACCAGCTGACCTGAACTGTGGGTCTTATCTGGAGGGCATTGCTTAACCCCATCCTCCAGCCCCTCCAGCCTGAACGTGTCAGGACAGAACCACCTCAGACCTTGAGTGCAACTGGGATGTGAGCGGGGCTTTCTAAGGAGCAGCTGTCTCTGGAGGACACCAAGGCTGTTGCCCCAGCAACCGAGCAGGTCCCTCCCAGGCAGCTGCTCCAGGGCCTTGAAGAGGGGGTGCGGCCATTTGTGTTCCTGGTGGGGCTCTCCCGTCCCCCGTCCCCCTTCCCCTGTGCCCTGGTGCCATGAGCCTGCAACCAGACCTGGCCTGCCACCAGAAGGGGTTTCTCTGCTTTCGCCCAGCAGACCTGACATAGCACCAGAGGGGCCTCCTGTTTCCTCTATTTCAAAGTTCCCAAGGGTCTCCTGCCTTTGCAGGAGGTTCTTAGAGACCGGCTTCCTGGGGTGTAGGGGAGAGGAGCCAGGGCTCCGGAAGGAGCGGGGAGGTCTGAGGGCAGTAGCTCCAGCAGTCGCAGCCTCTGTGCCCCGGGCCATGTTAGCAGGCGTGTGCCAGCACAGTGTTTTGTTGGTTTTTTTTTTAAAACTTTGGATTAACTAACTCCATTTGTTAATCTTGAGGTTTTATTTATTTATTTTTAAGTCCAGATATTTCTGGCTTCGCTCACCCATGTCTCCACCTGACAGCCAGGGGCTAGAGGCATTAGAGGCCTGGTGTCCCATAGACATTTCAACTTCTGATGCCCATTCAAGGCCAACCCACTTAGCTGGGAAAAACAAGGGATTAGACCCTGTGCAGAGTATACAGCCCACCAGAGTCTCACAGAGCAGACTTTTCTACACAGCCACTCTTTCCTTTTTGTTTATTTACGGCTGTGTTGGGTCTTTGCTGCTTCGAGGGCTTTTCTCTGGTTGTGGTGAGTTGGGGCTGCTCTTCATTGTGGTGCGTGGGCTTCTCATCACGGGGGCTTCTCGTTACAGAGCACAGGCTCTAGACCCTTGGCTTCAGTTGTTGAAGCACATGGGCTCAGTAGTGGCAGCTCCCAGGCTGAGTAGTAGTTGTGGCACGCAGGCCTAGTTGCTCCGAGGCACGTGGGATCTTCCCAGACCAGGGGTCGATCCCAAGTCTCTTGCACTGGCAGGCAGATTCTTTACCACTGAGTCACCAGGGAAGCCCCACAGCCACTCTAGAAAGCTAAAAGCCTGTTCTCGCATCTATAAAACATCAGTGACGATTATCTCCCCTCCCAGGCCTGTGTCTGGAATAAAGTAGTACCTGGCCCAGTACTCACTTAGTCATGATCCTTTTAAATCTGTTCATAAGATAGGCCTTGCCTGGAAGACATTGCTTGAAGCACGGCTTCAATGCTAAACTTCAAACAGAATTGCTCCAAGCTTTACCTCCCACCAGATTGCACTCATAGAGTGTGTGTGTGTGTGTGTGTGTGTGTGTGTTGGGGACTGACCTAAAGGGATCTTTTCTCTTTTTTTGTTTTTTATTTATTTTTTTAAAACTTTTTATTTTGTATTGGGATATAGTTTTTGGGAATACAATTTATATTGGGATATTGTATTGGGAATACAATGTTGTGATAGTTTCAGGTGAACAGTGAAGGGACTCGGCCATACATACACACGTATCCATTCTCCCCCAAACTCCCCTCCCATTCAGGCTGCCATATAACATGAGCAAAGTTCCATGTGCTATACAGTAGGTCCTTGTTGGTTACCTATTTTAAATATAGCAGTGTGTACATGTCTATCCCAAACTCCCTAACTCTTCCTTCCCTCTACCCCTACCCCTTGGCAACCCCTAAGTTCATTCTCTAAGTCTGTGAGTCTGTTTCTATTTTGTAAATAAGTTCATTTTTATCATTTTCTTTTTAGATTCTGCCTATAAGGGATATCATGCGATATCTCTCCTTCTTTGAACGACTCACTTCACTCACTGTGAGAATCTCTAGGTCTGTCTGTGTTGCTGCAAATGACATCATTTCATCCTTTTTGATAGTTGTGTGATATCCCTCGTATGTATGCACCGCGTCTTCTTGATCCGTTCCTCCGTCAGTGGACATTTAGGCTGCCTCAGTGTCTTGGCTGTTGGAAACAGTGCTCCAGTGAACTCTGAGGTGCACGTATCCTTTCAGGGCATGGTTTTCTCCAAACGTATGCCCGAGAGTGGTATTGCAGGGTCTTTTGGTAGCTCTTAGTTTTAGTTTTTTAAGGGACCACCATATTATTATCCATAGTGTCTGTACCAATTCACAGGGAGTTTTTCAGAGTGTTTGCCCTGGGCATTAGATTCCAGCTCCAAGTCAGGAGTAAATCATTCTTCCCTGAGCCTCAGTCTATCCAGCTGTCAAACGGGTTTGTTCAATCATTCAATAAATATTTACTGAGCCCAGCCCTGTATTGGGCTTGGTCCTGGGGAAGCATCTTCAGTTCAGTTCAGTCACTCAGTCGTGTCCAACTCTTTGCGACCCCATGAATCGCAGCACGCCAGGCTTCCCTGTCCATCACCATCTCCCGGAGTTCACTCAGACTCACGTCCATCGAATCCGTGATGCCATCCAGCCATCTCATCCTCGGTCGTCCCCTTCTCCTCCTGCCCCCAATCCCTCCCAGCATCAGAGTCTTTTCCAATGAGTCAACTCTTCGCATAAGGTGGCCAAAGTACTGGAGCTTCAGCTTTAGGATCATTCCTTCCAAAGAAATCCCAGGGCCGATCTCCTTCAGAATGGACTGTTGGATCTCCTTGCAGTCCAAGGGACTCTCAAGAGTCTTCTCCAACACCACAGTTCAAAAGCATCAATTCTTCAGTGCTCAGCCTTCTCCACAGTCCAACTCTCACATCCATACATGACCACAGGAAAAACCATAGTCTTGACTAGACGGACCTTAATCGGCAAAGTAATGTCTCTGCTTTTGAATATGCTATCTAGCTCGGTCATAAGTTTTCTTCCAAGGAGCAAGCATCCTTTAATTTCATGGCTGCAGTCACCATCTGCAGTGATTTTGGAGCCCCAAAAAATAAAGTCTGACACTGTTTCTACTGTTTCCCCATCTATTTCCCATGAAGTGATGGGACCAGATGCCATGATCTTCATTTTCTGAATGTTGAGCTTTAAGCCAACTTTTTCACTCTCCTCTTTCACTTTCANCTTTTAATTTCATGGCTGCAGTCACCATCTGCAGTGATTTTGGAGCCCAAAAAAATAAAGTCTGACACTGTTTCTACTGTTTCCCCATCTATTTCCCATGAAGTGATGGGACCAGATGCCATGATCTTCATTTTCTGAATGTTGAGCTTTAAGCCAACTTTTTCACTCTCCTCTTTCACTTTCAACAAGAGGCTTTTTAGTTCCTCTTCACTTTCTGCCATAAGGGTGGTGTCATCTGCATATCTGAGGTTATTGATATTTCTCCTGGCAATCTTGATTCCAGCTTGTGTTTCTTCCAGCCCAGCATTTCTCACGATGTACTCTGCATAGAAGTTAAATAAGCAGAGTGACAATATACAGCCTTGACGTACTCCTTTTCCTATTTGGAACCAGTCTGTTGTTCCATGTCCAGTTCTAACTGTTGCTTCCTGACCTGCATACAGATTTCTCAAGAGGCAGGTTAGGTGGTCTGGTATTCCCATCTCTTTCAGAATTTTCCACAGTTGATTGTGATCCACACAGTCAAAGGCTTTGGCATAGTCAATAAAGCAGAAATAGATGTTTTTCTGGAACTCTCTTGCTTTTTCCATGATCCAGTGGATGTTGGCAATTTGATCTCTGGTTCCTCTTCCTTTTCTAAAACCAGCTTGAGCATCAGGGAGTTGACGGTTCACGTATTGCTGAAGTCTGGCTTGGAGAATTTTGAGCATTACTTTACTAGCATGTGAGATGAGTGCAATTGTGCGGTAGTTTGAAACTGAGGCAGAGGGTTGCATACTAACTCAGGTCTCAGAGGTGGCCTGCGGGGAGTTGGAGTTTGACCTTTGACTGTGTAAATTCAGAGTCCTCAAGGACCCTGTAGTAGACTGCCCTTCCCCTCGCAATAAAGAGTTTACTTTAGGTCACCTATAAAGTCAGCTTCGGTTGTGAAACCAGAAGTGTTTTTGAATTCAGATGTTTCAATTTTTAGGAGGGTGACACAATACACCTACTGCATGTTACTTGCGGGGATAGCACAAGTGGGGTCTTGGTTAGGATGTTGTAATCAAACATACTAATTCTGCAATGAAATGAGTGTTCATTTAAATAAGATAAAGCCCATAATAAATAGTCATAGGACATTGCAGTTGCTACCCAGTGAGTTTAGGTGGCAAATTATTTACAAAAATATTTTTGGTTTTCAGAGCTTTGTTGATTTTATAGTTACAGATCAGGAATTATGGACCTGAATTTGTTTTTAATTTTTGTTTTTTTGCCACCCTGCATGGCATATGGATCTTACTTGCCCGACTGGGGATCGAATCTGGGCCCTTGGCAGTGAGACAACAGAGCCCAAACCACTGGACTGCATTTTTAATTAAGTATTAGCAAATAGAAAAGATAAGCTGAGCAGATTAAAAAATGTTTTTTCATCTATTGTCTTATTTTAAGTGTGTCTTTGGTCTAACTTTTTGTAACTCCTTTTGTAACCACTCCTTTAGCCAAAGCATTCGGGCAAAGACTTATTTCATATCTATTTATGTCAAATGTACTTACAAGTATATTTACTTTATAGACACCAAAAGGTTGTCTATCATGTTGTTTCACAATGCCCAGCATATCACTCTGCGTCAAAGGAAAGAACCAGACAAAAAATCAGCAACTTAGTAGTGAAAAGCATGATCGAAATATGTTAGGTTCACCTTCTTCTAATACGACTTGACCTTCTTATGTGGCATTTCTGTTAATCTTAAGTTATTTGTTCATTAACGTGTTAGCTAAAATATAAGTACAGCTTTAACACCATGTTAATCAATATATTCCGGTTACTTGTAAGAGGGTAACAAACTTCCTAAACTCAATGGCTTAAAATAGTTTATTATTGCTCTCGTGGTTCTGTGGGTCCCCTGGGTTGACTGAGATGGCCTCATTTGGGGTTTCTTATGGGGTTGCACAGTTGGGGCTAAAGGCACAGTGAAGGTTTGACTGTGTAGAATGTCCAAGATGGCACACCCATCTGGCTAGCAGTTGATACAAGGGCTCAGCCAGGGTTATCATTCAAGCCACCTGTGTGTGGCCTCTCTGGCTTGGGCTTTCTACAGCATGATGGCTGAGTTCTGGGAGAAAGCCCACTAAAAATAAATATTCCAGAGACCCAGGTGGAGACAGAAAGATTTCTTATGATCCAGCCTTAGAAATCTCCTAATATCACTTCTACCTGATTCTTTTAATCAAAAGTGAGTCACAGGCCCAGCCCAAATTCAAGAGGAGGATGATATGAAAGGATGTGGATGTTTGGAGGCATGGCTCATTGAGGGGTGGGGTCATCTTTGAAAACAACTCTCAGACAACATATACAGATATATATTTACAGAGTTTAAAAGTAAATTAAAAAAATCATATACACACAGACAAAAGTTTTATTGCCCTGCAATGGAGACAAAAATGCCTTGAAATTGTACTTCAATTTTTTTTTTCAATATCTTGGAACTTTTGAACACAGGCAAAAAACAAATAAATGGAATGACTGACATCTAAGAGGTAGTCAAATGTAGAGCTGAAGTAAGGAAACTCTGAGTTGAGCAGACAGGAGAAATTCTCTAAAGCTATAAAAATATAAGGACAGGCTTTTCAAATGCTGTGACATTATTATAGGTCTCTGGCAAACCATGATAACCCTTCTGCTATATAATCAGGATCAGGTTGGCTTACGAACAAAAGATGGGAGGAGATGATGAGGCAGTCCCTGTAGTTGTAAACCAATCATTCCTACCTTTTTTTTTTTTTCTTTTGAGTCACACACTCTATTGAGCCACACACTCTATTGAGCATATGAGAAAAGTTAGGAAATTTTTTTCCAAGAAAAATAATGATTTTTAAAATTTATGTAGAGTTAATATACAGTATTATACAGAAAAAATGTATATTCATTTACTTTTGTTCCCTCCTCCATTCTTTCTTCCCTTGTTTCCTTCTCTCTTTTCTCCTTCTCTTCCTTCATTCCTTCTACGATCATTTATAGATCACTGATTCTATATTTCAGACACTGATCTGGACCAAGGGATAGAGTAGGGAAGACAGATCCCTTTTCTAGGTTTCACAATGTGTCCATTCTTATGATACAGAGACAGAAAAAACACAAGTATACTAATAAACAAGACAACCCCAGCATGTTATAAGGAACAAACTGTGCACACAACATCTTGCATACAATTTTATGGGGTTCACAGTCATGCCATAGACCCTTCTTCCTTGCTGTGCAATCAGTAACTTCTCTTTTAGGGTAAGTTTTCAATATAAGTAGTGTGGATATGGGTGCTGATCATCCATTGCTTTGTCACTTATACTCGGTACAAAGATACTGACTGGCCTAAGCTGTTTTCAACAACTAAGGACAATTATATGCAGTGTCATTTGAGCTGATTTTCCTAACCAATGGAAAAGCACGATGGCTTCTGATGACATTTCAGAAAGTACTACTGCTCGTGAGCACAAAAATGTGCATTGCAAGGCTTTCCATAGCTTTCAGTTCAGTTCAGTCGCTCAGTTGTTTCCGACTCTGTGACCCTACGGACTGCAGCATGCCAGGCTTCCCTGTCCATTACCAACTCTCTTACTTAAACTCATGTCCATCAAGGTGGTGATGCCAACCATCTCATCCTCTGTTGTCCTCTTCTCCTCCTGTCTTCAATCTTTCCTAGCATCAGAGTCTTTTCCAATGAGTCAGTTCTTCACATCAGGTGGCCAAAGTATTGGAGTTTCAGCTTTAGCATCAGTCCTTCCAATGAATATTCAGGACTGATTTCCTTTAGGATGAACTGGTTGGATCTCCTTGCAGTCCAAGGGACTCTTCAAGAGTCTTCTCCAACACTACAGTTCAAAAGCATCAGTTCTCAGTGGTCAGCTTTTTTTATACTCCAACTCTCACATCCATACATGGTTACTGGAAAAACCATAGCTTTGACTAGATGGACCATTGTTGGCAAAGTAATGTCTCTGCTTTTTAATATGCTGTCTAGGTTGGTCATAGCTTTTCTTCCAAGGAGCAAGTGTCTTTTAATTTCATGGCTGCAGTCACCATCTGCAATGATTTTGGAGCCCAAGAAGATAAAGTCTGTCACTGCTTCCATTATTTCCCCATCTATTTTGCCAGGAAGTGATGGGACCGGATGCCATGATCTTAGTTTTCTGAACGTTGAGTTTTAAGCCAACTTTTTCACTCTCGTCTTTCACTTTCATCAAGAAGCTCTTTAGTTCTTCTTTGGTTTCTGCCATAAGGTTTCCATAGCTTTACTAAAACCAAAAAACTGCCCCTTCTAGGGAGCTATCTGCTTCCCCTTATTAAAAAAAATTAAATGAATCCATTAGCCTTGGGTTCACATTTCAAATTCTCATTTTACAGGAGACTCTAGGAACCCATCCTTTCATCCATATTCTGAAGATGATAGTGAAGCGTGTAAGATTTGCTTTGGAGATTTTTTTCCTTTATGTCCTATGTTCTTCTGTTCTTACCACAAATTGTCCTAGCCTTGGTTATTATGACATCCTGAGGATTTAAACATATACTTTTACCTTTGGCAACATTTTAAGTTTTTTTCATTAGTGTAACTTTTGCAAAAATGAAATGCAAATATCCATTTATCTTATTCCATCATAATATATGAGACATAGCTCTAAACTTTTTGTTATTTGAGAAATATTTTAATTGGTAACATAAACTGTTACTCCATGTTTTTTTCTACTTTTTGGTGATTTATGAATATCAAGCTTTTATGCTTTCTTCAGTTAAAGGGTATTTTAATATCTGGCATTTCATTGGAATGAATGTAAAACTGGAGTGAGTATAATCCAAATACAATTATTTAAGGGATTGGTAAAATATATCCCTGTGGGTCAGATCCCCCTAGTTTCATAATAATTTCTAGTGGAATACAGGCACACTCATTCTTTTACCTATTGTGTATGGCTGTTCTCATGTTTGCTCTTTCCCCTTTAAAAACAAGTTTGCCCATACCTGATTTAGAGGAAAAATGATTCTGTTTCCTTGCTAATGATTGACACAAATTCTACGTATTTATCATATGCCTTAGATAAGTGAATTTACATGACTACTATGTGTCAAATACTATGCTGGGGATATAAAGACAGAAATTTGTGTTTACAGCTTAACAATAGCTTCAAGATGATTAATTAAAAACAAATTATGGTAAGTCCCTAACTTTATACCTTCCTATCATAGCTCAGTTGGTAAAGAATCCACCTGCAATGCAGGAGACCCCTTGGGAAGATGCCCTGGAGAAGGAAAGGCTACCCACTCCAGTATTCTGGCCTGGAGAATTCTATGGACTGTATAGTCCACAGGGTCTCAAAGAGTCGGACAGGACTGAGCGACTTTCACTTTCACTTTTCAAGAATGAATACAGGTTTTATACTGAGATGACACAATTCATTGGTGACACTTTGACTTGGGAGAAAATGTGGGTTTTTCTGAACTTTAATCATGCTATAATTGCAGTATAAAATTGAATCAGTGCTGCCCAGAATTGGGTCTAAAGTTTTCAAAAAAATTACCCATATAAATTTATGGAAAAAAAATCTGAAATTTCCACTTCACTTTGCCAAGTGAGCCTGGGGCTGGGGTTGTTCATCCAAAATCCTATTAACTCATTATCTGGTGACTCCAGGTCCTTGTTTATGAAGTTCTCAAGGAAGTCCCTTGAATAACATCTTCTGTGAGTCTGTGGTCCCCAAGGCCACCTGAAATGAGAGCTCAACCACAAAAACAGCAATTTCATTCAATAAACATTTGTTGAGGGCCTACCATGTGGGAAGCCATCTACTCGTGCAGTGGGGGCTCCTGTCTTTTAGAGATTCAAAATATTCCAATCTGCAGGATCCTCATGAAA
Organism: Aepyceros melampus; assembly: GCA_006408695.1. Classification (NCBI taxonomy): domain Eukaryota; kingdom Metazoa; phylum Chordata; class Mammalia; order Artiodactyla; family Bovidae; genus Aepyceros; species Aepyceros melampus. Next base: position 495,916 of record SJXQ01000685.1, on the reverse strand, counting down.
GCATTCTATAGCTTTTGGAGTAGTGTTTAGGTTTGAAAAAGTTACCCATGTCCTGCCAGTTCCTGATCTGTTTTTACCCCAATTCATTTCATGAATCAGACTGTTCATGGTTTTTGGCTGTTCCCTGAAGGATGTGGGATCTTAGTTCCCGAACCAGGGATCAAATCTGTACTCCCTGCAGTGCAAGCACTGAGTCCTAACTACTGGACTACCAGGGAAGTCCTGCTCTTGTTGGATCAGAATCATTAAACACTAGTCTTCACAAATCTGGCTTAAATGTATGAAGGCAGACCCAAAGGGAAGTATACAATTTTATTTTCTTAAAGAGTGTACAAACAAGGTCACAACACTCATAAGCTATAAGGAGACGCCTAAAGGCTGTTTGAGACCTAACCAACGGTAGGCTCGGTTCTTGAAAAAGAATCCTTTGGAAGAGCCCAGTGACCCTGCCTCCTCCTCCACCCCTCCTCTCTCACAACACCCAGTTTCTTGGTGTCAGTTTCCAGAAGCTGGAAAGAGAGATAATAGCAGCCATGCAGAGTTGCCAGCGTTAGTAACACTAGTTCCTGGAATGAAGGACAGGAAGCCTTTAGATATCAGCACATCCTAACTCTGCTAGCTCCTATTGCATAAATCATTTAGCTGTCAGCTAATTACAGTATTGGAAAGTTTACATCATTCATCTTTTTATGGAACCTCTTGATGGAAGATTCTGGAGACGAAAACTCTTGACAATTTCCACGATCTTAAAAAAGGAACGCTGACCTAGAGAAAGATGGGACAAAAGACGAGCATCTAAGTTTCAAGCAGCAATGGGATCTTACACAGTAGCCTATTTAAAGTGGTGCTGAGAGCCCTTAGATTAAGTTCTTGGAAAAAGAAATGTGACTTTTGTCAGACGCAATGCCATTTTATTGAAAGCATGGTTATTTTGCACTTACTGAGTATCAATACTATGCACTTGCTTCCAGGTAATAACCCTATGAGGCAAGTATTAAAATGCCACTTTACAGATAAAGAAACTGAGGCATACAGAAAATTAAAGTGTCCAAGCCTGACAGCTGGTGGGTAGTGGAGCCAGAAACGAAACACGAGGCCATCTGGCTGCAGAGCCCATGGCTCTCGGCCACTGCTCTGCTGACCTCACCCCTGGTCTCAGCCATTCCTCGACCTGCCAGTGGACACCAGCTGAAGCCTGTCGTTTTCGTGCAATTACTCGAAGCCCCGCTCCAGGTCCTAGCTCTCCAGTCCCGCCTGGGCCCTCTCTCTCCCTCCCTCCCTCGGGTCCCGGGCCGCTCCTGGCCACGCTTCCCGGGAAGCGGCGCCAGCACCGTGCGGCCCTGGCGGCGCGCCCCCGCGGCCGGCGGGAACACGCGGGAGCGGCGCGCACGTGCCGCCGGGAAGGGGCCGCCCGGGCCGCGCCAAGATGGCGGCGGCCGCGGCCGCAGCGGCGACGGTGGGTGGCGGCCCGTGAGGCGGGCGGGGCCGGCGGCTCGGAGGCGGGGTCCCGGGCGAGCCGCTCTGGGAGGCGGGGGGCGGTTTCCATAGCGGCGGCAGGAGGTGTCGCGCCGGGGAACTTCCTGGTTCCCGGGCTCGGCTTTGCCGGGATCCTCTCGGAAGGGAAACAATGGGGCGGAGGGCGCTGCGGTAGCCGCCGCCGCCGCGCCGGGACCTGCTCGGCCCCCGGGGACCCCCCGCCCGCAGCCTCCGCCGACGGGACCGCTCGGAGGTGAGTTCATTTTCCGCTTTCCCACTGCGAGGGGCTGGCGGCGGCGCGGCTCGGCGGGCTTCCCCCGGGCACGGACGCGGGGTGGCCCTGGGGAGCCGGACGCCGCCATTCGCGGCCGCGGCGGAGGCGGACGAGCGGCGCTCCGGCCCCCGCCCTCGAGGGGCCGGCTCCGGAAACGCGCGCGGCCGCCCGGCCCCCGCCCCCTGGAGCCCGGACGGCTGGGTGCTGCGGCCGTGATTGGCAGGTCGGCGGGCGCGGGCGAGGGGCGCCGGGGGGCGCGCGGCGGGGTCTGGCTGCGACGGCGCGGGAGGGGGGCCTGCCGACTGTGAAGGGCTCGTGGAAGGGGCAGGGGTCGG
>SJXQ01000685.1:280276-493600 GCA_006408695.1 Aepyceros melampus | reverse complement strand
CCGGCAAGTTTCGGTCCCTGGGAGACGTGTCTCCCTTGCAAGTTTCAGTTGCGTCCTCCAGAGTCCAAGTGGGCAGGACTGAGGCAAACTTCGTTCTTTTAAAATTATTGCTTTCCTGCCGTGGAACTTCGTTTCGACTAGGCAAGGGGAGGATGGGGCTGCATGAGGGCTTTGGAGAACCTGGAAATCTGTGCGCCTTTGCAAAGTTTGCAAAATACATAGGAGCTCACAGCCGGTGTTGTTGGGGCGGCAGTTGTGATGCGGGCGAACGGTTACTCGTAGGTATTTTAATTGAAATTGTGAGGGGTCTGTGGATCCACGGGTGAACATTTCTATACATTGAAATGCCCCCCGCCCCCTGCCCTTCATTTTAATCCACAGATGCTTTTTAATCGGTAGATTTCAACATGAGCTAAATGAATCGCTTATGCGACTGGGAAGGAGTTTTGAATTGGGGCAAGAACAAGTCATGGAAATAATGTGACATAGAAAAAAAGTGGGGACTCGGTTTTAAGTACTTTGCTAGAAGAAAGTTATTTCAATGTGTATTAATCCATTTATAAATAGAAGTAAGTCTTTGGAATACTTAATATTTCATTGCGCAGAGGTCGGACAAAACTTTAGATACCACCCTGCCCAACTCCCTCATATATTGAGTCTCTGGGAAGTTCTGTTCAGGGAAGTCAGGGTGCTTTTTTCTTTTGTGAAGTCATCTTAATAAGAGATTAGGCAGCATTGAATGGACAGTGATTTATTTGCTTTTATTTCTCACTCTGTCAGACCCTAAAGTAAAGAAAAAACGACACTTAGCTTGCTTTTTTTTAAAATAGTAAAGTTTGTAAACATTTCTAGTTTATTACTTAAAATGGATGTTGTTCCTGTGTTATGTTCTATATAGCCAATTGAAATATGTAAAAATGTAAGAGAGAAGAGGCTACACGAATAAAAAGTATAAATTAAAAAACCAGAGCCTTAATTGCCAGTACAGGTATTCTGAGTTAATAGGAATTCCTTTGCTGATTATGTCTTTAACGAATCACTCAGGTGTTACAAGGGCATCGGAGAAGCATCATTTCCCAAACATTAAGAACCTGGGCCCTAAGTCTTGCTGTTGATGCCTACTTAATGTTTTTAACTAGTAGACCTGGCTCTCTGGGGTTAGGGTTATGTTTCTGGTGAGAATAGCCCATTACCAGTTATAACATTGTTTTGATATGAAATAGCTCCTTGGGAGGACAGCTGCCATTGGTTAAGCCAGTAGGTACAAGTGTTGGCTTTGGCACCATCTGTTAATTGGCTGGTCGTCCTTGGGAACTGAGGCAACTTCCTGGTAGTTGGGTCCCAGTGCCAGGCAGAGGTTGCATGGTCTGTCAGTTTGGTTTTTGGTCAGTTCAGTCTTTGCCCATGGTGTTCCCATCTATCTCAAGTTATTGTTACATGTTGTAGCTATTGAAGATGAGTGAAAAAGAGACCAGCAAGTTTAAGCTAGTGGCAAATTGAAAAGAAACAAAGTTACTTTGATTGTAAATGCTGCTAGGAATGTTAAGTCAGTTTGAAGTCCTGCAAAAAACTTAAGACACAATACCAGAACTTTTAAGAACTGCTGCTTCAGTTAGAAAGTGGCAAGTGATTACATTTTCTGGTTTATGCTTGCAATTTCACTTCAACCATTTTTGTTTTGTTTAGGGAAATAGTACTGTTACCAATAATACTCTGATCGTTTATTACCAGAAAGGTATAGTTTGTCCCTTCAGTATGATTTTTGAAAGGTGTATTGCCTTGCTAGATATGATTTATTTATGTTTAGTGTCTCATTTTTTCATTTAGAAAGTGTCTCCATTTTTACAGTAAAAGTCAATACCAAAGTAAATTCATTTGAAAGCTGACTTCTACAACACTTCTTTATAGTACGTGGACATTAGAGCCTGAGAATTAATCACAAACACTTGAAGTCTCAACTGGTCTCTGCCATTTCCAGGTTATGGCATTTCATGAAGATAACTTAGTTTTTAAAGGTTGTTTCTTTGTAAAATTGGGGAGAATTGTAAATTCACATTTGTTTATCCAACAGATATTTCTTGGGTGCCTTCTTGTATGGACAGCCTTGTGTCATGTACCTTGTTCTGAACTAGAGGGATCAGTCCTTTGAAGTACAGTACATGGAACTCTAAAACCTGTCACCAGGGAACCTGACTTGATTTGGAGGGGCAGGGCAAGCTGTCCTGAGCAAGTTGCTGGTAGGACCTGAAGGATGAGGAAGAGATGGCAGGTGGAAGGGTGGGACACTGAGGATGAAGGAGCACGTGTAGAGAAGAGAATGCTTGTGGGTGAGTGAGTTCTCTCTGTGGCACCTGTCCCAACACTGTTGCTTGTGGAGGGAAGATTGGCTCTGGGTCTCATGAACTGTCATCGTCTGAACCAGGTGGCTCAGCCTTTGTAGAAAGAGTCCGTCCACGTGACTCCGACCTCGCTAGACTGGTGATGACTCACTATGCACTTTGGTGTCCACTACTATACAACTCTGGCACTGATTACTTGGTATTTTCTATATCTGTAAAACTGGAATTAAATGTTAAAAGGTTCTTTGATTTCCTTAGACAGACTGTATAATATTGGTGTTTTAAAATTTTGAGAACATTTTCCTTGGAAGAGCTTAGACCGCTTATTTAAAATGTCTACTCCTCACAAAATGCAAGTAGCAATTCACTGTAAGCTCTGGAGTTTGACATCTTGTTTGGTTAAGTATTTGGGGCTGTGAAAGGATTACTTACTTATCCTCTGAGAGAGGTATACATTACACCTGTGTCTTGATGACATTGATACTAGTGTAGAAGTTTTCATTTTATCCTGGAATTTCCCTTCACTGAATTAACAAGGGAATTAAAAAATATAGCGTAATGCTTTTCATGAAACAAGTGAAAGAATATCATTTTAGGCTTCTTAATATATTAATTTTGGTTGTTCCGTGTGCTCAGTCGTGTCTCTTTGCAGCCCCATGGACTGTACCTTGCCAGGCTTCTCTGTCCATGGAATTTTCCAGGCACGAATACTGGAGTGGGTTGCCATTTCCTTCTCCAATGAGTGTCAACTCAGTGCACAGTATGGAATTTTGCAGGCAAGAATACTGCAGTGGGTTGCCATTTCCTACTCCAGGGAATCTTCCCGACGCAGGGATTGAACCAGCCTCTCCTGCATTGGCAGACAGATTCTTTACCACTAGTGCCACCTTAGAAGCCCCCACATGCCTCCCAAAAGGGTGGAAAATGTGTGAGACATATAGTACATAGTTAAACCCCAACATACACGTAGTGCCAGAGGAGAGGGAGAAGAGTAAGACAGAGTCAGTATTTGGAGGGATGCTTCACGTAGAAGTATTCTAAATCTTAGAATATTTCAAAATGAAGCCACAGACTAAAGAATATCCATAAGACAACCCTCTTCCCCCAAATCTAAATACATCATAGTAATCTAGAGAAAACAAAGACAGAGAATATCTTAAAAGTGAAACCATTTACCTTAGACTGGGACTTGAACCCAAGTACCGTGACTCGAACCCAGCCAAAACCCAGTTTGGGATTCAAACTGGTATGGCTGGGACTTGAACCCAGCCAAAACCCTGCTTGGAACTTGAACCCACGTGGCTGGAACTCAAACCCAGCCAAACCCCATGGTACCTGATTTAAGGACCTAGTAAAGCTCAGATTCTTGATGTCTCATCGCATAAAGAATTCAGTGAGAGAAAAAGTGATAGGTTAAGAAGGGGATTTATTCAGATTCAGAGAGAGTCAGAGTGTGGGCCATCACAGAGGGTGAATGTGCCCTTAGTGATATTACATAGATCAGTAATGGCAGATTAATATTTTATTGTGGAATCAATGCAGCATTTGTAAGCCATTTAGTTCTCTGGGGTTTTTTTTCCTCCTTGTTTCTTTTTGTTTGTTTTCCTTTTGAATCTTTTAATGCTTGTTACCATATCTGTAGTTAGAAAATAAAAGGTGAAATAAGGCTTTGAAAACTGAGTGACAATGGAAATAAATGTGGAAAGTAAAATTTATAAAGGTTAGGTATGTGAGTGGGGGATAGATATTTCTGTGTATTTTGCTGATGCCTTTTATAAAACATGAACTGGCAGATAATAACAATTGATATGAGTGTTTAAAAATTAAGAGTAATGTATTTGTCTCACCTGTTCCATGTTCCTTTTTTCTGGATTTGTTTTGTATTGATTTAAAAGAAATATTCCATTTCCTCCTTTTTTAAATTACCTTGGGATTATATATTCTTTTACTCTTCCTTAGTATTTGCCTAAGAAATTCTAATCTTTTCTCTACTTATCAAAGTGTAATATTGAGACTTTCACCCTTTTTCTAGATAATGTAAGTCAATTTTAAAACATGTAAGTCAATTTCCTTCTCTTTTTTTGTATTTCATTGTTATTATGTTTTAAAATGTATATATGTTTTATACCCCCAAAGACCTATTTCTGTTGTTTTGTACCATTATTATTCAATTAGGCTTACTGCCCTTCTTTTCTTCTTATGTTACTGACTTTCTGTCTGGAAAATTTTTCCATCTGCCTGCAGAATACCCTTTAGTATTTTCTTTAGAGTGGATTTAGTATTGACAAAATCTAAAACGTTTAGTTTGAGAATGTTTTACATACATTCTTGAAAGATACATTTTGCTAGGTATAGAATTCTAGATTGGCAATATGCACATATATAGATCTGTATATTCTTTGGAGAAGAGATTATTCTATAATATTTGTCTTTGTTGCTATTGAGAAGGCAGCTGCTGTTTATCACTTTTTTGTTGATAATTTCTTTCTTAGGCTATTTTCAGGCTTCCCTTGTGGATCAGCTGGTAAAGAATCCACCTGCAATACGGGAGACCTGGGTTCGATCCCTGGGTTGGGAAGATCCCCTGGAGAAGGGAAGGGCTCCCCACTCCAGTATTCTGGCCTGGAGAGTTCCTTGGACTGTAGAGTCCATGGGGTCACAAAGAGTCTGACATGACTGAATACTTTCACTTCACTTTCACAGGCTATTTTTAAGATTTTCTTTCTGTCTTTCAGATTTGGTTTCAAATGATCTCTCTCTCTCCTCCCTTTTCTTTTCATAGCTGTTTATGCTGTGACCTGGTGTTTTTCATCTGTCTTGGATAGTTTTCAGCTGTCATCTCTTCGAATATTGCCTCTCTGCATTTCTCCTGCTTAATCTTTCAGAGACTTCAGTTACCCAGTGTTAGGTCTCAGTAACTCCCCTGTGTTTCACCTGCTTTCTGGGTTTTACTTTTTTTTCTAGTTTACCTCTGGCCTTTCAGTTTAGTCTTCATCTCTAATTTGCTCTTCAATGTATTCATTTTCTGGATTCTTAATTTTCGTTAACTGTGTTTTTCATTCTAGAATTTGTTTGGTTCTTTTAAAAATCTGCCATGCCACTTCTATAGTTTATAATTCCCTGTCAAAATGTGCAAGCTTTTCACATGTCTCTGAACAGAATAGGCAGGTAACTCTGTCCCAGAGTCCTGCAGAATTTTTCCTGTGCTCTGTTATTATTTGAGGAGTGTCAGCTCCATGTATGCCTGCTCATTGTGTACTGTTCACTGTATTTGAAAGATTATTTCTAGAAGTAAATGTAGATTTAGATGAGGATTTTTCCGTTGCTTTTGCCAGGCAAGAAGCAACACCTTGATTCAAATTAGGATCACCTTGGTTCAAATTGAGATTTATTTTAGTGTCTGTGCAAACACCTGGTGTAGTTTACTTTTTGTGTTACCCTTTCTTCTGAGATTCAGCTTTTTGAGGTCTTATTACAGTCAGGGGTGTGGCTCCTTTAGTGGCTCTTGTACTCTGATTTGCTTTCTTCTGAGCCCTCAAGGCTGCTTAAGTATAAATTAGCCCCTCAGGCACCTTCTTTGATTGGGTAAACATTTCCAGGAGGAAAGAAGCTCCAGGCTTCTTTGTATTACAATTATTTCTCCATTCTACTTTTAACAGGTATTTGCATTATTTCCAATTTTGGATTGTTAAAGCTGCTATGAAATTCTTATATATGTATTTTGTTGAACATATGGACTCCTTTCTTTTGGAAATATCCCTAGAAATAGAATTGTTGAGTAAATATTTAACTCTTGTAGTTATTATCAGTTTTTCAAAGTGGTTGTACCAGTTTTTAACCCTTTGATATTTTTAATAATTAAAAATATACTTTACTGATATATATTTAAGTCTGGGTTTCTGTCTCTGAGAATGTTGTTGTGTATTACGTGGCCTAGCTTTGTTGGAAATGCAGGCCCCTTGTCTTTTCTGTAACTCTCATGAGTTTGTGTTTTACTCTCCCAGCTGATGCTTAGTCATTGGTAAATAGAGGCCTAATAGGATAATCTGGCTGTGAAATAGTAGACTCATTTTGAAAGTAGCATCTTAGAATCTGTATTCAAATCAGTAGTAAGTGTAGTTACCATTAGTAGACCATATCAGTTGCTGAAGAGAAATTTCTCAAATTTCTTTTTAGAAGTTGCTTTTTAAAATATTGAACCCTATTTGTCATCAATTTATATCACATTTTATTGTTAGTTTGAATTCTAAGCTCCTTCACCAGACTTGCTTGGGAATATTTTTCTTTTACAAACCCTTTTTCCTCCAGAGTTGATGATTTCTCATCACTGAGGAATTACCAAAGGAATATCATCTGGATTTCCCCTTCAAATTTAGGATTACCTTTGATTACTTCATTGTTAGTAGTCTTTTTGACTTCCTTCCAAGTGTCCTTTGAATTTGCCCTTCTGTCCCCCTTTTCAAACATAACCAGCATTTCAGACTAGTTTGTTTTAGTTCATACTTGATTTATTGCAATAATTTATTAATTGATTCTAGTTATAATGGTGAGGGATTAGAATCTTCCTCAGTTACCCATTGAATTGAAATTGATTTTTAGGTCACAAACCTTTTAGTGCTTGAAAGAGAACTTAAAAATTGTTTCAACTCCTTTATTTTATAATAAGACCAAAAATGGACCCATGCTAATTCATGTGCCAAATATATGAGATATTTAGTTTAAGAAACATTTTTTTTTCCCATGCATAATCCCTTGACTCCCATCTTTTTTAGGACTTTTGTCCTGACTGCGTTCTGTTAGCTGGGACCAGGTTTGTGTCTATTGTTGTATCTTGAGCCCTTTGAAAAGTTTTACCTGTTGCAGAGCTGAATTAGTATCTATTGAATGTGGATGGATACATACTTGTGTTTAGAATCCAACTAGATGTAAATCCTTAATGTAGGGCCTGGAATCCTGCCTGCTTTTCTTTGTAGTTCTCATGGTATCTGCTATAGGGCTTACTGTTACAGTTAGTTGTCTGGAATTTTTAACTGACTTTTACATTTTATTTTTATGTTTATTTTTGGCGGTACTGGGTCGTCTTTGCTGTGCATAGGCTTTCTCTAGCTGTAGTGAGCAGGGGTTACTCTGTTGCTGTGTAGAGCTTCTCGTTGCAGAACATGGGCTCTAGAGCCTGTAGACTCAGTAGCTGTGGTGCAGGGGCTTAATTGCCCCGCAGCACATGGAATCTTCCTGGACCAAGGATTGAATCTGGTGTTCCTTGTATTGGTAGCTCAGTTCAGTCGCTCAGTCGTGTCCGACTCTGCGACCCCATAGACTGCAGCATGCCAGGCTTCCCTGGCTATCACTAACTCCCAGAGCTTATTCAGACTCATGTCCATCGAGTTGGTGATGCCGTCCAACCATCTCATCCTCTGTCGTCCCCTTCTCCTCCCGCCTTCGATCTTTTCCAGCTCAGTGTGTGCTGTGGGCTTAGTCGCTCAGTCGTGTTTGACTCTTGCGACCCCATAGAGTGTAACCTGCTAGGCTCCTTTGTCCATGGGATTCTCTAGGCAAGAATACTGGAGTGGGGATCTTCCTGACCCAGGAATCGAACCCAGGTCTCCTGCATTGCAGGCAGACTCTACTGACTGAGCTATGAGTGTCTTCTCCAGTGAGTCAGTTCTTCACATCAGGTGGCCAGAGTATTAGAGTTTCAGCTTCAGCATCAGTCCTTCCAATGAATATTCAGGACTGATTTCCTTTAGGATGGACTGATTGGATCTCCTTGCAGTCCAAGGGACTCTCAAGAGTCTTCTCCAACACCACAGTTCAAAAGCATCAATTCTTTAGCGCTCAGCTTTCTTTATAGTCCAACTCTCACATCCATTCATGACTACTGGAAAAACCATGTATTGGTAGGCAGATTCTTAATCATTGGACTACCAGGGAAGTCCTTAACTGACTTTTAAAATGAAGCCAGACCCCTGAAAATCAGAGGTACTGTAACCTTCATTTTAGCTTTTATCTGTAGACCTCAGGCATTATGTATAGTTCTGATAAGATATATTAAGTGTATTAGGCAAATATAAGCTAGTTTGGAAAGACTTGCCTGTCTGTAACTGAGATAGGAAAGGAAGCCTTGGGAAGGACATTTGTTTTTCCTAAATACCTAGAAGTTGCCCAGTGTAAAGCTACTAGAATTTGATAAGTCCTTCTGGAAACCTAACTTAAATTCTACCTGCAGAAGGGGAAATCAAACCTCATTCTTATCTGCTGTTTCATTAACATACATGTGTAAACAAACCTAGGAAATCGGATGATTTCTCATTTTGCCTATCTCCTTCTCTGATCTTATTAGTAGGAAGTACTTGGTTAATTTAGTGAATGGGCTAAATAAACCTCCTTTTACTCTAGCTGTATTAGAAGATTGGCTTTACTTCTTTTGAGCAGGGAAAACACAGAAAGCCTTGAAAATTTAGAATTGTGTTTTGGGGGTGTAAATTGCAGAAAGAATGAATGTTCTTTATAGAGAGCTCAAGAATTGTGAAAGTACAGTGGTGAGACCATTCATGTCAATGAATGACTTTAATAGTCATCATTCATTGGACTACAGCCCTCTAGGCTCCTCTGCCCATGGAATTTTCCAGGCAGGTTACTGGAGTGGGTTGCCATTTCCTTCTCCAGGGGATCTTCCCGACCTAGGGATCAAACCTGTGACTGTCTCCTGCACTGGCAGACAGTTTCTTTACCACTGGCGCCCCCTGGGAAGCCCACTTTAATATTAACTGAAGTTATTTCTGTATCTGGCATGAGAAGATATTACCCTGGAAGCCCTGATATATTTATTTCAACTCATGAACTGTGCACCTGAATTAAGGGGAGGTACTAGAACTGCTGGGATGTGAGTTCCATGCAAAAGAGGTCTTTGTTTTGTTTGTGGCTGTGTCTGCAGAGCCTGGAACACTCCCTGGCTTGTAATGTTGCTCAGTAAATATTTATTGAATGAATAGTAAATTTGTATATTATCTGTTTTATTGTATATTCTGTCAGTTTTAAATTTAAAAACTGAACATTAATCATTGTTAGTTTTGGTTTATAAGCCTTTGGGGTATTACACTTAAATTGGCTGAGACATCATTTCTGATATTTCTGATTGGTTGTAAGAGGGTTGCACAAAACACATTGGAGAGCATTCATTCACTTGTCATTAAATCTTTTTGAGATATTTTTTAAGTGGATACAGGAAACTCCATTCCATGTAAATTAACAACCATATGCAGTCCCTCATTATTGCACATTTAAGTTTATAATTTTTTTTTTGCTGTTACCAATTAGTTCAGTTCAGTTCAGTTCAGTTCAGTCGCTCAGTCGTGTCTGACTCTCTGCGACCCCATGAATCGCAGCACGCCAGGCCTCCCTGTCCATCACCAACTCCCAGAGTTCACCCAGACCCACGCCCATGGAGTCAGTGATGCCATCCAGCCATCTCATCCTCTGTCATCCCCTTCTCCTCCTGCCCCTAATCCCTCCCAGCATCACAGTCTTTTCCAATGAGTCAGCTCTTCGCATGAGGTGGCCAAAATACTGGAGCTTCAGCTTTAGCATCATTCCTTCCAAAGAAATCCCAGGGTTGATCTCCTTCAGAATGGACTGATTGGATCTCCTTACAGTCCAAGGGACTCTCAAGAGTCTTCTCCAACACCACAGTTTTATGCATATTTTGATTTCTTTTTTGATTTTTTTCTGTGATTTGTTGGTTATTCAGCAGTGTGTTGTAAAGCCTCTATATGTTGGAATTTTTAATAGTTTTTCTCCTGTAGCTGAGATCTAATCTTACTTTATTGTGGTCAGAAAAGATGCTTGGAATGATTTCAGTTTTTTTCTTTTTGAATTTACCAAGGCTAGATTTATGGCCCAAGATTTGATCTATCTTGGAGAAGTTTCCGTGAGCACTTAAGAAAAAGGTGAAATTCATTGTTTTGCAGTGAAATGTCCTATAGATATCAATTAAGTCTAACTGATCTATTGTATCATTTAAAGTTTGTGTTTCCTTGTTAATTTTCTGTTTAGTTGATCTATCCAGAGGTGTGAGTGAGGTATTAAAGTCTCCCACTATTATTGTGTTATTGTTAATTTCTATTATTGTCTTACTGTTAATTTCCCCTTTCATACTTGTTAGCATTTGTCTTACATATTGCAGTGATCCTATGTTGGGTGCATATATATTTATAATTGTTATATCTTCTTGGATTGATCCTTTGATCATTATGTAGTGGCCTTCTTTGTCTGTTTTTACAGCCTTTGTTTTAAAGTCTATTTTATCTGATATGAGTATTGCTACTCCTGCTTTCTTTTGGTCTCTATTTGCATGGAATATCTTTTTCCAGCCCTTCACTTTCAGTCTGTATGTGTCCCTTGTTTTGAGGTGGGTCTCTTGTAGACAACATATATAGGGGTCTTGTTTTTGTATCCATTCAGCCAGTCTTTTTGTCTTTTGGTTGGGGCATTCAACTCATTTACATTTAAGGTAATTATTGATAAGTATGATTCCATTGCCATTTACTTTATTGTTTTGGGTTTGAGTTTATACACCCTTTCTGTGTTTCCTGTCTAGAGATCCTTTAGCATTTGTTGGAGAGCTGGTTTGGTGGTGCTGAATTCTCTCAGCTTTTGTTTGTCTGTAAAGCTTTTGATTTCTCCTTCATATTTGAATGAGATCCTTGCTGGGTACAGTAATCTGGGCTTTAGGTTATTTTCTTTCATCACTTTAAGTATGTCCTGCCATTCCCTCCTGGCCTGAAGAGTTTCTATGGAAAGATCCGCTGTTATCCTTATGGGAATCCCCTTGTGTGTTATTTGTTGGTTTTCCCTTGCTGCTTTTAATATTTGTTCTTTGTGTTTGATCTTTGTTAATTTGATTAATATGTGTCTTGGGGTGTTTTGTCTTGGGTTTATCCTGTTTGGGGCTCTCTGGGTTTCTTGGACTTGGGTGACTATTTCCTTCCCTAATTTAGGGAAGTTTTCAACTATTATCTCCTCAAGTATTTTCTCATGGTCTTTCATTTTGTCTTCTTCTGGGACTCCTATGATTTGAATGTTGGGACATTTAACATTGTCCCAGTGGTCTCTGAGATTGTCTTCATTTCTTTTAATTCATTTTTCTGTTTTCCTCCTCTCTGTTTCATTTATTTCTACCACTCTATCTTCTAAGTCACTTATCCTATCTTCTGCCTCTGTTATTCTACTGTGGATCCCTCCAGAGTATTTTTGATCTCATTTGTTGCATTATTCCTTATATATTGACTCTTTTTTATTTCTTCTAGGTCCTTGTTAAATCTTTCTTGCATCTTCTAAATCCTTGTCTCTAGGCTATTTATCTGTAACTCCATTTTGTTTTCAAGATTTTGGATCATTTTCACTTATCATTATTTGGAATTATTTATCATGTAGATTCTCCATCTCTTCCTCTTTTGTTTGGCTTGGTGGGCATTTATCCTGTTCATTTACCTGCTGGGTATTTCTCTGCCTTTTCATCTTGCTTATATTGCTGTGTTTGGGGTGGCCTTTCTGTATTCTGGCAGTTTGTGGAGTTCTCTTTATTGTGGAGTTTCCTCACTGTGGGTGGGGTTGGACAGGTGGCTTGTCAAGGTTTCCTGGTTAGGGAAGCTTGTGTCGGTGTTCTGGTGGGTGGAGCTGTATTTCTTCTCTCTGGAGTTCAATGAAGTGTCCAGTAATGAGTTATGAGATGTCAGTTGGTTTGGTGTGGCTTTGGGCAGCCTGTATATTGAAGCTCAGGGCTATGTTCCTGTGTTGCTGGAGAATTTGCATGGTATGTCTTGCTCTGGAACTTGTTGGCCCTTGGGTGGTGCTTGGTTTCAGTGTACGTATGGTGGCGTTTGATGAGCTCCTGTCAATATGGGTTTGAAGTGACTTTGGGCAGACTGTATATTGAAGCTCAGGGCTGTGTTCCTGTGTTGCTGGAGAATTTGCGTGGTATGTCTTGCTCTGGAACTTGTTGGCCCTTGGGTGGTGCTTGGTTTCAGTGTACGTATGGTGGCGTTTGATGAGCTCCTGTCAATTAATGTTCCCTGGAGTCAGGAGTTCTCTGGTGTTCTCAGGATTTGGACTTAAGCCTCCTGCCTCTGGTTTTCAGTCTTATTCTTACAGTAGCCTCAAGACTTCTCTATATCAATACAGCACCAATGATAAAACATCTAGGTTAAAGATGAAAAGTTTCTCCACAGTGAGGGACACCAGAGAGGTTCACAGAGTTACATGGAGAAGAGAAGAGGGAGGAGGGAGAGAGAGGTGACCAGGAGGAGAAGAGGGGGAATCAAAAGGGGTGAGAGCAAGCTAGCCAGTAATCACTTCCTTTTGTGCTCTCCATGGTCTGGATTCCTCAGAGGTGTTCACAGAGTTACACAGAGAAGAGAAGAGGGAGGAAGGAGACACAGGTAGTCAGAAGGATAAAGGGGGCTAATCAAAAGGAGAGAGACAGATCTAGCCAGTAATCAGTTCCCTAAGTGTTCTCCATAGTCCAGAACACACAGAGAGATTCACAGAGTTGGGTAGAGAAGAGAAGGGGGAGGGAGGAGACAGAGGCAACCTGGTGGAGAAAAAGGAGAGTCCAAAGGGGGAGAGAGCAGTCAAGGCTTTAATCTTGTTCCCAAGTAAAAATGGGCACTGAAGATTGGGTTCTTAAAGGTACAAAATTGATAGCAAATACCAAAAAGCAAAGATTAAAAATCTAGAGTAGAGGTTGGATTTTGAAAAATACAATATTAAAGAAAAAAAACAAAGTCACAAAAATTAAATATATATATATATATATATATATATATATTGAAGCTTGCTTTAAGAAATAGTGTATTCTTAGGCAAAGACTGGCTGAATGGATACAAAAACAAGACCCCTATAAATGCTGCCTACAAGAGAACCACCTCAAAACAAGACAAACATACAGACTGAAAGTTGAAGGGCTGGAAAAAGATATTCCATGCAAATAGAGACCAAAAGAAAGCAGGAGTAGCAATACCCATATCTGATAAATAGACTTTAAAACAAAAGCTCTGAAAAGAGACAAAGTAGGCCACTACATAATGATCAAAGGATCAATCCAAGAAGAAGATATAACAATTATAAATATATATGCACCCAACATAGGATCACCGCAATATGTAAGACAAATGCTAACAACTATGAAAGGGGAAACTAACAATAACACAATAATAGTGGGAGACTTTAATACCCCACTCACACCTATGGACAGATCAACTAAACAGAAAATTAACAAAGAAATGCAAACTTTAAATGATACAATAGACCAGTTAGACCTAATTGATTTCTATAGGACATTTCACCCCAAAACAATGAATTTCACCTTTTTCTCAAGTGCTCAAGGAACCTTCTCCAGGATAGATCACATCCTGGGCCATAAATCTAACCTTGATAAATTCAAAAAAATTGAAATCATTCCAAGCATCCTTTCTGATCATAATGCATTAAGATTAGATCTCAATTACAGGAGAAAAACTATTAAAAATTCCAACATATGGAGGCTGAATAACACACTGCTGAATAACCAACAAATCATAGAAGAAATCAAAGAAGAAATCAAAATATGCATAGAAATGAGTGAAAATTAAAACACAACTCAAAACCTGTGGGACACTATAAAAGCAGTGCTAAGAGGAAAGTTCATAGCAATACAGGAATACCTCAAAAACAAGAAAAAGTCAAATATGTACCTAAAGCAACTAGAAAAGGAAGAAATGGAGAACCCCAGAGATAGTGGAAGGAAAGAAATCTTAAAAATTAGGGCAGAAATAAATGCAAAAGAAACAAAAGAGACCATAGCAAAAATCAACAAAACCAAAAGCTGGTTCTTTGAAAGGATAAATAAAATTGACAAACCATTAGCCAGACTCATCAAGAAACAAAGGGNGAAACAAGAAAAAAGTCAAATAAATAACCTAACTCTACACCTAAAGCAACTAGAAAAGAAAGAAATGGAGAGCCCCAGAGTTAGTAGAAGGAAAGAAATAATAAAACTTAGGGCAGAAATAAATGCAAAAGAAACAAAAGAGACCATAGCAAAAATCAACAAAGCCAAAAGCTGGTTCTTTGAAAGGATAAATAAAATTGACAAACAACTAGCCAGACTCGTCAAGAAACAAAGAGAAAAATGAAATCAATAAAATTAGAAATGAAAATGGAGATATCACAACAGACAACACAGAAATACAAAGGATCATAAGAGACTACTATCAGCAATTATATGCCAATAAAATGGACAACGTAGAAGAAATGGACAAATTCTTAGAAAAGTAAAACTTTCCAAAACTGAGCCAGGAAGAAATAGAAAATCTTGGCAGGTGAGTTCTTTATTGCTTGGGCCACCTGGGAAGCCCTCCACTTATTACAGTAAGAGATAATACATTTTATAAATGAAATAAAGGAGTAAACCAAAAAGTTAATGTTATCAGTAAGCAAATTGTATTATATCTCTTTGGGGAGGAAAAGCACATTTAAAAGGAGAGATTTTAAGGCTTTACTTGAAGTGAAGTGAAAGTCACTCAGTCATGTCTGACTCTTTGCAACTCCATGGACTATACAGACCATGGAATTCTCCAGGCCAGAATACCGAAGAGGATTGCCTTTGCTTCACCAGGGGAATCTTCCCAGCCCAGGGATCAAACCCAGGTCTCCCACATTGCAGGTGATTCTTTACCAGTTGAGCCACCAGGTAAGTCCATCAAGGGCTTTGCTTAGAAGAGACTTATAAAAATATGTAGATTTAAAAAGTTCATGATACATACATTTTCATACTTTGTGAGAAACAAAAAGAAAGTAAAGAACAATAGTTACAGAAAAGGAAAATAAGTGAGAGATAAAGAGATTACTAAAACGTTAGTGGAACACAAAGTTACTCAAGTGACCCTACAGATATCTCAGAGTCTATAACTGAAGATTATAAACCAGGAAAACAGGAACAGTCTCTCTCTCACAGTATCACTTCCTAATAGTAACATAATAAGGAAACCCATATCAGCTGTGCACAGCTTTTTGACACAGAGCTTAACAAGCTCTGCCAAGATATTTGTGATTTCTGCCACTCAAGCATCAGGACAAAGAAGCTTGATGACTGTAATTTTAAAAGGGATAAAATGTGGTAAAAGCTAACCAGGGTTGGATGTTTGGGGGAAGATGATGTTAAATTTAATGCATTACCTTGGCTGGGCCATGGCACCCAGTTTCCTGGTACACATCAGTTAGGTGTTACTATGCATATTTTTTTATCTATATTTATCACATATATATTATATGTTATATCTATCTATATATATATATATCTTTTTGGCCACATGGCATGTAGTTCCCCAAATAGGGCTCTGCAGTGGAAATGGTCTTAACCGCAAGATCACCAGGGAAGTTCCTATAGAATTTTTTTTAGATGTAATTAACATTTTAATCAATTGACTTGAAATATAGAAGATTACCTTTTTGATGTGGGTGAGTTGTATACAATTAGTTGAGAGCCTTAACTTCCAGATAGCCTTCAAAGTACAGAATGCAACATTAACCTTTTCCTGAGTCTCTAGCCCAGGGCCCCATCCTGCATATTTTGAACTTGTCAGCTCTCAGAGTCTTGTAAATCAGTTCCTTAAAATAAATCTCTGTCTTTCCTCTGTCATACCACTGTGTATGTGTATTTGTTACATACATCCTATTCTATTTCTCTGGAGAACCCTGTCTAATGCAAGGACTCAGAACAATAACTCAAATAGTGATGTGAAATTCTAACACAAAAATGAAGAGATTAAACACTACTGAATTAATGAAATGTGTTCATGTACTTTAATTATATAGGGTAATATTTTTCAATAGTATTCCCATGATATATTCAAGTGAATAAACTAAAGACAATAAAAAAAGCAAAAAGAAAAACAAAGTTTCAGGGTCTAGTAAATTGGAAAATATAGCAGTGATTGCCCTCAGTACAGATTCATTTTACATATCAGATTACTATGTGCTGTACTCATTGGTTTAGTCACAATGACTCTTTGTGACACCATGGACTGTAGCCTGCCAGGCTTTTCTGTCCATGGGATTTTCCAGGCAAGAATCCCACAGTGGGTTGCTATGCCTTCCTCCAGGGGATCTTCCCAACCAGGGGATCTAACCCTCATCTCCTGCTTTGCAGGTGGATTATTTTTTACCCACTGAGCCACCCAGGAAGCCTATTAGACTACTATAGGTATAGGAAATCTTGCAGTAAAGAGAACTGACTTAATTAAACTAAGGTTTCTGGGCTCCCCAGGTGGCTCAATGGTAACAATCCAGCTGCCATTTCAGAAGATACAGGAGACACAGATTCAATTCCTGGGCCAAGAAGATCCCCTGAAAGGGGAAGCGGCCACCCACTCCAGTATTCTTGCCAGGAAAATCCAGAACAGAGAAGCCTGACAGACTAAATCCGTGGGGTCACAAAGAGTCAGACACTACTGAGTGCATACACACACACTTTTTTTCTTTTTATTTTTTTCACATAAATAAACTGGCATGGTGTAATACTGTTACAATCCTTGAAAAATATGAAATGCCTGTTTAACTGTCAATAAGTTCAATATGTCTCAAGGAAATTAAGTGCTTGCTTATATATCATAGTGTGATCTTTTAAGGGCTCAATATATAAGGTATCAAAGTGGGTAGTTTCTGAAATGTATCACTTTTTCTAGTGCTTATTTATCATTTCCTGTATTTATGGAGAATGGATTTTTTAAAAAAACTTTTCTTCATTTCATGGAGAAATGTGACATTTTGTTTAAGTGTATTAACTTATTTTTAAGTGTATTTTTTCTCTTCTTTCAATCCTAGCAGGACTTTAGTGATTACTGAAACATGCAATAGTTTTCCCAAATAACCAGGGAGCTAGTTTGAGTTATAGGATGGCTTGTACCCTTATGAAAAATTCTATAAGATATTCCTAAACTATGTTAAATTTAAACTTAAAACAAACATAGCAAATTGAGAGTCCATGAGTCCACCATGCCTTCAGACTGTTTTGCATTGCAAGGCCAATTCAGTTTTCTAGAAACTGAATTTAAAGGACGTACATAATAAATTCTCCATTATACCTTAATCACCAATAGGCTAATTTGTCTGAAACAGAAGATTGCAAGGTACAAACAACTGCATTCACTTTCTGACTCCTGAAATAATTAGAGCAGTGGTTTTTATAAAGTGATTCAAGGACCAGCATTTTCAGAATAGCCTGGGAACTCATTCAGTTCAGTTCAGTCACTCAGTAATGGCCACTTTTTGCGACCCCATGAATTGCAGCACCCAGGCATCCCTGTCCATCATCATCTCCCGGAGTTCACTCAGACTCACATCCATCGAGTCAGTGATGCCATCCAGCCATCTCATCCTCTGTCATCCCCTTCTCCTCCTGCCCCCAATCCCTCCCAGCATCAGAGTGTTTTCCAATGAGTCAACTCTTCACATGAGATTGACAAAGTACTGGAGTTTCAGCTTTAGCATGATTCCTTTCAAAGAAATCCCAGGGCTGATCTCCTTCAGAATGGACTGGTTGGATCTCCTTGCAGTCCAAAGGACTCAAGAGTCTTCTCCAACATCACAGTTCAAAAGCATCAGCTCTTTGGTGCTCAGCCTTCTTCACAGTCCAACTCTCACATCCATACATGACTACTGGAAAAACCATAGCCTTGACTAGATGGACCTTAGTTGGCAAAGTAATGTCTCTGCTTTTGAATATGCTATCTAGGTTGGTCATAACTTTTCTTCCAAGGAGTAAGCATCTTTTAACTCCCTGGCTGCAGTCACCATCTGCAGAGATTTTGGAGCCCCCCCAAAAAAGTCTGACACTGTTTCCCCTGTTTCACCCTTAGAGAAGCAAATTTTAAAAATAACTCTTATAGCTGAAAGTCTGTATCTTTTTATCAATTTTGCCCTGCTTTCCCCTCCCTTTTAGCCCCAGGCAACCACTTTTTAACTCTCTGTTTCTATGAGGTTCTCGGTGGCTGCACAGGTACAGGAGGGCCTACAGGAGCTACTCCACATTCAACGTCAGGAGGGGAGGTGGTGAGGAGATAGCCCTTGTTAAAGGTAAAGAGCAGTGGCTGCACTTTGCTGGAGCAGCTGTGAAGAGATACCCCATGTCCAAGGTAAGACAAACCCAGGTAAAACGGTAGGTGTTCCAAGAAGGCATCAGAGGACAGACACACTGAAACCATACTCACAGGAAACTACTCAATCTAATCACACTAGGACCACAGCCTTGTCTAACTCAATGAAACTAAACCATGCCCATGGGTCACCAAAGACAGGGGTGTCATGGTGGAGTGGTCTGATAGAATGTGGTCCACTGGAGAAGGGAATGGCAAACCATTTCAGTATTCTTGCCTTGAGAACCCCATGAACAGTATGAAAAGACAAAATGAGAAGATACTGAAAGAGAAACTCCCTAGGTCTGTAGGTACCCAATATGCTACTGGAGATCAGTGGAGAAATAACTCCAGAAAGAATGAAGGGATGGAGCCAAAGCAAAAGCAATATCCAGTTGTGGATGTGACTGGTGATAGAAGCAAGGTCTGATGCTGTAAGAGCAATATTGCATAGGAACCTGGAATGTCAGGTCCATGAATCAAGGCACATTGGAAGTGGTCAAACAAGAGATGGCAAGAGTGAACGTCAACATTCTAGGAATCAGCAAACTAAACTGGACTGGAAGGGCTGAATTTAACTCAGTTACTGGAGATCAGTGGAGAAATAACTCCAGAAAGAATGAAGGGATGGAGCCAAAGCAAAAGCAATATCCAGTTGTGGATGTGACTGGTGATAGAAGCAAGGTCTGATGCTGTAAGAGCAATATTGCATAGGAACCTGGAATGTCAGGTCCATGAATCAAGGCACATTGGAAGTGGTCAAACAAGAGATGGCAAGAGTGAACGTCAACATTCTAGGAATCAGCAAACTAAACTGGACTGGAAGGGCTGAATTTAACTCAGATGACCATTGCATCTACTACTGCTGGCAGGAATCCCTTAGAATAAATGGAGTAGCCATCATGGTCAACAAAAGAGTCCAAAATGCAGTACTTGGATGCAATCTCAAAAACGACAGAATGATCTCTGTTCATCTCCGAGGCAAACCATTCAATATCACAGTAATCCAAGTCTATGCTCCAGCAAGTAACACTGAAGAAGCTGAAGTTGAACAGTTCTGTGAAGACCTACAAGACCTTTTAGAACTAACACCCCAAAAATATGTCCTTTTCATTATAGGGGACTGGAATGCATAAGTAGGAAGTCAAGAAACACCTGGAGTAACAAGCAAATTTGGCCTTGGAATACAGAATAAAGCAGGGCAATGGCTAATACAGTTTTGCCAAGAGAATGCACTGGTCACAACAAACAGCGTCTTCCAACAACAGAAGAGAAGACTCTACACATGGACATCACCAGATGGCCAACAGATGGATTATATTCTGTGCAGCCAAAGATGGAGAATCTCTATACAGTCAGCAAAAACAAGACCGGGAGCTGAATATGGCTCAAATCATGAGCTTTTTTTTTTTTTTTTGCCAAATTTAGACTTAAATTGAAAAAAATATGGAAAACCACTAGACCATTCAGGTATGACCTAAATCAAATCCCTTATGATTATAGAGTGGACATGAGAAATAGATTTAAGGACATAGATCTGATAAGTAGAGTGCCTGATGAACTATGGACTGAGGTTCTTGACATTGTACAGGAGACAGGGATCAAGACCATACCCATGACAAAGAAATGCAAAAAAGCAAAATGGCTGTCTGGTGGGGGGCCTTACAAATAGCTGAGAAAGAAGAGAAACAAAAAGCAAAGGAGAAAAGGAAAGATATAAGCATCTGATATAAGCACTCGAGGGCAGGTGGTGGAGGCGGCCAGCGCACTTGAGCATGGCTGAGAGCTACCAACGTCGCCAGGAGAAGTCACCTTGCCCCCGAGGCCAGGAGCGGCAGCGGAGAAGAGCCACCCACACCCGAGGCCAGAGCCAGCTCCTGGAGGAGCAACCCAAANATTGAGTGAACTGAACTGAACTATCTCTGCTTTGAGAGCCCCAGACCCCTTTTTCCTCCTCAGGGATCCCGGACTTAGCAACCTGCCTAAGAACTGACTCTTTTATTAACTATAAACTGGAAGCTCTATTAACATCCCTTGGCTGATGCTGGAAAATGGAGTTGAGGGTTTATTATGCTGTGTGATGGAAAAGTTGGTCTCCATGTTTTATGAATTATGTCCCCCTACCAAAGTTTCGAATGATGAAGTCCTAAGCTTCAGTGCCTTAGAATTTAACCATATTTGGATATATAGTATTTAAATGGTAATCAAATTAAAATAAGGTCAAAAGGTGGGGCCTTAATCCAATATGAATATTGAGTGTCCTTATAAGAAGGGGGAAAATGGACACAGACAAAGGAAAAATGATGTATAGACACAGAAAGAAGATAGCCACCTACAAGCCAAGGATAGAAGCAAGGAATAGATCCTTCCCTTATGGCTCTCAGAAGAAATCAACTCGACTAACACCTTAAATTTTTACTTCTAGCCTCCACAACTTTGAAAAATAAGTTTCTGTTGGTTAAGCCAACCAGTTTTTGGCACTTTGTGGTAACAGCCCTAGAAAACTAACATACCATGGAAAGTGAGATTATATATCTAGGGAAATCTACCTATATTGTGATAAAGATTATCACATTTGACATTGTACAGGTACAATCAGGTCGTGGTTGCTCAAAGACACTCTTTTTTAATTAAATCTCCCATAGTTTATATGGTACAGTGGAACTATTGCTACAAAGAATCAGAAGCCTGGGGTTAATTCAGTTATTAATTGGACAAATATTTAGCAAGCATTTCGTATGTGCCAGGCATCCTAAGCAATATGCATACATTGGTGAAGGAGTCATTCCGGTCTGTTTCTTCACTTTACTATCCATGTGTTCTCTTGCAAGCCACTTAAGTTGTCTGGGCCTCCACTGTTTCATATTCCAAATTATGAGACTGAAATAGCCACCACCAAGGTTATTCTCAGGACTAAAAAAATTACTTTTATTCTAACATTTGGCTTATTCAGCTGTAACTCTCAAAGCAACTCAAATAATCCCTTATCCCAACATCTACCTTTCAGTTCAGTTCAGTTCAGTCGTGCAGTCGTTTCCGACTCTTTGCGAACCCATGAATCCCAACACGCCAGGCCTCCCTGTCCATCACCAACTCCCGGAGTTCACTCAGACTCACGTCCATTGAGTCTGTGATGCCATCCAGCCATCTCATCCTTGGTCGTCCCTTTCTCCTCCTGCCCCCAATTCTTCCCAGCATCACGGTCTTTTCCAATGAGTCAACTCTTCGCATGAGGTGGCCAAAATATTGGCATTTCAGCTTCAACATCAGTCCTTCCAAAGAAATCCCAGGGTTGATCTCCTTCAGAATGGACTGGCTAGATCTCCTTGCAGTCCAAGGGACTCTCAAGAGTCTTCTCCAACACCACAGTTCAAAAGCATCAATTCTTCAGTGCTCAGCCTTCTTCACAGTCCAACTCTCACATCCAAATATGACCACAGGAAAAACCATAGCCTTGACTAGACGGACCTTAGTCGGCAAAGTAATGTCTCTGCTTTTGAATATACTATCTAGGTTGGTCATAACTTTTCTTCCAAGGAGTAAGCGCCTTTTAATTTCATGGCTGCAGTCACCATCTGCAGTGATTTTGGAGCCCAAAAAAACAAAGTCTGACACTGTTTCTACTGTTTCCCCATCTATTTCCCATGAAGTGATAGGGCCAGATGCCATGATCTTCGTTTTCTGAATGTTGAGCTTTAAGCCAACTTTTTCACTCTCCTCTCTCACTTTCAACAAGAGGCTTTTTAGCTCCTCCTCACTTTCTGCCATAAGGGTGGTGTCATCTGCATATCTGAGGTTATTGATATTTCTCCCAGCAATCTTGATTCCAGCTTGTGTTTCTTCCAGTCCAGCATTTCTCATGATGTACTCTGCGCAGGCGGCGTGAGGCGGCGCACTTGAGCGCAGGCGGTGGAGGCGGCCGCTGCACTTGAGCGCAGGTGGCGGAGAGCTACCCGACATAGCCGGGAGAAGCCACCTCGCCCCCGAGGCCAGGAGCGGCAGCTGAGACGAGCCACCCACGCCCGAGGCCAGGGCCGGCGGCTTGGAGGAGCAACCCGAGGAGTGGTGGCTGGGCAGGCACAGGAGGGCCTAGAGGAGCTATCCTACGTTGAAGGTCAGGAATGGTGGCGGTAAGGAGATACTCCTCGTCAAAGGTAAGGTGCAGTGGCTCTGCTAGAGCAGTCGTGAAGAGATACCCCATGCCCAAGGTAAGAGAAACCCATGTAAGATGGTAGGTGTTGCAAGAGGGAATCAGAGGGCAGACCCACTGAAACCATACTCACAGAAAACTAGTCAATCTAATCACACTAGGACCACACCCTTGTCTAACTCAATGAAACCAAGCCATGCCTGCAGGGCAACCCAAGATGGGAGGGTCATGGTGGAGAGGTCTGACAGAATGTGGTCCACATCTACCTTTAGCTAACAGAAAACAGGGAAAAGAATTAACTGATGAAGGTGATCATCAGACCCTAATTTCAGCATCAAAGGTCTTTTCTTTCTAGCCAGTCAGAACTGATCTCTCATTTGTTTCCCATATTCCTCCAGAACACCTTCTTATCATCCCAGGTTTATTCAATGAAGGAGAAGACTCTAAACCTACCCCCATTTTCCATGATCCTAGTACTACCCAAAATTATTGTCCCTCTTGTTTATGAAATTTACATATGCATTTAATTAATCCCACTCTTTTCTGAGAAAACAAAGTCCTGGAACTTGGTTCCACTCAAACTAAAAGCCAGTGGCCATTAGTTAAATATAAAGCCATCTGTGCTCCATCTTTTGCACTAACTACACATTGCTAATATTTTCATTCAGTCATATTAATTATGAGTTTGTTCAGCAAGTGTACTGGGACTGTAATCTGCTGAAGATTGTGATCTGTGCAATATGCAATAAGCACTTGTTTACTTGTTAGCAAAAGAGCTGACAGTCACATGGAATAATCTGGAACTAACCCAAGAGGTAGATTTCTGAGCGAAGTGAAGTGAAGTCACTCAGTCGTGTTGGACAATTTGCAACTCCATGGACTGTAGCCTACCAGGTTCCACCATCCATGGGATTTTCCAGGCAGAATACTGGAGTGGGTTGCCATTTCCTTCTCCAGGATATCTTCCTGACCCAGGGATTGAAGCTGGTTCTCCTGCATGGTAGGCATTGTAGCAGACGTTTTACCGTCTGAGCCACCAGGGAAGACTTCTGAGTAGGTTATCATTTTCTGAACCCTCAGGACATCACTGGCAAGCACTCAAATCACCAAAAATTTTAAAAGTCTGATTTCTGTTTGTCATCACTCCCCTTTTTTGAAAAAATTGGCATTTTCTGAAAGATAAAGTCTGAGGTCTTCAGCTGGCCTTAAGGCTCTCCACATTCTAGAGAAAAGCCACCTTTTATACTCTGACCCCCACAACACTCCAAGAGCTAACCATGTGTTAAACCAGACTAGACTATTTGTCATAATTAAGACATCCTATAATTGTCCTTACTTTAGAGACTTATTAGCATTATTTTATCTATTTGGAATGCCTGTCTCCTTTCTGTCTACATGGATAATTTCTATTCAGTTTAAATTAAGATAATTTCTACTCAGGTTTAGTCCCACCTTTTCCCTAAATCTTTCCTAATCTCCCCAACATACATGAGCTTTCTCTTCATTGATTATAAGACTTTTTATAGTTACTCCTCATTTGCTGCTGCTGCTGCTGCTAAGTCGCTTCAGTCGTGTCTGACTCTGTGCGACCCCATAGACGGCAGCCCACCAGGTTCTGCCGTCCCTGGGATTCTCCAGGCAAGAACACTGGAGTGGGTTGCCATTTCCTTCTCCAATTTATTGATTATACTATTCTACCTTAGTTAGCTTTATATTTACTTCATCTGCCAAATTGAAAATATCTTGAAACAGAGACTACAACTCGGAATTCTTTATTTTGTATATTCTTTCCATAACAGACAAAGAGTGATAGAGTTCTATGATATGCTGATGGAATATGTGGACTATCTTGCTAGAAAAATAAACACTCTCAAAATTTTGCCTAGAATTTCAAAAGTTCCTGGGGCCTATGAAGCCTTCTGAACTGCATGCAAAGAAACTTGGTTCAAGGAGCTGTGAGAACTAGATGTATAATGTAGGCATTCAGTAACTATTGGTAAATAAATGAATTAATATAACCTTAATAGCTCTTTTTTCCAAGACCTCTTAACCACATCTATAATGCCATCTCTCCCTTCTGAATATTGAAGCCTTAAGTTCTTTCTTATATATTGAAAATTCTTCAGTGTTGGGCATTATAGAATTTCATGATTCTTCCCCCTCAATTTTTTCTGATGCTTTCCTGGTGGCTCAGAGGTTAAAGCATCTGTCTGGAATGCGGGAGACCTGGGTTTGATCCCTGGGTTGGGAAGATCCCCTGGAGAAGGAAATGGCAACCCACTCCAGTACTCTTCCCTGGAGAATCCCATGGAGGGAGGAGCCTGGTAGGCTACAGTCCATGGGATCACAAAGAGTCGGACACGACAGCAACTTCACTTTCACTAGTTTTAGTATCTGTCAGTGACCCTAGTAGGGTAAGAATGCATGGGTAGGTCAAGGGAAAGGCGAATGGTGGTCTCATGGTGCTGGGGGTGGGGTAGGAGGATGTAATGAGAAGCAACGGCGAGATTCCCATTTCAGGCTTTGGCTGGTTTTCTCATAAGCATTTGAATTCAAATACAACTCATCAGCATGAGGATTATTTTCATTTTGAAAACCTCCTTCTCTGGTATATGAATCAATTTTATTCCTCCTATTACCATTACTTTGAATCTATTCCTTATCAAATAATAACCTTGACCTTATTATGCTGAGTGCCTGTACCTCCTTTTTTCCCTGGAGCACCTTACAAAATGTCCTCATATTAGTTTCATGAGTTGGTCATGACCAAGCCAATCCCCAAATTTCATTTCTAACCATGGGTGAGGAGAGAAAATGGTTAGAAGTGGGAGAAGGAAACAAGTGTCAGACTTTCTGTTCTAAGTGCTAAGGTCAGGAAAACACAGTTTATGAGAAGAGCAGTAACTTCTTGCTCTGTTTAGCAGGATCAAGAAAAGCTTTCCCAAGGGAACTCATGTTTAAGCTGGAACTTGAGAATAGTTTGGAGAATTTTGAGCATTACTTTACTAGCATGTGAGATGAGTGCAATTGTGTGGTACTTTGAGCATTCTTTGGCATATGATCCACACAGTCAAAGGCTTTGGCATAGTCAATAAAGCAGAAATAGATGTTTTTCTGGAACTCTCTTGCTTTTTCCATGATCCAGCAGATGTTGGCAATTTGATCTCTGGTTCCTCTGCCTTCTCTAAAACCAGCTTGAACATCTGGGAATTCATGGTTCATGTATTGTTGAAACCTGGCTTGGAGAATTTGGAGCATTACTTTACTAGCATGTGAGATGAGTGCAATTGTGTGGTAGTTTGAGCATTCTTTGGCATTGCCTTTCTTTGGAATTGGAATGAAAACTGACCTTTTCCAGTCCTGTGGCCACTGCTGAGGTTTCCAAATTTGCTGGCATATTGAGTGCAGCACTTTCACAGCATCATCTTTCAGGATTTGAAACAGCTCAACTGGAATTCCATCACCTCCACTAGCTTTGTTCATGTGGTGCTTTCTAAGTAAGGCCCACTTGACTTCAACATTCCAGGATGTCTGGCTCTGGATGAGTGATCACACCGTCTTGATTATCTGGGTCGTGAAGATCTTTTCTGTATAGTTCTTTTGTGTATTCTTGCCACCTTTTCTTAATATCTTCTGCTTCTGTTAGGTCCATACCATTTCTGTCCTTTATCGAGCCCATCTTTGCATGAAATATTCCCTTGGTATCTCTAATTTTCTTGAAGAGATCTCTAATCTTTCTCATTCTGTTTCTATTTCTTTGCATTGATCACTGAGGAAGGTTTTCTTATTTCTTCTTACTATTCTTTGGAACTCTGCTTTCAGATGCTTATATCCTTCCTTTTCTCCTTTGCTTTTCGCTTCTCTTCTTTTCACAGCTATTTGTAAGTCCTCATCAGACAACCATTTTGCTTTTTTGCATTTCTTTGCCATGGAGATGGTCTTGATCCCTGTCTCCTGTACAATGTCACGAACCTCATTCCATAGTTCATCAGGCACTCTATCTATCAGATCTAGTCTCTTAAATCTATTTCTCACTTCCACTGTATAATCATAAGGGATTTGATTTCAGTCATACCTGAATGGTCTATTGGATTTCCCCACTTTCTTCAATTTAAGTCTGAATTTGGCAATAAGGAGTTCATGATCTGAGCCACAGTCAGCTCCCAGTCTTGTTTTTGCTGACTGTATAGAGCTTCTCTATCTTCGGCTGCAAAGAATATAATCAATCTGATTTTGGTGTTGACCATCTGGTGATGTCCATGAGCAGAGTCTTCTCTTGTGTTGTTGGAAGAGCATGTATGCTATGACCAGTGCAAAGTCTGAGTTTTTGGCAAAACTCTATTAGCCTTTGTCCTGCTTCATTCCGTTCTCCAAGGCCAATTTGCCTGTTACTCCATGTATTTCTTGACTTCCTACTTTTGCATTCCAGTTTCCTATAATGAAAAGGACATCTTTTTGGGGTGTTAGTTCTAAAAGGTCTTGTAGGTCTTCATAGAACCGTTCAACTTCACCTTCTTCAGTGTTACTGGTTGGGGCACAGGCTTGGATTACTGTGATATTGAATGGTTTTCCTTGGAAACGAACAGAGATCATTCTGTCGTTTTTGAGATTGCATCCAAGTACTGCATTTCGGACTCTTCTGTTGACCATGATGGCTACTCCATTTCTTCTAAGAGATTCCTGCCCACAGTAGTAGATATAACTTACTCTTAGGCAACATCAAATGAGAAAACTGAAGCAGAGGATTCCAATCAGACAGCGAACTGAACGGTACCTAAACTGAATGGTCCATTCAGGTAGATGGAGGCACTGTCTCAATTCACTGGGACAGAAACCAGGTCATAGACAACGACTCTACTAAGACCAAAGTCACTGGTGCATTCAGGAAGAGATGCAGACAATCTCACATAATTACACACTAATCTCATTTTCACAAACTCAGCCAAATGGAAGAACGCAAACCAGCAATGAACATTCATTGTAATATTCAACGTGTAATCTGATAATCCTATTTGCCTTTAAGATTATTCTGGTGATAAAAGGAGTCAACCTGTAAAGAATCTTGTGTAATATACACACATATACACACACACGTGTGCGTGCACACAGATGCAGCAACTGTTATATAATTTAAAAAAAGATACAAATACATATTCGTTGCATACAAAGATACCCAAGAAACTGTTAACAGTTGTACTTTTAGTTAAAAGATGAAAAATGAAAGGAGGTAATCTTATTTTGCATTTTATCCCTTTCTATACATTTTGTACCTACTGAATTACTTTAAGTTAGCAATTTCTTTCAATATAGAAGTTAATCCTTAGTCACAAAGGGGCTCTGGTGCCCTCAAATCTATAAGCATTACTGGAAAATATTAAGAGTCGTATTCAGGAAAAATAGACAAGTAAATTAACAAGGTAATACTTCAGCACTGAGAGGTATAGCATCTCTTTGAAAAGTAGGAACTGGGGACAGAAGGGAGACTGGTTAGGACAATATTGTTTATGAAGACTAGATTAGAATAGGTATATTTCCTAAAAATTCCTTAAATTTCTTGCTCAGGTATAATCACTGTAAACAAAGAGGAGTCAATGGGGAAATGGGGCAGAAATACATCATAAATCAAAGTATCTATGAAATTAAAATAAACATCCTAATTCTCTCATTCCATCTATAAAGATTTTATTAAGTTTGATTCAATGTCACTGGCAATCAATCTTGGAACACTTAGACTACCGTGACACTTGATATCACAGGCACGGGGAAAAGGAGAAGGAAAGGGAGACGATTTAAACATAGGGAGCCACTGCTGTTTATCATTCCCAGGGATGCTGGGTCCCACTTCAGGAAAGCACAATCCCAGATACACAGGTACATGCCACAGTCTAATATGAATGGCAGCCTGGGAATGCAGACTGTCCAGCCCTGCCCACAGACTGATGATCCCTTCAACACTTGATTCTGTGTATAGTCCATCTCAAGAAATATGTCTTTATAGTAAAATTTTCAATAAGGCATAAGATGAATCTCTGACACGGTCACAGTCATGGTCAAACATTAAAAAAAAAAATCTATTTTCAAATTTCTGAATACAAATATAATTCTTTTAGAGAACCTGTAATAAAGGTTATCTATCTATAGATAAACAGGTAGATAGGTAGACAAAAAGATTATAGAACTGGCCACAGAGTAGTCGATCTTCTAGTTGCATCACATGAGCAGTTTGATCTTTCTTATTTCTCCCAGTGCCAAAATTAGGAATTACATATGTCTGCTTATGTTACATTTTGCATGCAGGTCACTCATACCACAATATATTAAATTTGAACAAACCTTTAGGTCTACACCTGTTTGTATTTTTGTTTAAACTGTCCACTAGGAACTACTTAATACAATCTAAGTTTTCTTTAAGTTGTTAAAGATATTGAGCAGAGTTATACAAGAGGTTCTTGTTGGTTATCTATTTTAAATATAGTAATGTGTACATGTCAATCTCAAACTCCAAAGATATACAGGGGGCCAAGAGGCACAAGATGCCAAGAAAAGATGCTCAACATTGCTGATTATTAGAGAAATGCAAATCAAAACTACAATGAGATATTACCTCACACCAGTCTGTATGGCCATCATCAGAAAGTCTATAGTAAATGCTTCAGAGGATGTGGAAAAAAGGGAACCCTCCTACACTGTTTGTGGGAAGGTACACTGTATAGTGACTACGGAGCAAAGTATGGAGGTTCCTTAAAAAACTAAAAACAGCTACAAACTAATTTTTTCAAAAATATTTACTTATTTAAATATTTTTGGCTGCGCTGGGTCCTCATTTTGGCGCATGAGCACTTGGCTGCAATACTGGGCTCAGCAGCTGTGGTGCACAGCCATAGCTGCCCAGTGGGCATGTGGGATCTTAGTTCCCAGACCAGGGATTGAACCCAAATACACGTCCCCTGCACTGGCAGGCGGATTCCTAACTACTGCACCACCAGGGAAGTTCCCAGGAACTCATTTTTAACTGGGCATTTATTTCCTTACTGACTTGAAGGAGTTCTTTACATATGGGTATTAACTCTAAAAATATATATGTAATAATATTCATACATACACACATACACATAGAATACTTTTTATGAGTTGACATATGCAAATTTTATTTTTTTAATGTAACTACATACATAAATCATTCTCTTTTTAAATCTTTACATCTATATTTTATCTTTCCCTAAAAACCCCAAGTCACTTATTTCTGAACATTCTCCTCTAGTGTATTTATTACTACATTTTTATATTTGTTAGTTATTTTTAATCAATATAACGTTCTTCTGGGCTGTCTATTCTGTTTCAAGTATTGTTCTACTTTATGTTATTTTTGACATCATGCTATTTTTGAATCACTATTTATTTAAAAGCAGAGACATTAGTTTGTCCACAAAGGTCCGTCTAGCCAGGATATGGCTTATCCAGTAGTCATGTATGGATGAAAGAGTTGGACTGTAAAGAAAGCTGAGCGCAGAAGAATTGATGGTTTTGAACTGTGGTGTTGGAGAAGACTCCTGAGAGTCCCTTGGACTGCAAGGAGATCCAACCAGTCCATCCTACTGGAGATCAGTCCTGAGTGTTCATTGGAAGGAGTGATGTTGAAGCTGAAACTCCAATACTTTGGCCACCTGATGTGAAGAGATGACTCATTTGAAAAGGCCCTGATGCTGGGAAAGATTGAGGGCAGGAGGAGAAGTGGACGACAGAGGATGAGATGGTTGGATGGCATCATCGACTCAACTGACTTGAGTTTGGTTGGGTAGACTTTGGCAGTTGGTGATGGACAGGGAGGCCTGGTGTGCTGCGGTTCACGGTGTTGCAAAGAGTCAGACATGACTGAGTGACTGAATTGAACTGAGTTTGCCTTTATTATTCTTTATATAACTATTTCTTGGCTCTTATTTATTTTATAAATATGAAGTTCAGAATCACTGACCTGTAAAAATTTCCTGCTGAAATTTTGATTAGATTATATTAAACTTATAAATTGATGTAAAAAGATGGAAAATAATTAATGAATTGTCTTCCATAGGGAGTCTCCGCATCTTGAAAGAAGGTTAATGGTTTCCTTCCTACATGCCATTTGCAGTTCTCACAAAGTTTAATCCTCAGCACAATTTTTGTTGCTACTATGAATGGGTTCCTTTCTTCTCACATTTTGGAACAGGTTATTATTACTATATAGATCATGATATTTCCATTATTTGCATTGGAACTTTACTACAGTCTATCGGTTTTAGTTGATTGTCTTTGTGATTTTTTTTCATTATGTACAAATAATTTTATCCTCCTTTCCAACCGTTCTCTCTCTTGCACTTTTTTCTTAATATAGTGATTAGGTATTTCAAAGATATTTTAGGCAGTAGTGTTGACAGCTAGTTTGTTGCTTATTCTAATAGGAGAAAAAAATCCTGTGTTTCACCATTATTGTATTTTGGCTATTAACAGCTTGACTCCAATTTTGTTTATATAATTATAGCTACTTCCCAGACAATAGAGAGAGCTGAAATATCTCTCAACAGTGAGATAGAGGGTGATTTTATTTTGCTTCACATTTTCCCAGTAAATTATTGACTAGGTTTTCTCAATCTACCTTTCTATATTTAAAAATTCCAATTTTACTAATTTATGTTTTTTAAAAAATCATCCATTTGATTAAGATTCTCAAACATACGTGGAGAAGTATATACAAAAGCATTACCACTTTTCATTTAGATAACTAGTTACATCCCATAACTGCTCATTGTGTATATTTGTGAAATGAGACTAGCCATAAACTCTTCCAATTTATTTTCCATGTTTCCTAAATTGAATGGACACACACATCCTTACCTCACTATTTCTAAAATTTCTTGCTTCAGAATACTTTTCACTGCAAATAATCTTGGTTAGCAAAGAGTATCTTGCAGAAGGCAAGAAAGAAGCAAACCCTAAAAAATACTTTCTCTTTAGAAATATTGTACTGTTCCTTGTAAAAGATAACAGATCTAAACATATCTAGATACAAATTTCTCAAAGTAAACCTATTCTGCTAATAAAAATGACCTTCATCTTCTTTATTAAAATATATTCATGCTTAAGACCACAGTCCAAGATGCCATAAAATATTAACAACCTGATATTAGGAAATTCATAACACCCCAAATCACAGCTTCATGAAAACCAGATTCTGATACTGTTTAGGACTTGTACATTAATAAATGTGTGTGGCAATCTCTTCAAATCTTCAGCAAATCCTGTTTCTTTCATATTTCATTAAGTAACCATTATACTGAGTCTGTCTTGCCATCTGAAATAGCTTGAGATACATTATCAGAAAAATATCAACTTCTAATACAAACAGCTACATTTTTTCATTTTTACCCTACCAGGGAAATTTCAAAATGCTAAAAAATGCAAACTGCTAACCGTTTCTTAAAAACAGAAATGAAATAATTAGGTCACAATAGATGTTCCTTTCTCCTAGAAAAAAAAAGATGATGATGAATGCAACTGGAATGTTTATTGTCACTGAAATTCTTCAGGCCTGGATTCCAGGCCTTGATGCAGGTTACTATGACAACTTAAATTACAGAAAATATTCCCCCTTCTTTCTCCACAAG
The DNA here is from genome assembly GCA_006408695.1 of Aepyceros melampus. Lineage (NCBI taxonomy): Eukaryota > Metazoa > Chordata > Mammalia > Artiodactyla > Bovidae > Aepyceros > Aepyceros melampus. The sequence goes on along the minus strand of SJXQ01000685.1, from coordinate 461,304 downwards.
ACCATTTCAAGCCTCCTGAAGCCTGTTTGGATCAATCTATAACAACAAAAAAACACCTCTTTACAAGTTTTAACAAAAATGCCCCCATCTAAACCCTTAAAACCAAGAACAAGCATATAAAAATAAATTCCATTAAATCTACAGGGGATAGAACACCTAACCTGAAAATGTACATATAAAGCTTCAAATAAAAAATGCTGAGAGTCCTCTGAAACTGCTCCCCATTACCAGAGGCACAGGGTGTATTACCACCAGATGCTTCATTACAGAAACTATGGGAAATTACTTGCAAGGCAGTTTTGAAAGAAGATTATAGAGCTAAGCCGTGTTTACCATTATTTTCCCCTCACTAATGCTTTTTACAGGAAAGCACCAGAAAAGGAGGGTGGGGGAATACTACAGTGCTATTTAGAACAGAAAGAAGCATAAATAAGCAATCTGTAAAATCTAAACTTGGTTTTACCTCATCTTTTACACAAAACATGGGCTTTATTTTATAGTTAGCTCTCATACAGCCTCAACTTTATAAAACTAACAAAGATGCCTTTTGATAAATAACACTGAATTATTCTCTATCCTCATTCTCTAAGAGAATAATAGCTTAGGAGAAATTGCATTGTGATGGAGAAAGGTGATGGAGTAGAGTTATTCTGATTTTTATGTCAGTAAGAATTTAAAGTAGCTGCATTAAAAAAAAAAAAAGAGGTAGTTTTACAATAAAGCAATACTAAGAATTTCAAAGTTGGTTTTGCTGATCAAAGTTAACATGACTAAAACGACATGCTTCATTTGAGAAGGCTAGGGAACTCACATGTGCTGTTCCTGTGAGTAAGCTGGCTCAGTATTCGGCATGGGCAAAAAAGTTTTGTTAGTCAAACAAGGCTTTATTTAAAAAAGAAAAACAGAGCAGTATGCTTAATGCTAAAGGGGTCTCTTTGCTCTTGAAGTCAAGAATCAAAGACTGTTACTGAGCATTTGAGAAGAAACAGTGAAAAATGAAAACTCTTCAGCACTAAACTCCAAGCAACTCAGATATCGCTGTTCCTATTTGTATTAGTAAATAAGTACTAATGTTCCAAGAGAAACAAAATAATTGAAGCATTCAAATCCAAGTGTATACAATCCTTAAATGTTAAACCTGAAGCACAGTTCCTACATAGTGTAACTAAACATCAATCCTCCTGTATAGAAAATAATGAATGTGTAAGAGAAAGACCTGTAGAACAGTTCCTTCAATAATAGGAGCTAAAACTAAAATTTAAGTGATGATACAATCATGGAGAGAACTTTAGTCAATGGAGCTACATAACACAATCCAATTCTTCCTTATGCTTTTTTTTCTTATTTTTTTGATCATGCCCACTGCATATCCTTTATTTTTATTGTTTTGAATTTTAATTGCAGGCTAATGACTTTACAATATTGTGTTGGTTTTGCCATACATTCACATGAATCAGCCATGGGTGTACATGCGTTCCCCATCCTGACCCTCCCTCCCTCCTCCCTCCCCATCCCATCCCTCAGGCTCATCCCAGTGCACCAGCCCTGAGCACCGTCTCATGCATCGAACCTGGAATGGCGATCTATTTCACATATGATAATATACATGTTTCAATGCTATTCTCTCAAATCATCCCACCCTCGCCCTCTCCCACAGAGTCCAAAAGACTGTTCTTCACATCTGTGTCTTTTGTTTTTTTTCTTTAGACTACATTACAAACTGCAGGGCTCAACTAGGATTTTTCAATGCTCACATGAATATAATAAATTTACCTTATTACTATGAGACTATCCTTCATTCTCAACACTTGGAGCCTTCTAGTCATAGTTTTTGCTAATGCCAGAGCAATGCAGTAGAGTCCACAAGAGAACTGAACCGATGTGGACGTGAACTGAGGTTTTAGAAATCCACTCCTTCCACAGTCTAGCAATTACTAGAAGGCTCTAAGGGGAAATTAATTTATAGGAGACCTTCAAAACTTATTATCTAGGCAAAAATGCAAGCACGTAACTTTTGTAAATGAGGGACTAAGGAATTTATATGACAGCCTGCTGGTTGGTGCCCTTAAAGAGTTTATTCACCTGTAAAATGTGAACAGTTTATTCCTAAGTGATTCACTGACTACAAACAAGGTCAAATTATTTCCCCTCTTGAGACCAATAAGTCACCTTAATATTCAAGAGACAAGAGACCATACACATTGAGCATACAAAAATCAAGTGGAAAATAGTTGTATATTCCCACCTCAGGGGCTTTTGTGCCCCGTTATTCAATAAAGCCAATTATTGACACTATTACATTCAGATGGAAACTCAAACTATAAGATATATTTCAGACTTACCAAGATCTTCTAATCTTCAACTGTTAGAAATTACTTCTCTGTTTTAAAAGAAATTGCCAAGTTTAAAGCATTAATAGAATAGTGCTCAGGAAGCCCAAGAATGGTGATAAGCCAGTTTGCAAAATTTTGCCTCAGACTCCAAGTTTGAATCTAGAATTCATAAGGCAGTGAGACAAAAGATACTATTGCTAATCACGCTTCGTACTTACTTAAATAAAGGGTTTACAAATGATTTGCTGGTGAACACAAGCTCTGAAAGTCTCTCAAAACTTTGAAAATTATTCTTTAAAAAGCCCCTGGAAGTGGTAGTCTTCTAGGATGCAGGAATGGAGTACAAACTTGCTGACTCACCTTCTCGGGCTGGAGTCCCCAGCTGGGAGCAGTGTGAGGTAGTCTTGAGGAAGGGCGGAGCACCAGACAGGTATTCTAGGAGCAGCTATGCAGGCACCTGAAAAGGTCCACAGTGTTAGAATCCTGGCTAACTTTTATCTTAGACATGCTAAATCATTCCCATTTTAACTTTTAATGAGAGAGAAAAATACACAAGCTTTTAGCTTCAAATGGTTTTTCCAAAAGAATTTTTCCTCCCTCCGTGGGCCCTCCCCTCTGGTCATCTGACTGCGATGCTTGTGGGGTAGACTGGTTTGGTTTCAATGAGTGTGCCTTTGAAAGAGGAATTCTCGTTGTTTCTCTAAAAGGTCATTTGATGGGCCCATGGTGCTCTAGGAAAGATGTTGTGCCTTCTTTTTCTCCTGACCAAAGTTCTCCGAAATACCACAATAATTTCTTGAAAGCAGTTTAGCAATTAGACATTTGGAACATTGCCTAACGCCAGGGTCTAAAAATGAAGCTGAAGGGGAGAACTTGGGGTTTTCAGACTTTAAAAAATAAAAACAAAAACATGCCGCATTCTTCCTTGGTGAGTACAAATGACAACCACTGGCTAACCTAAAAAACAGGGTAACTGGCACCAGTTCTTTTGACTATTCACTTGCCTAATACTGTGAGAATGTGAAACTCTGCCATGACATTAGCTATAAAGAAAGCCAAAGAAAGAAATCTTGGCCACAAGATAGGAATTGACGCAATTCTTATGTCTGCCACATTCAGACTATGCCTTTTGCAGACGTTTCTGGGTTTATTTATAGAAAGGTTGACTTTAGTAACAAGACCATGTTCCATTAATGATACTTTTTAAAAATATACCAAAATACCCAACTACTTTTATTATGAATAGGAAATATCACCCCCCAAAAGTTGATAGTCCTTAAAGTCTTAGCTATGACATAAAACAAAGTATCAAATTAGAAACAGTATAGAACTATCTGGTGGACCCCAAATCTGAGGCAAGTTATCAGAAAATATATACATTCCAAACACAATCGAGGAAGGGAAAATTAGTCCAAACCTCCCTCTTCCAGAGAGCACTGGGTTGTCCCTGTTCAGCTTCTACACCCCTGCGTGGAGACATTGCTTCCAAATCTGGTCACTAGTCAAGTACTTCATATAAGTCAATAGCTGTTATAAAAGTGCCCTTCATTTTCAGGTTACTTTTTCCATGGTGTTATAGCTCCAAGTGCAGAGGTGCATTAGTGCTGCTTCTAAGTTTTAAAGAAAAGAGTAGCACTCACATTAAAATATTTTCTAATGAAAATGAGCAGGCTTTAAGCCAACTAGATACCATAGAATTCCTGTTTCATCATCTTCTATCAGAAGGGTTAGAGCCTTCTGGCTTCAACAAGACCTACCTACCTCCTCAAGAAGCTACAAGACAGACACAGATTTGAAGCTAACACCCCTTTGGTAAAAGAGCATGTCCACGGATTGTGACATTGTCCAAAAAGCAAGGAAGGGTCCACCCTGCTGGGAGAGAGGGCTTGCAGAGAACTGAGTGGTGAATTCAGAGCCACGTGAGAAGAGGCAAAATAGACTAATCACCCTGATATCCACCTTGGACTTAGAAGCTAGCTATATGTAGTTTGGCTGGCAAAGGGATTCTTATTTATCTAATTCAGAATTTCTTTCCCCACCCATCTTCTTTAAAGCCTCATCACTCTTTTTAGCTTTGCTTTTAAGCAAGTCTTTTGGAATTGGGAAGTGGGTACTTGAAAAGTAGTTTATAAAATTGACATTTGTTGTTTAGTCGCTAAGTAGTGTCCGACTCTGTGACCCCATGGACTGCAGCACGCCAGGCTTCCCTGTCCTTCACTGTCTCCCAGAGTTTGCTCAGATTCATGTCCATTGAGTCCAGATGCTATCTAACCATCTCACCCTCTGCTGTTCCCTTCTCCTTTTGCCTTCTATCTCTCCCAGTATGAGGGTCTTTTCCAATGAGTCAGCTCTTCACATCAGGTGGCCAAAGTATTGAAGCTTCAGCTTCTGTATCAGTCCTTCCAATGAACATTCAGGGTTGATTTCCTTTAGGATTGACTAGTTTGGTCTCCTTGCTGTCCAAGGGGCTCTCAAGAGTTTTCTCTAGCACCAAAGTTCAAAAGCATCAGTTCTTCTGTGCTCAGCCTTTTTTATGGTCCAACTCTCACATCTGTTCATGACTGGCTTCCTGCCAAAAACCAGCTCAAGTTTGCCAGGCTTGTGAGGAAACCACCTTGGCAGAAGATTTCTAGTTCCAGTCAAGCCTTCCTGTGGACCACTTACAGCACAGGAAGAAATCTGGGCTGCAGCCTCATGAAACATCCTGAGTCCCAGCTGGGCCCCCTAGGACTTTCCTGACTTCCTAATACAAAGAAACTAGGTGAGATAAAATGCTTTAAGTCCCTAAGTTTCTGGCAACTTGTTATGCAGCAATAGATACTGTCACCCAAACAGCCTTTATTTAAATTAGCTTGTAAGAATGCAAACAGAAGTTGTTGATGTAAATGAACACAGTATCAGGATATTATGGGCTTTCCAGGTGGTTTAGGGTAAAGAATCTGCCTGTCAATGCAGAAGTCACACGAGATGCAACCCCTGGATAAGGAAGATTTCCTGGAGTAGTCAATGGCAAGCCACTCCAGTACTCTTGCCAGGATAATGCCATGGACAGAGACTGGTGGGCTACAGCCCATGGGGTCGCAAAGAGTCAGACATGATTAAGTGACTGTGCATGCATGCATCAGGATATTGCAATTCCTATATACTGGTCCAAGCAAAAAGGGATGATTAAGGATAACTTGCGGAGAAGGCAATGGCACCCCACTCCAGTACTCTTGCCTGGAAAATCCCATGGATGGAGGAGCCTGGCAGGCTTCAGTCCATGGGGTCGCTAAGTCGGACCTGACTGAGCGACTTCACTTTCATCTTTCGCTTTCATGCATTGGAGAAGGAAATGGCAACCCACTCCAGTGTTCTTGCCTGGAGAACCCCAGGGATGGGGGAGCCTGGTGGGCTGCCGTCTATGGGGTCGCACAGAGTCGGACACGACTGAAGTGACTTAGCAATAGCAATAGCAAGGATAACTTGAGAGCAAAGTAACTTCCAGTTTCTAAGAGGTGTTGCCTTTTTTTCCCATTAGAATGAATAAAATGCAAAAAAAAAAAAAAAAATGTTTTCTTTTTCAAGAAGGCAGGCCCTTCATTTGCTTATATTAATAGATGTCTCTGCAAAACTGCTGATTAATTGTTGGATATATTCTCTTCCCCCAACTAGGTCCACCAGGATGGATAATAAATGGACAGCCGGGGCATTTTTATTACTGTAGAAATCAGAAGAGAGCTTATCACTGCCTATTCAAGTCTCACAGGTGATATAAGAAAAAGCCTAAAGGAAGCTACTCTCTCTCTCCAAGATGCCAGAAAGCTCAAAAAGCACATTCCTTCTTATTGAAAAAAGAAAGCCATCTAACATTCAAATGTAAATATTCAACTGTAAATAAAATGTGATGGCATATTTTCATAAATGCTATCCCTTTGTTTTCACAAAATAAAAGCACAAATATAAAAATCAGAAATTCTCCTAAATTCCTAATTTTTTCTAATAAAAGAAAGGTATGAACATTCAGGTTTTTTTCCCCTTTTTTGATACCAAAGTTCACAGATGTCCCACATCTTTGAATCATCATCTCTGCTAAGAGCAACATGCAAAGGTAGTAAGGAATGTATCTTGGGTTCTACATATTCCATATGAAATAGTAAAACAATAACATGACTACAGAAACAGTAACGGAGATTTTCTATGGAAGTGAATCCATTATGAGGCTATCAGCTATATTAGTTTGTAAAGCAGAGGGCAATGGTAGTAACAATAAAAATAATTATTCAATTTTAATAAACATTTACTAACTCCTTACTATATTTAAAATACAGTAGAAATTTAAGAGGCTTTCCTGGTGGCTCAGATGGTAAAGAATCCGCCTATAATGCAGGAGACCCGGGTTCAGTCCCTGGGTCGGGAAGATCCCCTAGAGAAGGGAACAGCAACCCACTCCAGTACTCTTGGGGCTTCCCTGGCTCAGATGGTTAAAAAAAAAAAACAGACAGTAAAGAAATTATGAAGGTAAATTAACAAATGAATTTTATTCTATCAACTGTGCAGTTTTGTGCGACGTAACTAATATTGTGTTGGCCAACCCAATATGTAGTAATAATACCACCAAATAAATGTTTTGGAAGCATTAAAGAGACTTGTAAAAAAGCCTACAGTAGAGTTCATATCCTGGGAGATATTAGGAGTTTTTGTGAAATAAGTCTTTCTACTTGTATTATGGCTGTAAATTTTCTTAGCTTTTTCATATTAAGATGTTTGAAGTCCCTACATGACAAAGATGAGGTTCACAAAGATTAGACAATTTGATGTGAACCCAGTTAATGTCTTTTAAATGGTTGAACCCATGTATCCTGTGGCTCCTGCATTGGCAGGTGGATTCTTTACCACTTGAGCCACCTGGAAGCCCAAGAAATAGTTCAGTTTGCTCAGTTGTATCCTACTCTTTGTGACCCCATTGGCTGTAGCACGCCAGGCTTCCCTGTCCATCACCAACTCCCGAAACTTGCTCAAACTCATGTCCATTGAGTCTTTGACACCATCCAACCATCTCTTCCTCTGTTGTCTCCTTCTCCTCCTGCCTTCAATCTTTCCCAGCATTGGGGGCTTTTCCAATGAATCAGTTCTTTGCATCAGGTGGCCAAAATGTTGAAGCTTCAGCTTCATCATCAGTCTTTCCAATGAATATTCAGAACTGATTTCCTTTATGATTGACTGGTTTGATCTCCCTGCAGTCCAAGGGACTCTCAAGAGTCTTCTCCAACACCACAGTTCAAAAGCATCAATTCTTCGGGACTTAGCTTTCTTTACAGTCTAACTCTCACATCCATACATGACTACTGGAAAAACCATAGCTTTGACTAGATGGACCTTTGTTGGCCAAGTAATGTCTCTGCTTTTTAATATGCTGTCTAGGTTGGTTATAACTTTTCTTCCAAGGAGCAAGCATCTTTTAATTTCATGGATGTAGTCACCATCTGCAGTGATTTTGGAGCCTCAAAATATAGTCTCTCACTGTATCCATTGTTCCCCCATCTATTTGCCATGAAGTGGTGAGACCAGACGCAACAAGCTTTGTTTTCTGAATGTTGAGTTTTAAGCCAACTTTTTCACTCTCCTCTTTCACTTTCATCAAGAGGCTCTTTAGTTCTTCGCTTTCTGTCATGAAGGTGGTGTCATCTGCATATCACTAGATGGACCTTTGTTGGCCAAGTAATGTCTCTGCTTTTTAATATGCTGTCTAGGTTGGTTATAACTTTTCTTCCAAGGAGCAAGCATCTTTTAATTTCATGGATGTAGTCACCATCTGCAGTGATTTTGGAGCCTCAAAATATAGTCTCTCACTGTATCCATTGTTCCCCCATCTATTTGCCATGAAGTGGTGAGACCAGACGCAACAAGCTTTGTTTTCTGAATGTTGAGTTTTAAGCCAACTTTTTCACTCTCCTCTTTCACTTTCATCAAGAGGCTCTTTAGTTCTTCGCTTTCTGTCATGAAGGTGGTGTCATCTGCATATCTGAGGTTATTGATATTTCTCCCAGCAATCTTGATTCCAGCTCGTGCTTCATCCAGCCTGGCATTTCTTATGATGTACTCTACATATAAGTTAAATAAGCAGGGTGACAATATACAGCCTTGATATACTCCTTCCCCAATTTGGAAGCAGTCCACTGTTCCATGTCCAGTTCTAACTGTTGCTTCTTGACCTGTATACAGATTTATCAGGAGGCAGGTAAGGTCGTCTTGTATTCCCATCTCTTGAAGAATTTTCCACAGTTTGTTGTGATCCACACAAAGGCTTTGAAGTCAATAAAGCAGAAAAAGATGTTTTTCTGGAACTCTCTTGCTTTTTTGATGATCCATGGGGTCACAAAGAGTCAGATAGGACTGAGTGACTAAGGCACACCCATAAGGGATGTTGGCAATTTAATCTCTGGTTCCTCCGCCTTTTGTAAATTCAAGTTGAACATCTGGAAGTTCACAGCTTGTGTACTGTTGAAGAGTTATTTTCAGAAGATCAGCTGCAGAGTTTGTAGAAAGTAGTCTCAAATTATCTAGGTGTCCTTACTGAAGATCCTTTACTCTAGCTTGAGTTGGCCCCAAACCAAGAACACTGTTAAATGCATCCAGATGAAAGGACAAACATAACCACGCTAATAGAAGCTGCATTGCCCTATAGAACACTTACCAGAAAATGTGACACTGAGACACATGAAAGGACTACATCCAGCAGCACTGAGAAGAGGACCGCAGGGTGACCGGCGTGGCCCAGGGATCAGGGCGGAACACGTGGCTGCATTAACGTGTTAAGAGAAGACCAATGGGAGAGAAATGTGAGGCAGGAAAAAGACCTGAAGAATAGACAAGGAAGCAGAAACAGGCTCCTTTGGCAAAGGACATATCATAAGGCTGTCTTTGCCGCTGCTCAGAAAGTGCAAGGCACAGTGATTTTCAGAAGAATTTAGGTGGAATTGCTATACCCTTCTGAACCTCTATACTCCTCCAACACTGGACAAACTCAAAAGAAATTAACTGGCCTTTAATTTAAATGAAGTAAACGACAAAGGTTAAAAAAAAAACACCTGATAAAGTTGTGAATTGTTGTCAGCAGATAACAATTTCTCTGAACACAATGAAAAGATTCTTTGGCAGCTTCCACAGTCTGTTGTGTTGTCAGACCCACGCCCCTCCTGCATCATGGAATTCTGTCTCGTTTCTTCTTTATAGTCCCAGCACCTAGCACCAAATCTCGCACACTCAATAAAGGAGGATGAAGGGCAGGCCAGGAGGAGGGTCTAGATAAAGCAGGAATTTGACATGCTATTTCCTGAGGTGGCAACGCAGGCAGCCAGCTGACAAATTTCTCTTTTCCTTTTCTCCCTACAAGGAAGGACTGGTTGGGGAGACTGGAGGAGGGTAATTTTTTTAAGTGAAAGAAAACAATTTTTAACTAACAAACTTGTGGCTTTATTTTTGCATTAATATAAGTGAAAGCTCAAATACTGATTTCAACTGACACTCCCCAATCACCCTGGAAGTTTTCCTAAAAACTACAGCTTGATCTAGTTAACCTCTTCCTAGCTTATCAGATTTCATTATTCAGCTGGATTGTTATCAATTAACCATCTGTTCAATACTGCTACCAGACAACAGGAAAAATCCCAAGGTTGTTTTTAAATACCTGACAGTTCTGACTAGAAGGTTGTTTGCATGGATGTTTTAAACTTTCTCCCATTTTTTCCCCGAATGGTCTCAAGAGAACTAATTTTTAAAAGCCCCTACCTAGGTGGTTCAGGATACCAAAAGAGAAACTCCCCAGGTCATTAGGTGCCCAATATGCTACTGGAGATCAGTGGCGAAATAACTCCAGACAGAATGAAGGGATAGAGCCAAAGCAAAAACAATCCCCAGTTAGGATGTGACTGGTGATAGAAGCAAGATCCGATGCTGTAAAGAGCAGTATTGCATAGGAACCTGGAATGTCAGGTCCATGAATCAAGGCACATTGGAAGTGGTCAAACAAGAGATGGCAAGGGTGAACGTCGACATTCTAGGAATCAGCGAACTAAAGTGGATTGGAATGGGTGAATTTAACTCAGATGACTATTATATCTACTACTGCGGGCAGGAATCCCTCAGAAGAAATGGAGTAGCCATCATGGTCAACAAAAGAGTCTGAAATGCAGTACTTGGATGCAATCTCAAAAACGACAGAATGATCTCTGTTCGTCTCCAAGGCAAACCATTCAATATCACAATTATCCAAATCTATGCCCCAACCAGTAATGCTGAAGAAGCTGAAGTTGAACAGTTTTATGAAGACCTACAAGCCAACATCTCTTAGATCATCAAAAAAGCAAGAGAGTTCCAGAAAAACATCTATTTCTGCTTTATTGACTATGCCAAAGACTTTGTGTGGATCACAATAAACTGTGGAAAATTCTGAAACAGATGGGAATACCAGACCACCTGACCTGTCTCTTGAGAAACCTGTATGCAGGTCAAGAAGCAACAGTTGGAACTGGACATGAAGCAGCAGACTGGTTCCAAACCGGGAAAAGGAGTACGTCAAGGCTGTATATTGTCACCCTGCTTATTTAACCTATATGCAGAGTATATCATGGGAAAAGGCGGGCTGGATGAAGCACAAGCTGGAAACAAGATTGCTGGGAGAAATATCAATAACCTCAGATATGCAGATGACACTACCCTTATGGCAGAAAGTGAAGAAGAACTAAAGGGCCTCTTGATGAACATGAAAGAGGAGAGTGAAAAAGCTGGCTTAAAATTCAACATTCAGAAAACTAAGATCATGATATTTGGTCCCATCACTTCATGGCAAATAGATGGGGAAACAATGGAAACAGTGAGAGACTTTATTTTCTTGGGGTCCAAAATCTCTGCAGATGGTGAAATTTAAAGATGCTTGCTCCTTGGAAGAAAAGTTATTATCAACCTAGACAGCATATTAAAAAGGAGAGACATTACCTTGCCAACAAAGGTCCATCTAGTCAAAGCAGTGGTTTTTCCTGTGGTCATGTATGGACGTGAGAGTTGGACTATAAAGACTGAGCGTTGAATAATTGATGCTTTTGAACTGTGGTGTTGGAGAAGACTCTTGAGTGTCACTTGGACTGCAAGGAGATCCAACCAATCAATCCTAAAGGAAATCAGTCCTGAATATTCATTGGAAGGACTGAAGCTGAAGCTGAAGCTCCGATGTTTTGGCCACCTGATGTAAAGAACTGACTTGCTGGAAAAGACCCTGTTGTGAAAGACTGAAGGCAGGAGGAGAAGGGGATGACAGAGGATGAGATGGTTGGATGGCATCACAAATTCGATGGACATGAGTTTGAGCAAGCTCTGGGAGTTGGTGATGGACAGGGAGGCCTGGCGTGCTGCAGTCCATGTGATCGCAAAGAGTCAGACATGACCGAGTGACTGAACGAACTCATACTGTTTCCATAGTGGTTGTGCCAATTTACATTCCCACCATCAGGTAGGAGGGCTCCCTTTCCTCCACACACTCTTCTATATTTATTATTTATAGACTTTTGAATGATTGCCATTCTGATTGATGTGAGGTGACACTTCATTGTAGTCTTGATTTGCATTAATCTAATAATTAGTGGATTAGTGATTTTTGAGCATCTTTTTATGGGCCTTTTGGCCATATATATGTCTGGGAGAACATCTGCAAATGATGCAACCAACAAGGGCTTCATTTCCAAAATAAACACACAACTCATACAGCTCAGTAACAAAAGAGCTAACTACCCAATCAAAGAATGGTCAGAAGACCTAGAGAGAAACTTGTTTAGGTTAATTCTTCATAGTATGACATCATTACTTTATATTATTATGTTATCTGAAGTGGTAGTGAATTTCAGTCACAGTTTGACCTAAATATAAGCATGAAAATATATTTCTAAGCCACGGCAGAGAAATTTGGAAATTCAGTTGCACGAACCAACCTTCCGTTTCCTACTCTTGAAATGGCTGATGATATAGTTTATTCTCATATTTACTCCTTAAGGGATTCTATATTTTAGCCCCTATTATTATTGACCATATGAAAGCAGTCTTACAATTGGTCAGGAAAGTTTTTATTAGTACTATTATTCCGGTACTCCATGGTCTACTACTGTCAAAACTTGATCTATAACACTTTTTAGAGATAAATGACAGTATGGCTTTTTGTTTAGTATTTTAGCTTTCCTGAATAGAGTTCTTGCTCTTATCAAAGTGAGAGTTAAAGCAGTAATCCTCTCAAACATTTTAACAAACTAATGTAGAAAATGACTGAATATTTCCAAGTTTCTTTCTCAGCCCACAGGCTCAGGAATATGAATTAGGTGCACTGATATAAATGTTGAATCTTTAATATTCCACACCAAAAGAAATGCCTCCAGGTAGCTTTTAGCATACTGCTGTAATCTTGGGTAATGAATTAATCATACTCGTCCTTACATGGAATGTTAAGGTGGAATTCATCAGATAAGCAGGCACTGTTGCTCTGGAAAACTATCTCACCAGTACATTAGAGTTCATAGAATTGACTAATCTCCACAGGCTAGGATCTAAAATTAATATAGGCCCCCAAACCCCAGTCTCAGAACAGTGCCAGATAAAAATCCCACATCAGACTGCCAGGAGTGCTTCTGAGGAGAAGAATGACACCCAGGGAACCAGTAATATTAATTCAGTAAATAGGAATTTATCCCACTTACCTTTGTCCTGAGGCCTTTCTGACTGGCAACAGCTACAGTCGAGTGTGGAGGGCTGGTTCTCTTAACTAAAGAGGGGGTATCTGTATGTACAGTGCCATTCCTTAAACTAAGGTTCTGTCTAGCTGGGTGACACAGAATTATACTGAGGTTGGCTGGAAATTTACAGGTTCATAGTGGTCAAAATGAAGCACAGGCTGGCTCACTGGTGTTCTGACACACATGGGGGAGGTCTTGGTTCACATAATTTTGATTATATAGAGATGAAAGCTGTTTTATGTTTTGCTATCCACACGTCCAGTGAGCTCTCCTTCTCCCTATTACTTTATGGCTCTAGTCATTTCTTACAAGTAGCATTTTGGAGACTAGCATAAGCAGCATAAATTTGGTTACATGCAAGGAGCTGGACTTGGGAAGAAGAGTGGCATCAGTTGAGTGGCATCATCTGTGAGAGGAGAGTATATACAAATGTGTACTTCATGGTCTTGTATCAATACATTTCATACTGTATTGAAATGACGAGAGCAATCCTTCCATCTGTCCATTCAGTCATTAATTCTCTTAACAATTTGTGTTCAGGATTTGTAATCTTTAAGGTTCTCTCCTGGCAGTGCAGAGTATGATTAAAAAAAAAAAAAATGATGTGGTTTCCAGCCTTCGGTCTGTGAATGGATATGGGAGAGGGTGAGGAGAGGGCATGATGGAGAGAGAGCATGCCATGGTGGAAAGGTTGATCATAAACTTTACCTAAGTTATTGCTAGTTTATAAATTCTACAAGATGAATTAACCCAACCCTCATTAGGCAGGTTTCCTAATCTTAAATATAAAATTTATTTAAAAAGTAGCATTCCTTGTGCTTCCCTGGTGGCTCAGTGGTAAAGAAACTGCCTGCCAATGCAGGCGACCTGGGCTTGGTCCCTGATCTGGGAAGATCCCACAGGCTATGGAATAAGTAAGGCCATGTGCATCTTTTACGCATGTGCTCTAGGGCCTGGCAACTGCAACTACTTAGCCCGTGAACCACAGCTACAGAAGTCTGCACACCCTAGAGCCTGTGCTCCACAACTGGAGAAGCCCACACACCGCAACTCGAGAGTGGCAGTGAAGACCCAGCACAGCCATAAATAAATAAATAGAAAGTATCACTCCTTTTTGTACATCATTATTTGGTAGCATAGAAATCATACATAATAGATACCTAAAATATAGAAGGAGAAACTGACCTATGTAAATATCTATCATACAAGTCAAGTGAGACGAGTGCTATCAGGAAAGTACTAAGTACTGTGAGAATTTCGATAAATCAGAGCTTGCTTTGACTTGGAAGAAGGATAAAGGCTCTAGAAAGGGGTTATCTTTCTAACAAGCTCCAAAGAGCATGCAAGATTTCAAGGGACAAAAGAATCTGAGTTCAAATACCACATAAGAGGGAGTTGAGTGCTTAAAACATGACTGCAAGGTGGCAGGGAGGGGTGGGGATGGCTGGGAAGTGTTGGTGTGAGTGGGAGGTCTGGAGTCTGAGAAGGGAGGGGCTGGTGACCCATTTACAGACAAAAAGAAGGTAGGTGGGTGAGGGCGGGGCAGGTTGGGGGTTGGGGGCATAAGGGTAGGGTGTACTAAGTTAGAGGGCTGGGGCAAGATGACAGAGCGATTGAAACACAGCCTCCAGGCTTTTGAACATTTTTTAGTGCCTTTATACCGGACAAAGCTGATATTGAAAGTATATGTGTCATATTGCAGGAAGGAGAGTTGAGAAGAAAAGGAAAAAGGATAGAGACTTATCGATGTTCACATTTTGAAGCAGAGAGGATGAAGAGCAATTGACATACTAGAAAACTGCAGCATGTGAAATCAGGGAACAGAATGTATTATGGGTTGTGAGAACACTGACTATTTGTTTAAAAATAAAACTACCTGGAGCTTTAAAAATCCATAGTATTTACTCAGATACATCTTATATGGACTGGCACTTTTTTTAATAAAGGAGAAAAGAAAGTGTTATGCTCAAGTCGCAAAATCTCCCAATGACCACCAGGAAGCCGGTATCCGATGCAAAAGCAAGAGAGTCTTTATTACCAAGCTGGAGCTGGGGCTCCCTCCACACCGACGCAGCGGCTGTAGGGAGGAGCCTCGAACTCTGGGTTTCATTGCTTATAAGGGTAGACTGCTTATTGGTTAGGTGTTGGGTTCTGATTGGTTCCCATTTCCCGGGCTTAATTGCTTAATTCGAATTTCCCAGGCAGGTCATGAGTCCTGTAGGTAAAGTCAGGAGATCCTAATCTGGGATCTGATTAGCTCGCAGGTGGTGGGGTGAGGTCAGGGGATTTACAAAGACTCTTTTCCTCAGAAATGGAGTCTGTCTTTTTTTTTTTTTTTTTTTTTTAACAAAATAGAGTGCCTTAGGTCTTTCAAAAGTGAAGTCACTCAATTGTGTCCGACTCTTTGTGACCCCATGGACTGTAGCCTACCAGGCTCCTCCGTCCATGGGATTTTCCAGGCAAGAGTACAATAGTATTGGAGTGGATTGCCATTTCCTTCTCCAGGGGATCTTCCCAACCCAGGGATCGAACCCGGGTCACCCACATTGTAGACAGATGCTTTACTGTCTAAGCCAAAAGGAGAAGAATCTTTAAAAACGAAAAGAATCTACAGATGAATATTTATTCACCTGGTATTTGAATGAAAAAGAACTTTCCAAGAGTAAAAGATGAGACACGAAAACAGCATTAAAAATTGAAAATTTATGTAACCAGGACAAAATTTTGCCAAGATCAAACAGATGCATCTCAATTTCCTTCTTATTCACGCCTGTCTGCAGCCTAGTCCTTCCAAGGGTGGAGCCAACAGGCTGACGGGGCCCAGAGTAGGGAAGGAAGAGACTGTGTTCTCTATGGAGCCAGGCTGGGAAGTCAGGCTGGTGAGGACTGCTAATTCTTCCATCTGCATAGGCCATCATTTTGCCTACCAAAGGGTGAGCAGAGCTGATCAGACCCTACAGTTCTTCTAGAGTATGGAAAAAGACACCCCTTCTGCCCTCTGAGGCTGGGGCCTGGAGGCTTGCTGCTCTTGCTGGAAAAATATTTGGCACAAGGGAAGTCAGAAATAAAAAGTCAGAGGGATCATGCAAGGAAGAAGGAAGTGAGAATGAGGAAGAAGAGAATTGGTCCCAAATATGTGGCCTGGATGAAGCCCCTTGATCTGAGGGACTCAGAGGCAGAAATGGTCTCTCTCTCCATTTCCATTCAGTCTTTTAGTTTTATATATGTATGCATGTATGAATATATAATTGCTTTATAGTATTAGTTTCTGCTGAAAATGAATCAGATATATATATGTGTGTATATATATATATATATACACACACATGTATATCTCCTCCCTCTTGGACCTCTCTCCCTCCCACCACGCCCCACTCCCATCCCATCCTTCCAAGTCAGCAAAGAGCACCTTTTAGTTTTTTTAGCAATGGATGGCCTTTCTGGCTGCCTTTTACCAACCCAGGTGCAGCCGTATCAGGGGTAACTGCTGGTGCATTTGATTAGACCTAGGGAGAAGGGAATGACACCCCACTCCAGTACTCTTGCCTGGAAAATCTCCTGGACGGAGGAGCCTGGTGGGCTATAGTCCATGGGGTCACTAAGGGTCAGACACGACTGAATGACTTCACTTTCACTTTTCACTTTCATGCATTGGAGAAGGAAATGGCAACCCACTCCAGTGTTCTTGCCTGGAGAATCCCAGGGACGGGGGAGCCCGGTGGGCTGCCGTCTATGGGGTTGCACAGAGTCAGACACGACTGAAGCGACTTAGCAGCAGCAGCAGCAGCAGGAGGCCTGGAGGTGGAGATTTTCTGGGTACTTCTTGGTTCCCATGTAGTGTGTCTGGGACCTGTTACTAGAAAGTGTTAGCCCTGAATTGAGAGCCTGCAAGCCTGGCACTGAGGTGAGGGTGGGAGACCTCCCAGCAGAGGCTAGGGGTGAAGCCCCTGTGCCCAGAAGAACGTGGCAGGCAGAGGGCACTATGGCAACCAGCCTAAGAGACCCAGCCAGCCAGGCAGCAGCACTGGGTTGGGCTGAGGAGAGAGCCAGACAGAGAGTAGGTGGTACATGTGGATCCAGATTGTTCTTCAGTCCCGCAAGGAGGTGGCCAGTACACTCATCTCCATTCTGGATGAGAGCTGGGGTAGGGGATCAGCAATAAGAAAGCCAACACAATTACATCAACAAACCAAAAACTGCTTAAAAGGGCTATTGAAACAATCAGTTCAGACACAATTCAAACACTTAACGAAGCTCTAGAAGTTAATTTCTACCTACCCAGTGGGTGAGAGTTTGTAGGCAAGATCAGAAAAGTTACAAATAAAGTACATGATCTGTATCTGCACACTGGAGCACTGTATTGAGTACATTTATGATTTGGACACATTCTCATATGTCAAAAACATTAATAAAATTAAATGTTAAATATAAAATTAGGGAAGGGCTTGCCAGGTGTGACAGTGGTGGTAAAGAATCCACCTGTCAGTGCAGGAGACATAAGAGACATGGGTTTGATCCCTAGGTCTGGATGTCCCCTGGAGGAGAGGATGGCAACCCACTCCAGTATTCTTGCCTGAAGAATCCCATGGACAGAGGAGCCTGGTGGGCTACAATCCATGGGGTTGCAAGGAGTAGGACACGACTAAAGTGACTTAGCATACATACATCAAATAAGGGGAAAAAGAGATGAAGATGAAGAGAAAAAAGAGATGAACAAAGGGTTAATATCTTTTACTGACACAGAACTGTTTTGAATAAATAAGAAAGATGCTAAGCTCTCAGGAGAAGAATGGGCAAAAACAATGACCAAAAAATCCCCAAGTAAGCAGTCAATTTATAAACCAGGAAATACAAATATCTAATAAACATTACATACGTGACAAGCTAATTAAGAAATAAAATAAAGTAACGTTTGTACTATTTTTACTTATCAGAAGAGAAAACACTGATACAAATTTTCTAAAAATCACTTTAGCAATTTACTTCAAGGACATTCAAAATGCTTATATCTTTTGATCTATTAATTCCACTTCTAGAAAATTATCCTAGAGAAATGATTGGAAGTGTGCACACATTTAACAATGAAATTCAGTACAGTTCAAGATGTATGGAAAGAATGCAAATAAAATATTTCCTAGGCTCATGGCTCCCAAACAGATAAACTTGCACCGATCCTCATTTTAAAGACAGCCTAAGGGAGATTCCAGCTCCATAACTTTTCTTGCTATTCTATTTTAGTCCCTCAACCACTTTGCAATAAAGCCATCCTTCCTTATGTGCAACTGAAACACACTCTGCTTTGCTCTGAACCTATGTTTGATCTCATGTAGGCATGATGAGGAGCTCCGTGGGATTAAATTTAAAAGCTTAAATTCATTAAATTAAAAAAAATTTCCTTTCTTGGCCCAAATTTTTCTTCTTTCAACAAATACTCACTTCTGTGGGCTTCTGACTTGCTTCTGGTCCTTGGCACCCACCTGGCCAAGATCACTGAGGTCTCTTTGCTTCCTAAATGCCTGGATGAGAAATGGCTGTGCAGAGAGACAATCACAGTACTGCGATATAGTGTGCAAAAAGCTCGAACTGATGACTGTACAGGGTGCACGGGTATGTAGAGAAATCCAGGTCAGCCTGGGTGAGTCACATATGAAAGAGAAGGAAACCTGGATACCTTGAGCTGAACAGGATTCCCCAAGTGGACAAAGACAGAGGTGAGGTGGGTGGGGTTTGGGGAGTGTGGAAACACGGCCAAAGGTACGCTGAGAGAGCGTATGTCTTCATAGACTGAAGGCTATCCTGTATGGTTACGGGTGGAGCGTGTCAAGTGGGATATATAGAATGAATATGAGTCTGGGGAATTGCCTTATAAACCGTGTTAAAGACTTTGAATTTCAACCTATAAAGATTATGGAGTCAATGAATAATTTAAGTAGGTGAAACATAATCAGATTGTAGTGTTAACCAAGGACACATAGACACTGTGGGCAGAGGGTTGGAGGCACAAGTACCACATGTAATGGATTTGGACCCCAAAGAGCAAAGAGGGGATGGAATTGAAGAGAAGGGTACAGGAAAGAACATTTATAATCAATACTGCTCAGGGACCTGTTGGTTGTGGTACAGGGCGAGGGAAAATGAGAAGATATCTCCTCAGTTTCTGGTTCCCTAAAAATGTTACGTTATAAAGAATTTCACCTATGAAGAGTTCTCATACTTGAATGTACGAGAGTCTTTTAATTTATGGCTGCAGTCACTGTCTGCAGTGATTTTGGAGCCCACGAAAATAAAGTCTGTCACTGTTTCCATTTTTTCCTCATCTATATGCCATGAAGTGAAGATGGGATGCCATGATCTTAGTTGTTTGGAATCTGAGTTTTAAGCCAGCTTTTTCACTCTCCTCTTTCACCTTCATCAAGAGGCTCTTTAGTTCCTCTTCGCTTTCTGCCATTAGAGTGGTATCATCTGCATAGCTGAGGTTGTTGGTATTTCTCTTGGCAGTCTTGATTCCAGCTTGTGATTCATCTGGCCTGGCATGCATGACATACTCTGCACAGAAGTTAAATAAGCAAGGTGACAATATACAGCTTTGAAGTACATTTTTCCCAGTTTGAACCAGTCCATTTTTCCATGTCCAATTCTAACTGTTGCTTCTTGACCTGCATACAGGTTTCTCAGGAGACAGGTAAAGTGGTTTGGTACTCCCATCTCTTAAAGAATTTTCCAGTTTGTTGTGATCCACACAGTCAGCACAGTCAATGAAGCAGAAGTTTTTCTGGAACATACTGAGTGCAGCACTTTAACAGCATCATCTTTTAGGATTTTAATACTGCTGCTGCTGCTGCTGCTAAGTCACTTCATTGTGTCTGACTCTGTGTGGCCTCATAGATGGCAGCGCACCAGGCTTCCCCATCCCTGGAGTTCTCTAGGCAAGAACACTGGAGTGAGTTGCCATTTCCTTCTCCAGTGCATGAAAGTAAAAAGTGAAAGTGAAGTCACTCAGTCATGTCTGACTCTTAGCAACCCCATGGACTACAGCCTACCAGGCTCCTCCGTTCATGGATTTTCCAGGCAAGAGTACTGGAGTGGGGTGCCATTGCCTTCTTATCTACCTGCAAATATGCAACATGGGAGATTGAGGTAGGAAGAAGACAGGCATGATGCTTATGAAAGAATAATAGGATTTAAAGGGTTGTGAAATAGTAGTAAGAAATATGTATACATACTGGTCTTTGACCCCAGTTGAGACACATAGCTCCCAAATTCCTTGGAATTTCCCAAGTGATGGGAAAAGACTTCAGTTCTTAGAGGTGACTATTGGCAGACTCCTGTCTTAGGGCTGGTCACCATGATTAGAAGCTCAGAACTTTCAGCCCCACCTCCACGCTTGGAGAGGGGGGAAGAGGCTGGAGATTGATTTGATGAATAGTTGTGCCTACACAATGAAGCTTCACTAAAAATCCCTGAACAGCAAGTTTGGAGAGCTTCCTGGTTGGTGAACACATCCAGATACCAGGAGGGTGATGCAACCCCAACTCTCCCAGGACAGAGTTTCCTGAGCTTGTTCATTTCAATCCTTTAAAATATCCTTTGTACTGAATCGGCAGTGGTAAGTGAACTGTTTTCCTGAGTTCTGTGAGTTGCTGTTGCAATTACTGAACCTGAGGAGGGGAGTCACAGGAACTTCCCATGTGCAGCCAAGCCACATAAAAGTTGTCGGTAATCTTCAGACACACTGCTTGAGACTGGTATCCGAAGTGGGAGCAATCTCGAAGGATGGAGCCTTTAGCCAGTGAGGTCTGTGCTAACTCTGAGTAGTGTCAGAATTGAGTTCAATTTTAATTCACCTGGTCGGGGTCACAGAACTGACTAGTGTGGGGAATACTCACACATCTGGGAACTCCTGTGAGTGTGAGAACAAAAGAAAGTACAGTGACTATTTCCTAGACAAGTCGACATGGGAAGAGAAGTTAGTGAAGAGGGAAAGGAGCAGCCAAAACTGAGGGAATGGTGGCCAGATGGGCGCGTCTGAAGGAGAGTGGTCCAGAGGTGCAAGTGAAGCAGTTGAAGTCAAGCAGGAAAAGCAGAGACATGCGCCCCTGGATTTGGTCATTAGGAGGTTTCTGACAAGCTGAGAACTAGAAGAACAGAAGCAAACTGTGGAGGGAAAGAAAGGTGAGGATGCAGAGACTGTAACTGTGGGAAGAAACTCAGGAAGCTCTGCCAGTGAAACAGGAGGGAAGGGGGCAGGGCACAGCCATTGAAAGAATGACGAATACTGGTTAGAACCACGTTAGGGCCCAAGAGGGCAGAAGAATCGACTTCCCTAGACCTTGAGCCTCATAATACGCTCGTAATGCATTAGCATATGCTAAATGACACGTACATGGGTGCCAGGACAGTTCCCAGGTTGACTATAAAAGGCCCCAAAGTGGGCAGGGGCCCAATTCCTGGAGATCTCTACCCCATCTCCAATATAGTTAGAGTATTCCTCCCATTTGTTAGTGTATGAAATTACTCAGGACATAAAACCTAACCACCTCCACAAACCAGGACACTCTGCCTTCTGAGACAGCCCCATTCTGCCTATATAATGTATATCTTTCTAAGTAATCCTACTTTCACTTACTGTGGCTCGCTCTTAAAATCTTTCCTATGCTAAGCCAAGGACCCTCACTGGGTGGCCAAGGGATTCTCCCAAGACCTAGGACATGACCATCCTCTCATGCCCCATTCTGCGGCAACACTAGGAAGGGCATGAGAGAGCTATAATAGCAAGATTGATAACTAACCAGGGGCTGCCATTTAGAGTGTAACAGTCTCTTTATGTATTAAGCTATTTAAGACTTTAAAGTACAAAATTTCTAAATGATGCAAAGAAACAAATCCAAATTCCCCAATACTTGACATCTTCACAGGTTTAACAATTAAATCTAATTTATATAGACATAAGGATGTGAAGTGTGGGCCTGCTACTGGTAAGTGTACTTAAACATTATTAGTATTGTTGGTTTAAACCATCAATGTATTGAAAAGGTTTCTGGATATACTTTTATGAAAAGTTGTTGCTGTTTAGTTGCTCAGTCGTGTCTGACTCTTTTGTGATCCCATGGACTGTAGCCCACCAGGATCTGCTGTCCATGGGATTTCTCAGGCCAGAATACTAACTGGAGTGGGTTGTCATTTCTTCCTCCAGAGAATCTTCTCGGCCAAGGGATCAAACCTGTGTGGACTACATTGGCAGGTGGATTCTTTACCACTGAGCCACCAGGGAAGCCCCTTTATAAAAAGTGCAGGCTCTTATATTTATAAATGAACATAAAAATAAAGATTAAAAGCTTTTTCCAAGCAGTATCAATAAATCTATCATAGTTACATAAATCTTGCTCACAAATTCCTTATTGAGCAAGTTCTCATTAGCAAAAGTCTAAAGAGAGCTTGTGTATCAGCCCACAAAAGCATCTAGAAGTCTGTGTTCCTATTCACTGAAATCACATGCATTATCCCAGAGGCAATCTCATGAGAAAAACCAATGAGACTGAAGTGGGCTGAGAAAATCTTTGAGAGATCAAAGCTTCTTTAAAGTTTTCTGGAAAATTTAGGTGTCATCTATCTTTATGTGAAACAAAACTAGAGTTAAAAATAATTCCATCCCTCATTCCACCCCTAATCTCTACTGGATACCCATTAAAATCTATTTCAAAGTTCTATTCAGTGAGTTCCCCAATGAACGTGGGTGGATTCAGAGACTGACATCTCTTTATGGGTCACAAGGAGGCGAAAAACAACTCCTGAGCTTTAGAATTTTAGGAGTATCTTTAGAACTTTAGGAAGTGTCTAAGTTAGAAGGATTCAAGGTCCTTGCTTCTGAGGGATGCTGGTTTCACTCTCTCTATGCACTTCCCTGGTGGCTCAGATGGTGAAGATCTGCCTGCAATGCAGAAAACCAGGGTTTGATCCCTGGGTCAGGAAGATTACCTGGAGAAGGGACTGGCTACCTACTCCAGTATTTTTGCCTAGGAAATCCCAAAGACAGAGGACATGATAGGCTGCACAGTCCAGGGGTTGCAAAGAGTCAGACATGACTGAGCGACTAACACACACACAGGTTGGAGAGTAGGTTTGAAACTAAATATAAATTTCCTCTAATAAATCACCTCTAATACCAGTCTTTGGTTTAAAAATCTCATTAGGGGAAGGTAAGTCAAAGTTTGGAAACTGGCATGTGTTTAGTGGTGTTTTGGCCTTGGACTGCAAGGAGATCCAACCAGTCCATTCTGAAGGAGATCAGCCCTGGGATTTCTTTGGAGGGAATGATGCTGAAGCTAAAGCTCCAGTACTTTGGACACCTCATGCGAAGAGTTGACTCATTGGAAAAGACTCTGATGCTGGGAGGGATTGGGGGCAGGAGGAGAAGGGGACGACAGAGGATGAGATGGCTGGATGGCGTCACGGACTCGATGGACGTGAGTCTGAGTGAACTCCGGGAGTTGGTGATGGACAGGGAGGCCTGGCGTGCTGCGATTCATGGGGTCGCAAAGAGTCGGACACGACTGAGCGACTGAACTGAACTGAACTGAACTGAAGAGGCCCGAGTTTGGTCTGCCTGCAGTCTTTTCTCAGACCTGGTATTTTGGGTTTTTTTCTCCTCTTTCCTTCTCTTTCTCCACCCCCCCTTTTCTTCTTTCTCTTCTACATTCCCATCTTGGCACTGTATTCCAGCCCTGCCCTCTGCCCTCCAGCCAGGGCCTAAACTCCAGGACCTCACTCTGAGTTATATTCCTGAGTCTGATGTATCTGCTACTACTGACAGATAGGAGTTTGAATTGAGTTTCATATATATATTTGTAATTACATATGATAACTACATATATTTAATAATATACCTGTTTTATATGTAAATAAAACAACAACAAAACCTATTATATCATATATATTACATATATATATTAAAAATCAAATTACTGTATAAAAAGGTTTGGCTGCCGTGGCCCTTACATGACCATCACATCTTAGAAATACAGATTCCTGGGTCCCACCCTCAAATTTGTGAGACTGGGGAGGGAAACAGAGAAGATTTACTCCAGGTCATTTCTTATTTAGGTCCACTTTGAAAAATACAGTTAAGACTTTTTTCCTTTTGAAAAGAAAATTACTGCCCCCAGTGAAAATTAGATACAATGACGAGGTGAAGAGAATAACAAAAAATGACACAGTAAAGATGGTTGTGGATATTTTTCCTTTGTACCTCTGTAAATGGGCTCCTTTAACTACTACATTACTGCAAGCAATGGACAAAGCTTTTTAGGGCATCTGAGAAAAATCAGGAGATTTCCAATGGAAATTTTTCACTCAAGGAAAAGAGAAAACAATTTTATTTATTTTTGCCCTGGCACCTGTGATTCTCTGGGTATTGTTAAAATAATCAGGGATTGGGAATTTTGTACGAAATATAGTCTTCTGATTACCTAGAATTTATTTTCTTAGAGATAGAGCACCAGGGAGGTAAGGTCTTATCTGTGGTGAGGAATGTATTTGGACTACAAACAGCAAAATGAAATTCAAAGTTGTCTCCTAGCTACCGATCTTAGCTGGCATCTGAGAAATTTTGTAAACAACACTGACCCCCCATGAATCGACCCTGGTATCCTAGCTTGCAGAACATCAAATGAACGCCTGCATGCAGACCATGGGGACAAAATTAAAAAAACAACCTCTATCCCCCTACCCCCCCAAAACCCCCGCCAAATCCTAAGGTGATGAGTTCTGTTTTTGAAAAAACAACTTCAATTAAAAAACCTATAAGATTATGGAAAACTAGGGCCATAGAAAAAATTGGAGGAAACTATCCCAGAGTTTCTTAATTTCAAAGAATGACTTTATTCATGCTAAACATATAGCCTATGGGTTCTGGCTTCTGTCACCTTCCAAATAAAGTAAGAAACAGATTTTCTTACTTTTTTTTTTGTTTTGGCTTCTAAAGTGCAGCTTGTTAAGTAGATTTCTGAGCGCAGGAGAAAGATAAAAAGCCTTTTTCATGTGGGGTGCAGGGGAAAGTGGTAGGGAAGGCCTGAGAAATGCTATCACTAATAACCTGCCAAATTAGGCAAGCACAAGGGGTGAACCAAAAGATCTGATAATTATTTTTTTCTAAGTAAAAATTTAATGGTTGGAAAGGGAAAGGGCAATGAATTGAATGGGCTGTAGGTCTGGTTCCTAACTCGAAGCATTTAAGAAATGTTTCATAATGATGGTGGTTGCCCATGTGCTTGCCCGCCCATGGCTAGAATGAAAATGAATGAAATCTCTTAGAAGACCTTTGATCAGGCAACATCCCCTGACAGGAGTCAGCTTGTACGGAAAAGGAAAAGGCAGTACTCCATCCTGTCCTGGGTGGGAGATCACTACCACCGCTCAATTACACAAAAGGTGATACCCTGGGGTTGATAATTCTTGAGGAGCCCAATTAATTTATGCACCTGCTACTGTGTGCCAAGTTAAGATTTTTTTTTACATTTTTATATATTTTCTCTCAAAAATATTCATATTTATTAATGTCGCCTTAGTAATGTTATTCCCCTGCAGAGAAAAGGAAATGTGTTCATCTCAGCATTCTTGCCTGCTTCCTCTCCCTTTCCTCCTTGTTTTAATTAACAATTGCTCAGTGCCCTGAGGGCTGTCATTAATTAAAAGTTTTTTTTTTTTAATCCTGCAGGAATAAGTAGAACTGATATTTTCCTCTTTTTAAACCCGAATGTGGCTTTCAGATTTATTTTGTAGTGTTTTTATGGTCTCCTTTCCTTATAATTAAATTTATTTCTGAAAGATTCAGTTGTTGATTGTATGCAAATATAAGATTTTTCAACATAGGAACTAAAATGTCCTGATGTTTAATTAATTCATGCTCTTCTTAGAGTTTGGTAAAAGAGTTTTCACAACATGAGAATTATGCTTTAAGAGACAAAAAGAGCAAATATTAGGACCTCTTGTAATGGGAAAATGTACATTTTCATCATTTCTTCTTTTCCATTGTTTAAGAAGGAAATAAAGATGTGTTTGGGGGTTAAAGGAATTCACTGATGAGGGCAGATGGAGGAGATAACTAGTAAGTACATGTGCCTTCAAGCCATTAGGCTGTGACTTACACTATCTAATTACTATTTTGACCACTGATAGAATTTTTTCTCCCTTTAGTCTATGAAAAAACAGATTAAATAAGAGACTATAAAGGGACCAAAATGATTCCAAAGGTGGCTTAATGAAAAAAGAATAAAATGTTCTGCAGTTTTATGGAAGGTTATAAACCTTATGAAGTGAACCGTTTTCTGATGATAAAAAGCTGCTGCAAGGGCGGTCCAGAACCTTCTCTGACACAGGAGAGCAGCATCTCCTCCAAGGTCATCGGGAGAGGCTTACCAATATACAATCACGGCTCAAATCCCTCTAGCTGCAGTTTCTAAACTCCATTTCCCATGTTAAAACACAATGTGAACCGTAAGAATTAACCTTAAAAAATCACACGTGTTTGTCTTTACTGAAGGCTGCATGGGGGGAAATGGTAGTGAGCAGAGCCAATTCCTAACTCAGCCTCTTTTTTCCCTGACCTCTTTCAAGGGGGTGATGCTGCAAAGCTCCAGTGTTTCTCAGCCCCAGCAGCAGAAAGCTGCTGCAAGGGCAGTCCAGAACCTTCTCTGACACAGGAGAGCAGCATCTCCTCCAAGGTCATCGGGAGAGGCTTACCAACATACAATCACGGCTCAAATCCCTCTAGCTGCAGTTTCTAAACTCCATTTCCCATGTTAAAACACAATGTAAACCGTAAGAATTAACCTTAAAAAATCACACGTGTTTGTCTTTACTGAAGGCTGCATGGGGGGAAATGGTAGTGAGCAGAGCCAATTCCTAACTCAGCCTCTTTTTTCCCTGACCTCTTTCAAGGGGGTGATGCTGCAAAGCTCCAGTGTTTCTCAGCCCCAGCAGCAGGCACATGTTTCAGCGTTTTCTTCTCTAGTCAACCCTCCAAGAACTCATGCACCATTCTCCTCTCCTCCAAATGCAGAAACACTCTATGGCTCCCTCTTGGCCCACTCTGATCTCCCTTCTCTATACTTTCTTTCTCAAAGACTTTGGCTTAAAACTCTGTGGCCAATAATCCTTAATGCAAATCACCGTCCTGGGTTTGTGCACTTTTAACTACTTCTGGACCTTTTATTTCTTTCTTTTCCTCTCTCTCTCCCTCCTCCCCTTCCCTCTTCCCTTCCTTCACTGTGCGGGTCTTAGCTGTGTGCAGGCAAGATCCTCAATCTTCGTTTTGGCACGTGGGATCTTTAGTTACGGCCTATGAATCAAGTTCCCTGACCAGGGATCAAACCTGGGCCTCCTTCATTGGAAGCATAGAGTCTTAGCCACTGGATCACCAGGGAAATTCCTGCTTTTTATTTTAAAACAATTCTGAATTTACAGAAAATTAAAAGAATAGTCTGAAGAATTCTTTTATACCTTTTGTCCAGAGACCCCAGTCAAATTTTACCAATTGTCCCAGTCACGGCCTTTGTAGCAAAAACATTGTTCCAGCATCCCTGGTGCACCCGACTGTCATGTCACTCTAATCTCCTTCAGTCTGGAGTAGCTCTTCAACCTCTCCTTCACCTTCATTCTGAAGATCACATAAACACCATCAATTTTAACATCCCGTCATTATCTGAAATCAACAAATCGAAAATGGATCTCATCTTTTTCTTAAAATCAGCTCTCTCCCTGAATTCCTACTTTCTGTCATCTTTCTTCCAAAAATCTAGGCTTAAAACTTTTCCTCTCCTTTAGTCCATATGTGATTACCAAATTGTTATATATCATTTTCTAACTGGCACTCAATGCCTTTATGTGCATTTCCCATCAGCATCTGAAACTCAACATGTCCATCGCTCTACTCATCAGCTTCTTTTCAAAACCTCCTCCTCAGCTTCCTATTGCCCTGAATGGCACCATCGTTGGCCAGGTGGCCCAAGCCAGCATGAGGGAGACAGGCAGCAGGCGAGTATGAGTGTATCCCGTGACAACTTGGTCCTGTGCACTAAATGGAAGGAGGAATGGAAGATGAGAGTAACGTGAGAATAAGCTTTAAATGCTGTGCTAAATAATTCAATTTTATTCATGCTTTCTTTCTGGACTATACTATAAGCCTTTAAAGGTTCTAGCTATTTTAAAAACTGACTTATAATCTTAGCACTAGCTACCTCTTTCTATACAGAGAGAACTAAATAAAAGTTTGCTCATAAAGTTGATAAATTACACTGAAACTTAGAGCCTTTGAGAGTGTATCCTCCACTAAAAATTGTTTTTCTCTCTAAACATGGAAAGATTATTTCTAACTATAATCATCTGATTTGAAAAACATAGGCTATCATCTTACCTTTCCTCTAAATAGCAGTGGCAGAACTAATATAAAAATTTAGCAAATACTAATTTAAAATAAAAAGTATTTGGCAAATACTTATTGAGGGCCTACTTTATTTATGTGAACTTAGAAGTATGTAAATGTAGAACTTTAATTAAGCAGTCTATCTTTAAAAAATAAGCATATTGATTTAATTAAAAAATTTTTATTAGACTACCAGCTTTCATAAGTAAATATGGAAAGGCTAGTGGCCTGTGCTTATATGAGAGAGAGAGAAAAAGAAAAAAGGACATGTCATACTGTGCATTTAAGAGGCAAGATTATAACAGTAAATGCATGCATCGAAAAAGGAATACCTCAAGGAACTAGAAAAGAAAAACAAAGTAGACCAAAGTTAGCAGAATGAAAGAATAAATATCACAGTAGAAATAAATAAAATGGAGAATAGGAAACAAACAGAAAAAACAAAACAAAACTAACTAAGACTTGATAAACCATTAGCTAACTAAGATCATGGTATCTGGTACCATCACTTCATGCAAATAGATGGAGAAACAATGGAAACAGTGAGAGACTTTATTTTCTTGGGGTCCAAAATCACTGCAGATGGTGACTGCAGCCATGAAATTAAAAGACACTTGCTCCTTGGAAGAAAAGCTATGACCAACCTAGACAGCATATTAAAAAAAGCAGAGACATTACTTTGCTGACAAAGGTCTGTCTAGTCAAAGCTATGGTTTTTCTAGTTGTCATGTATGGATGTGAGAGCTGGACTATCAAGAAAGCTGAGCACCAAAGAATTGATGCTTTTGAACTGTGGTGTTGGAGAAGACTCTTGAGAGTCCCTTGGACTGCAAGGAGATCAAACCAGTCAATCCTAAAAGAAATCAGTACTGAATATTCATTGGAAGGACTGATGCTGAAGCTGAAATTCCAATACTTTGACCACCTGATGTGAAGAACTAACTCATTGGAAAAGCCCTTGATGCTGGGAAAGATTGAAGGCGGAAGGAGAAGAGGATGACAGAGGATGAGATGGTTGGATGGCATCACTGACTTGATGGACATGAGTCTGAGCAAATTCTAGGAGTTGGTGATGGCCAGGGAAGCCTGGTATGCTGCAGTCCATGGAGTGGCAAAGAGTTGGACAGGATTGAGTGACTGAACTGAACTGATACTAAGGAAAGAAAAAAGAGAAGATTCAAATAAATCAGAAATGGAAAGGAGATATCACAACCGATGCCTAAGGGAAAAAGGACCCTAGGAGACTATTATGAACAATTATATAGCTTCCCAGGTGACCCTAGTGGTAAAAGATCCTTTCTGCCAATGCAGGAGACATAGATGCGAGTTGGATCCCTGGGTTGGGAAGATCCCCGGGAGAAGGCTATGGCAACCCACTCCAGTATTCTTGCCTGGAGAATGCCATGGACAGAGGAGTATGGCGGGCTATGATCCACAGAACCACAAAGAGCCAGACACGACTGAAGCAACAGAGCATGCATACACGCATGTAGCAACAAATGGATAACGTAAAGGAACTGGGAAAGTTCCCAGAAATATACAAACTACCCAGACTGACTATTCAGCCATTAAAAAGAAGGAAATATTGCCATTTGTAGATACTTGATATGTTGATATATGTATACATTATTAAATAATCACCAAAATCTAAGGCTGTCAGTTTATATAGTTACCATTTCCTTCTTTACTGTCGCATTGAGTGAAGTAAGACAAAGAGAAATATCATATGGTATCACTTATATGAGGAATCTAAAAAGAAGTGATACAAATGAATTTACAAAACAGAGAGTTTGCAGGCTTCATGTAATAGTCTTTCCACTATCATGTTGTATTGATTTCTGACTCCACTGTTCACACACTTGCTTTCACGCCTGCCACATCAACAAATAGTCTTCACCCCTCCTTATTGAGCTCAACTGCTTTTGCCTTAGCTCAGGCCCTCGCCATCTCCTGTCCCCATTCCTTTCCTCCAATTTATTCCTCACAAGGCTGCCAGGGTCAGTGCGCAAAAACCAAAGAGGAACTACCCTCTGTTTATAGACCTATAATGGTCTTCATTGCCTCCAGGGACTAATTCCAAATTCCTCAGATGGCATTCTAGCCTCAAGCTTTGTGACCCTATAGACTGTAGCCCATCAGGCCCTCTGTCCATGGAGTTTTCTGGGCAAGAATATTGGAGTGAGTTGCCATCCTCCTCTAGAGGATCTTCCTGACCCAGGCATCAAACCCATGTCTCTTGAGTCTCCTGCATTAGCAGGTGGATACTTTACCTTAGGCTTCCCAGGTGGCTCAGTGTTTCCTATATTCTTTACGAATACACCTGTCAGTGCAGGAGACTCAGGAGACTTGGGTTCGATGCCTGGGTCAGGAAGATCCCCTGGAGGAGGAAATGGCAACCCACTCTAGTATTCTGGCCTGGGAATTCCATGGACAGAGGAGCCTGGTGGGCTACAGTCCCTGTGATGCCAAGAGCTGGACATGACTGAGCATACCTGCACATTTCTTGTCACTCTTTCTCCACCTTCCCTCTTCCCCACATTCATTCCTCCTATGCTGTAGCAACAGACCGGTCCCAATTATGCTGTAATGTGCTCATGTTTCCCAGATCTTTGCTACCCTCTAGAATATTCATGCTCATGCCCCTTTCTCATCTTATCAAAAACTGAACTAAATTTCTAAGATCCAATGAAAACATTATGTCCTGTAATCACTGAATAGAACCACTCACTCTATTGCCAGAAATTTCACCATATCTTATCATGCTGCTGATAGTAGCTCTCTCATTTTGTGGTTTCTATTTTGATCCATGTGCCTCCCCCCAGCTGACTATGAGCAGTTAGAGAGCAAAAACCAGGTTTTTCATCATCTTTATGTTTCCAGGGCCTCACACTGATTGGTGGAGTCCCCAACAAATCTTTGTTGCTGCAACTATACAAGACCAAACATCTCTTCTTCATTAAGCACCACACTATTTTGACTGTCAAGTTTTTGCCTAGGTTTATCTCCATAATAAGCTTTTCATTGGAATTTCCTACTGATTTCCACTGTTTCTATGGAGAATATCCTGGCTTTTATTTTTCACACTGGTTCAAAGATCTAACTTACTCTTGTATTAAGTACGTCTACTCTTTAATGTTTCTTTTTGTGGATTTTAAAACATTCTCTAATTTCAGATGACATTATCTTGTATATATATTTAAAAATCCCAAAGAATCCACTAGAAAACTATTAGAACTAATGAATGAGTGTAACAAAACTGCAGGATACAAGATTAATATACAAAACCAACTGTATTTCTATACACTAGCAATAAACAATCAGGAAATCAAATTGAGAAAGTAATCCTCAAATCATCAAAAAGAGTAAAATACTAAACACACTGAACAAAAGAAGTTCAAGACTTACATAATGAAAACAAAACATTTTTGAAAAGAATTTTAAAAGATCTAAATAAATGGGAAGACATCCCATGTTCATGGATTGGAAGATTCAATATAATGAAGATGGCATTAATCTCCAAATTCCACTGCAGATTCAATGCAATCTTTTAAAAATATCAATCAACTGCCTCTCTTTTTGCATGAAAGTATAAGCCAATCCTAAAATTTCATGAAAATTCAAGGGACTCAAACAGCGAATCTTGAAAAACAAGGACAAAGTTGGAATATTCAGATTTCCCAATTTTAGAACTTATTACATAGCTATAATAAGACACTGTGTGATACTGGCATAAGATATATAGATCAACTGAATACATTTGAAAAGACTTTAAAAAGATCTAAATAAATGGGAAGACATCCCATGTTCATGGATTGGAAGATTCAATATAATGAAGATGGCATTAATCTCCAAATTCCACTGCAGATTCAATGCAATCTTTTAAAAATATCAATCAACTGCCTCTCTTTTTGCATGAAAGTATAAGCCAATCCTAAAATTTCATGAAAATTCAAGGGACTCAAACAGCGAATCTTGAAAAACAAGGACAAAGTTGGAATATTCAGATTTCCCAATTTTAGAACTTATTACATAGCTATAATAAGACACTGTGTGATACTGGCATAAGATATATAGATCAACTGAATACAATTGAGAATCCAGAAATAAACCCATACACTTGCAATCAATTGATTTCAACAAAGAGCCCATCAAAACCAAAAATGGAAAGAGTACAACTGTTCATCAACTGATGAATGGATAAAAATATGATATATCTATATTACTCAGCAATAAAAAGGAGTTAAGTAGTGATATATTTCTTGGTAGCTCAGCTGGTAAAGAATCTGCCTGCAATGCAGGAGACCCCCGTTTGATTCCTGGGTCAGGAAGATCTCCTGCAGAAGGGATAGGCTACCCACTCCAGTATTCTTGGGCTTCCCTGGTAGCTCAGACATTAAGAATCCACCTGCAATGTGGGAGACCTGGGTTTGATCCCTGGGTTAGGAAGATCCCCTGGAGGAGGGCATGGCAACCACTCCAGTATTCTTACCTGGAGAATCTTCATGGACAGAGGAGCCTGGTGGGCTACAGTCCATGGGGGTCACAAAAAGTTGGACATGGCTGAGCAACTGACACTTTCACTTTCACTTTTTTACATACAACAGAGATGAACCTCAAACATATTATACTAAAAGAAAGAAGTCACTCACAAATTGTTAATTTCACCAGTGTATAATCTCACATATTGTATGATCTTGTTATATGATATGTCCAGAATAGGCAAATATATAGAGAAAAGTGGATTTGTGGCTACTTAAGATTTGGGAGTAAGCAGAGGGAAGGAAAGTGACTTATTTTGGAGGTGAAACAATTGTTCTAAAATTAAATTATAGTGATGGTTACACAGCTCAGCAAATAAAAGAAAAACCATTGAATTGTATACTTTAAATAGGTGAACTTCATTGTATGCAAATTTTATCTTAACAAAGCTGCTAAAAATGATAAATAAACATTCCTTATTATCCATGTGCCCCAATCTCCTAAGTACACACAGTTACTTCATTACCATTTCAGGTTAAACATGGAAAATATGACATTTAATTTTCTCCTGTTCATACTTTCTTCTTCTTCAAGTTGTTCAGTCACGTCCAACTCTTTGCGACCCCATGGACTATACAGTCCATGGAATTCTCAAGGTGAGAATACTGGAGTGGGTAGCCTTTCCCTTCTCCAGGGGATCTTCCTAACCCAAGGATTGAACCCAGGTCTTCTGCATTGCAGGCGGTTTCTTTACCAGCTGAGACACAAGGGGAGCCCAAGAACGCTGGAGTGTGTAGCCTATTCCTTCTCCAGTAGATCTTCCTGACCCAGGAATCAAACTGGGGTCTCCTCCGTTGCAGGCAGATTCTTTACCAACTGAACTATCAGGGAAGCTCTATGCTTAAAGGCCTATGATTGTAAGGAAGGCATGACTAAGGATGGGAACTACACATTGTGTCAGAGTCCTTCCCCTTCTACTCCAAAAATTCAAGCGCGTTTCCTCTAATTATCTTGATGTTCTATGGTAGTTCATCTGTTGCTTTCCAACCAAACAATTCCTAGGCACTCATAACTTCTCTCCCTCCTCTCGCTTTCCTTCTCCTCCTCCTTATTCTCTCTTCTCTTTCTCCAACCTTGTAGAGTAACATCCATTTCCCAAGTTTTAAAATTTTGTCTTTACAAAAAGTTACTCTTCCTTGTTATTATGATGTCTTCCCAGCTCTCCTTGACCCAGAAACACAGACATTTCTTATATGCTGACTCTGATTACCACTGAGGATCCAAACATGAATGACTCAATTTCTGCCTTAAAGAAGTTTCAATAAAGGAAATGAATAATATGTGTACATACGTACAAGTGACTATATGACAACATAAAACAATGGAACAGATGCAGTGTGGGAGTATAATTAATTTTAATCAGAAGAGACGGGAAGTTCTCCAAAATCAAACAGTTCTTTATACATTTGCCAAACTGTCAGATGACTTCAAAATTCTTCACAGTATCATGAATCAAATTCCAAAGTAAAATGGTAAAGTATGGCTTTAGAGTTGGTCCTTTGCCATCAAGAAGCCTACCAGCTAACTTTATACTCTTATGGAATCTATGGATATTAAGAGAATTAGATTGTAAGATGAAATTCTAATACAAGGAAACAAAAGAATGTGAGGATACTAAACAAATGAAATTACATTTTAAAAGAGTAATCGTTTCTGAATCCTAACCCGAAACTCTTTCACAGAGCACAACAAACAACAGCAACGAAAACTCCAAACCAAAACGAAACAACATGTCCTACTTTCAAGTAAAGATATACAGTAAAGGTTTGATCCTCTCACTTGTCTACAAGATCCCTGTACAGTTCACGTTCTTTCTAATGGAGTTACCCCCTAAGACACTGAGAACCACGAGGCAAGCTCAGCTCTCTGGTATCAGACACAGAGGAACTCTGACGAATTGGCCAGTCCTTGGTGTCACTGCCTACTTTCTACTGAACGTTCTGATTTATACATTGGCATCACATAAATTAATCTCTCCCAACACATAGACTCCTGAATCAATTATGGAGTTTTTTGATGTATGAGATACCACTCAAGGTCATCCTAACCCAACATGCAAAATAAAATGGAAAGCAAAGAAGTTTTTCTACAGGGTATGAGGCCATGAATCCTGCCTTCTTATGCGTCCCCTGAGGACACACTTCTCAGACTTTGGGCTCCACATGCCATGGTATCCTGGCCTTTACAGTTAGCTAATTTTCCTAGTTACCGATTTCCCACTAGTAGCCTCTTCCACTGGCCGTTGCATCCATATAAGATGCTGTCGTCATCTTCACGGTCTTGCTCTTCTTGCACAGCCTTGTTCAACCCAGAATGACATTTCCTTTGTAGAAATCTCTTTTCAGTTTTCTATTATGTGCTCAGTTCATGTTTGTTTAATGAATGAATAAACCTATCCTACCATCTTTCAGAACTGATGTAAAGGCAAACAGAATAGTTGTTCTACAGTTCATTTATGAGTCAGGTATCTGTGAGTTTTATTACTCTTCTTGGGATTCAAATAGAATGGGTAAAATTCCAACTTTAAAAACCCAAAGGATCAGAGAAATAAAACTTACTGCTATTTTTAATGTCTTTAAAGTGATAGGCAATAAGAAAACTGCCAAATCAGGATCAGTCTAAAGAAAAAAAATTTTTTTTCTGGGAGTGATTGAAAGGGAGCATAAAAAGATGTCAAGCTGACAGATGGATTACTGCTATTTCAGATTTGCAACCAGAAAACAAGGCCAGGCTGTGGATCTTAGTGTGAAATTGCAAGTCTTCTGTCTATTTCAGGAGATCACACTGGAACAGCTTATTTTCTTTCCCAGTCCTCCCCCATTTCTCCTATATACACAGCAGCTGTTATACCTGATGACATCTTCAAGGACAGTGCCAGAGATATATTTCTCCAGATTTTCTTTTTCCCAACCTTTTTTTGGGAGGGGAGGGGCGGTGTGGAACAATTTATAAAAGCTGAAAAGCTTACAAATGTATGTTGCTCTAAGGTAAAGAGATAATACCTAATATAGGAGTACATATTGAAAGGTAAAAATATTGACTGTCTTTAGCACTGTCCAACACCTCTTCTTAGGGTCATTTTCCTCTGAGTGATCTCACTTTTTACATACCCTACACCCTGTTGTTCGTTATTGCTGCCTTTACTCAGACTATTTGCCTTAACCTTTTTTTTTTTCCCATTTTTCTGACCATTTCCATGAGTCTCCTCCCATCAAAATCTATCTTTAAATTTTCTGACACCAATAAAAAGAGACAGCAAGTCTAGGCCCACCTGGGTTTAATATTTGAAAGTATACTTTATGCATTTCTATTCTAGTTACTTTCATTTAAACAAATGGCTACTAGGACTTCCCTGGTGGTCCAGTGGCTAAGACCCCAGTTCCCAAAGAAGGGGGCCCAGGTTTCAGCCCTAGTCAGGGAACTAGATCCCACATCCTCCAACTAAAGATCCCACATCCTCCAACTAAAGATCCCACATGATGCAACTAAGACCTGGCACAGTCAAATAAATAAATAGTGAGACAAATAAAGAAATGGCTGTTGAAACCTATTGCCTTCATCTAATTTAATATAGGTAGAAAAGTAGAAATTTGGGCAGTGAAGCAAGAATGTACTGTTCCATCTCAAGTTATACTACAGAGGTGATTACTACCCCTCTATGTGTGCTCAGGCACTCAGTCAAGGCCAACTCTCTGCGACCTCATGGACTATAGTCCACCAGGCTTCTCTGTTCATGAGATTTCCCAGGCAAGAATACTGGAGTGGGTTGCCACTTCCTTCTCCAAGGCATCTTCCTGATCCAGATATTGAACCCGAGTCTTCTGCATTGGCAGGTGGATTCTTCACTGCTGAGCCACTAGGGAAGCCCACCCCTCTGTATAAAGCTGGGCTTATGCTTTGATCTTCAAAAGTAAAAATCCAACTTCTACTTGAGTTGAATCATTTATTACTCAAATGTCATAGACTGACATTCCTTTTTTTTTTCCTGGATATTATATTTTCTGATACTCAGATAATTTTAAATATTTTAAATTGTCCTTCATATTAACAGTCTGGTTTTTGGATATGAAATAGTCTCAGTGCTCCATCATGAAGCCATGAGCTTAACAGCAAATTCCCATAAGCTACTAATAAAATGGCTCTAGACTTTTAACAGCAGTATTGTCTTCCTTCATTTTCTAAAATCAGTTAATTTAAAAGCCATCAGCGATAGACATCTTGTACTTTCTTACCATCAAAGGGAAGTCAGAGAACATGACTATTTTTTTTTTTTTCACCAGTTAGT
This sequence comes from Aepyceros melampus, assembly GCA_006408695.1. Lineage (NCBI taxonomy): Eukaryota > Metazoa > Chordata > Mammalia > Artiodactyla > Bovidae > Aepyceros > Aepyceros melampus. Next base: position 423,975 of record SJXQ01000685.1, on the reverse strand, counting down.
GGTAAAATGACATTGTTGTAAAAATGACATCATTGCTCTGGATCTCTGCATGTTGAAACTGGATTCAGTGACTCTTGAAATTGTTTAGATTGCACATGCTTTGAGAATAAGATGAAAATCCATCCAACTGTCTATCACACATCCAGATACATGCATTTTGGGGTCATTTGTTAGCATTCTATTTGTTATAATACTATGTTTAACAGAGCCAGTTCTGGCCCAAGTTTGAATTCCACTTTCACCATTGCTAGTTCTGCAACCTTGGGAACATCATTAAATCTTTCTAAACTTCAGTTCCTTACTCATTAAATAGGGAAAATAATACCTACTCCATAGGGTTATTGTCAATTTAAATATTTGTAAACGTACTGAACTCAGTGTTTGGCCTATAGCAGAAGGCCCTCAATAAATGACAGGTTAATATAAATTGAAGAAACTAAAGAAAAAAAAAATTAAGCCAAACAATTCACTGGATTAGATTGTTTCTATAGTTCTATTCTATGCATTTTTAAGAAAATAATTTTATTTTTCTTTTTAGAGCATTTGTAGGTCCATAGCAAAACTGTGCAAAGGCATAGAGATTTCCCATATCCCCCACCCCCACATTTGCCTAGATTCTTCCAACACCCCCACCCCCCACGACAGTAGTACCTTTGTTACAACTAGTCAACATACATTGACAGGTCACTTTATTCAAAGTCCACAGTTTACATTAGAGTTCACGCTTGGTGTTGTACATTCCATGAATTTGAACAAATGCTTAATGACATGCATCCTGTTATATATTATGTATATCATACAGAGTAGTAGTCTCCCTGCCCTAAAAATCCTCTGTGCTCTGCCTATTCATCATTTCCTCCCTCCAACCCCTGGCAACCATTGCCTTTTTACTATCTCCATAGTTTTCCTTTTCCACAGTATCATACAGTTGAAATCGTATAGCGTATAGTCTTTGCAGACTGGCATCTTCCATTTAGTAACAGGTTTTTCTCACCATGCCTTGACATGACTTGATAGCTCATTTTTTTTTAAAGCTGGATAAATTCCAGTGTACGAATGTAGCATGGTTTATCCATTCACCTACTATAGGACATTCAGTTGCTTCTAAGTTTTGGCAGTTATGAATAAAGTTGCTATAAATATCCATGTTTGGGTTTTGGTGTGGATATGCTTTCAACTCCTTTTGGGTAAACATCGAGGAGGGCAATTACTGGACTGTACAGTAAGAGGACATTTACTTTTATAAGAAACCACCAAACATATCAGATATGTCTTTTGCAAATATTTTCTCCTAGTCTGTGTCTTGTCTTGTCATTCACTCAACATCATCTTTCACAGAGCAGAAGAATTTTATTTTGGTGAAGTCCAGCTTGTCACTTCTTTCATGGATGATGACTTTGGTATGGTACCTCAAAAGACATTGCCAAATCCAAGATCATCTAGATTTTCTCCTATGCTACTTCCTAGGAGTTTTATCATTTTGCAGTTTACATTGATGTTTTTCATCCATTTTGAGTTAATTTTTGTGAAGAACAACTGTGTGTAAATTTTTTTTGCATGTAGGTGTTTAGTTGTTCCAGTTGGTATTTAATTTTATTTATAAAGAAATCATATTTATTGATTTCTACAGTATAGTATTTAAGACTACATTTACCAAGCAGGCATCACAGAGTTGCTTTTCAAAATATTCTTTCGGGATAAGTTAGAGGGCTGGATAAGGGGGAAGTGTCTCATCTTACAAGTTGAGGACACATTGTATACTAGTTATTCTTCAAGATTCACAATGTTCATATCATATTAAAAGTTCTGATGAGTCCCAAAATAAAGACAATCTCTTCAGGGGTTGTCTTTGTGGTTCTCAAACTTATTTCACTGGGCTCACTCACTTTTTGCCCCAAATCCTACTAATTTTTCCAAGAATTAATATTCCTAATATGCAGATGACACCACCCTTATGGCAGAAAGTGAAGAGGAACTAAAAAGCCTCTTGATGAAAGTGAAAGAGGAAGTGAAAAAGTCGGCTTAAAGCTCAACATTCAGAAAACGAAGATCATGGCATCTGGTCCCACCACTTCATGGCAAATAGAAGGGGAAACAGTGGAAACAGTGTCAGATTTTATTTTTTTGGGCTCCAAAATCTCTGCAGATGGTGATTGCAGCCACAAAATTAAAAGACGCTTACTCCTTGGAAGGAAAGTTATGACCAACCTAGATAGCATATTAAAAAGCAGAGATATTACTTTGCCAACAAAGGTCCATCTAGTCAAGGCTATGGTTTTTCCAGTGGTCATTTATGGATGTGAGAGTTGAACTGTGAAGAAAGCTGAGTGCCGAAGAATTGATGCTTTTGAACTGTGGTGTTGGAGAAGACTCTTGAGAGTCCCTTGGACTGCAAGGAGACCCAACCAGTCCATTCTAAAGGAGATCAGTCCTGGGTGTACATTGGAAGGACTGATGTTGAAGCTAAAGCTCTAATACTTTGGCCACCTGATGCGAAGAGCTGACTCATTGGAAAAGACCCTGATGCTGGGAGGGATTAGGGGCAGGAGGAGAAGGGAATGACAGAGGGTGAGATGGCTGGATGGCATCACCGACTCGATGGACATGAGTTTGAGTGAACTCTGGGAGATGGTGATGGACAGGAAGGCCTGGCGTGCTGGGACTCATGTTCTTACAGTGTGCATGACTGAGTGACTGAATTGAACTGAACTGAACTGAAACACATTTCAGGAAATACTTTTCTGGTCTGGTATTCTTTGTGCTCCTTTAAATCTCATCTTCATCAAGGAAATTAGTTTCTTACTTGCATGCGTCCTAAGTTACTTCATTCGTGTCTGACCCTTTGGACTACAGTCCACCAGCCTCCTCTGTCCATGGGATTCTCTAGGCAAGAATACCACAGTGGTTGCCATGCCCTCCTCCAGGGGATCTTCCTGACTCAGGGATCAAACCCACGTCTCTTATGTCTCCTGCATTATCAGGTGGGTTCTTAATCACTAGTGCCTTTAGGGGGCATTATGTACAGTGGGGATTCCCTGGGAGCTCAGCTGGTAAAGAATCCACTTGCAATGCAGGAGACCCCAGTTTGGTTCCTGGGTTGGGAAGATCCCCTGGAGAAGGGATAGGCTAATCACTCCAGTATTCTTGAACTCCCCTGGTAGCTCAGATGATAAAGAATTCACCTCAGTGTGGGAGAGACCTAGGTTTGATCCCTAGGTTGGGAAGATCGCTTGGAGGAGGGCATGGCAACCTACTCCAGTATGCCTGCCTAGAGAATCCCAATGGACAGAGGAGCCTGGCAGGCTACAGTCCATGGGGTTGCAAAGACTCGACATGACTGCAACTAAGCACAGCACAGCATAGCATGTACAGTGGACATAAGAATTGTTGGAATATTAAGTACATATAAAATAGCTGTGCAAGATGGGCGAACTCAGTGATATATTTTGTGCATGTCCACAAGACCAATCAATCAAATTTTTTTGTACACTGAATGCTAATAGCTAAAATGCTTGCAATCAAATGCAGCAAGATACTCCTTGTTAAAACTATAGTCACAATACTTGCCCCTTACAAATATAGAGTATGATAGTATTTAACATAGTTCGTCATCCATAGAGACACATGGCTGACATCCATTTAGTTATTTCATCAAAGCATTCAATTGAGAGCTATGGAAAACAATTTGGAAGCTATAAATAGCCATTGAATTGATGTGTGTTAGATCATCATGCTGGCATTGGCCACCCTGAATATTTGATGTGGAAATCTGGATTATCACATCAGATTTGGGATATTGATTTGATACTATCCAACCCTGTCAGAGAAGGCGATGGCACCCCACTCCAGTACTCTTGCCTGGAAAATCCATGGACGGAGGAGCCTGGTAGGCTGCAGTCCATGGGGTCATGAAGAGTCGGACATGACTGAGTGACTTCCCTTTCACTTTTCACTTTCATGCATTGGAGAAGGAAATGGCAACCCACTCCAGTGTTCTTGCCTGGAGAATCCCAGGGATGGGGGAGCCTGGTGGGCTGCCGTTTATGGGGTCCACAGAGTCAGACACGACTGAAGCAACTTAGCAGCAGCAGCAGCAGCAACCCTGTCTAACTAGATTAAAATCTAACACAGAAAATTTCAATTCCCTCTCTTTTAGTCAATCAGGATCTTCCAAATATCTTGTTACCTTCCTCTTTGCCACTTTATCTAGACATATATGGTATTTCTGCATTAGTGATCTTAATTGTTACCAGAAACTTGGATTACAGAGGCAGGAAATGAAATATTGACAAAAAAGTGAGAAAGAAACCTCAGGGGAAAAGCCAACAAAAACATTAAAAAAGGATAAAAACTGAAAGAAAAAAAAAAACAACACCTAAGTGAAGGGAAAGCAGTTTGGGTTCTGGGGTTGAAAGCAAGAGTAGAAAACATGGAAATGTGTTTTGAACATTCAGAAGAATTATTATACATATTTTATGGAGGAAAAAACTAAAAACAGAGAAGAGACTCCAAAATGCTGTCATATGCAAACAACATACACTAGAAATAAATAACTCCATCTTGCAACTCAGCAAAGTAACTGGGTGAAAGTTCTCAGTTTCTAAGAATTCTGAATAACCCATAGGATTTATATATATATATATAAGCACTTGCTTATGTTTTACAGGCAATTTCAGGACCAAATTTCCAAGAAATACTTTCCTTTGATAAAACTTTTATATTAAAAAAAAAAATGTACAGTAAGGCAGAGGCTTATTTCTAGCTCCTTTGAGCCTTAGAATTCTGCAGACACCAGTTTACATTGGTACTGTGATTTTACCAGTTGCTTAACAGGATTTTGCTCCATCAAGCAGGTCCACAGATTTAAAAAAAAAAAAAAAAATTGAAGTCACACATTACATCATAGCTGGAAACAACAAAACATTTAAAAGGTCTTTTGTATAACATATTGCAAGTCGCCAGCTATTTTTCTGATCCACAGAGCAAGTCCTGCACTGAAAGACTGCTGCCCAGAAGGCATGCGCTGACATTGATTTGAATCCACCAGCTCTCCCAGTGGATCAGACAGCGTCTTGCACTGGAATCAGTATTGCTATCACATACTCATCTGTCGCCTCATGGGACAAGAGCTGCAAGGAATATGAAGGGAAATTGCTCCCGTTAGGGGACAGCTACATTTATTTCTGTAAAAAGAAAAAAAAAAAAAAGAAGAAGCAGCAGTCACCACCTACAGTGTGCATGTTAAAAGGATGCCTAACTAAAAAGAATCTACACTTTTCTGCCCAATTATTAATACGCTCAGCAGAATAATACATTATTTCTGCTTCCTAGCTCCACTCTTAGCCTTCCTTGGGGCTGAGCTAACCAAGTTCTTTGCAAGGCCTTGCACAAGTGATTTGTCTTCTCAGAAACTCACACCCAAAGACATTTCAGAAAAATGTCCGCAGTGGCTGCCGCTTTTGCCTTTGTGTCCATGTCCATCCTTGTGTGCACACCTGCCAAAGGAAAGACTCTTGCACTCGGTGAATTGGATTCAGGGATGTTTCTACATTTTTATTTATTCTCCAGTTTCCGGGATGGCCCTTCAGTGTGAAGGACTGCCACTATTTGAGGGAAAGCAATTTCAAATTTTAACTTGATTTTCTAAGCCAAAAATAAAGTGGCTTCACTTGATGGAAAGTGGTGTCAGTCTCCTAAGAGTTCATTAGCCCTCTGAGCTTTCACTGCTTCCCATGAACAGCAGGACATTGACTCCCAGTAAATGTATGTCAAGCTCAGTAATTCCAAATACCTTGACTTAAGCCTAGGCTCACAGAGAAACACTGCCCTCAATACCAAACCGTTTACATCCATCCTTCCTTCCTTCCTTTCATCTATTTATCTAACAAATATTTATTAAGTACTCATTAGTGGTGGTGGTTTAGTCACTAAGTCATGTCCGACTCTTGCAACCCCCATGAACTGAAGCCCACCAGGCTCCTCTATCCATGGGATTTCCCAGACAAGAAAACGAGTAGGTTACTATGCCCTTCTCCATTAAATACTCATTATGTACCTGAAAATACAGCCATGGATAAATAGACAAGACTTATGCTTCATAGCGTTTATCATGTAGAAGGAAGGTGCAATTGTTCATAGGATGTTACCCTTGAAACACTGTGATACAATCATGGTTATTTTTAAAAGCTTTACCTTAATTCTCTGCTTTTCTTAGTGCATTCTATGCAGGAAAACGCTCTGAACATCTTCAGTTTAAGAATATAAAATATATTTAGAAGCGCAAAGATGACACTTGGCCTCAATGCTATAGCCCGTCAAATATTCTAAAGCAGATAAGAATCTTAACAGAAGAACTCATAAATACATTTAATATATAATACTAACCAGAGTGATGGAAGCATAAACAGTGTCTGCATGATGAATTGTAGACCAAGTATTTCATTCAGAAAAAGGCAAAATAAATTCTTGTGCATTTCAGACCAGAAAGAAAGCTATCATTAAATGCAAAGCTTGTTTAGCAAAAATAAATTCAATAGTCACAGTAGCAAGAGCCTCTTGGGAATAACAGGTCATTAGAAGCTTTTAAGATTCTCATAACAGATGACATTCCCTTTGGTCCTTTTCAGTCCCAACTTGGCCCAAGTCATTCTCTTTCTTTGGCTGTTTTTAAGTCAGTAGGCTGCAGTATAATATATCTTGACATCATAACCTAAAATATCAGATCAGCTCAATTGTTATGCAAGTAATGTTGCTTTGCAAATGACTGCTGCGAGACGGGATGCTACCAAATGAAGAGGAAAATGCGTGCCACGTCCACTCCCTGCTGCCTGAGGCTTAATCTGAAATAACATCTGTGAAGGGACATGTGACACTTTGATCCAGCAATGCATGTGATGGGCAGAAGTATCTGTAAAACAATGTCTAGTCTAAGGGGATTAGGACACTGTAGCTTCCATCTCTGCCTGTCCCTACTCTCACCATCCCACCTCTGCCCACCTTCCTCAGGAAAGGGAGCGGGCAGGAGTCAGCTCTGGAAACCAGCACCGTACATCGTTCACCAAGATCAAGATTCCAATGGCAGCCATGGCTTCCTCCTTGGGGAACAAGAGTTTAAACCTCTTAGACTCTCAAGAAGGCTACCAACAGAATGTTTTTTCTGTGCAAACCTAATTGAAAAAAGGATTGAATTAAAAAAAAATTATGTTATGTAGAGCCTTCCACAGTGGGCTTCCCAGGTGAGGCAGTGGTAAAGAATCTGCCTGCCAATGCAGGAGACTCAACAGACATGGGTTCAATCCCTGGGCTGAGAAGATCTCCTGGAGAAGGGAATGGCTATCTGCTCCAGTATTCTTGTCTGGGAAATCCTATGGACAGAGGAGTCTGGCGGGCCACAGTCCAAGGGGTCATAAAAGAGTCAGACGTGACTGAGTGATGGAGCATGCTCATACCCCAGTGGGTGGTCCAGTGGTTAAGACTCTGCCTTCCAATGCTGGGAGTGGGTATGGGTTCGATTCCTGCCAGGGGAACTAGGATCTCAAGTGCTGCAGGGCATCACCAAAAAATTAAAAAAGAAATAATTATATGTTGTAATTAGTATCTATGAGAACTGATAATCATGAAGCATAATCTTTTTTCTTTTTTATAATTTATTTGGAAGCATCAAGTCATGTATTTAATGAGACTTGCAGAGAATCACGGGAGTTGTTGGGCAACTAATTGATAAAATGTAGAAGAAGAATGGCAGAGGGACAGACCTGAGAAATATCTCTTGGATAAACATACTCAGAGCATGCCTGTGTCTGCTTTTAAGGATCCTCTTAGGATAAAACACTGGAAAAACATACATGCATATGGATGCAAAAATATCAGAAGAATTCCTCAGAAGTTTCTTATAGTTCCATCATTTGCTGGCATGTGCTGCCAAGATGCCTTTGGGCTTCATAATGTGTCTATTATCATCAGCCTCTCCTTGTATATTAATAAGAAGATCCAGGCTGCCTAAATGCTGAATGAGGCTTAAATTCATTACAGCCTCCACTTAGTGATAAGCCTACATTTCTGTACTTATCACAGCAGAAGGTCTCAGAAACACCTGGTGCAGGTTGGGCACTCAGTTGAAATGATTATCATTTTTGAAAGAAAAAGAAAAAAATGGGCCTAATGCGCAGTGCTTCATGAGCAGCCATTGCAGGAGGCGCTACAGAAGCACCAGAAGAAGACTGCCTGATTCTGCGGCTTCTTTATGGTGTTGCAGGGGTCGATCTCATCCCCAGTCACAATCAGCTTAATACAAGAGCATTTGAGCAAACTTCTTGAGAGGATGTATCCCCAAGTCCTGTCTCAGGGAATGAATGAAAGAAATGAATGCATGAATGATTGATAACATTGTGGCAGGCATCACTCTTAATTATAGCTAGGAAAAGATGAAGGGCAGTGAGAGAGGTTTTAAGGGAGGGCTTCTCAGGCGGTTCAGTGGTAAAGAATCCACCTGCCAAGGCAGGCAATGCAGGAGATGCAGGTTTGATCCCTGGATTGGGAAGAAACCCTGAAGGGGGAAATGGCAACCCATTCCAGTATTCTTGCCGGGAGAATCCAATGGACAGAGGAGCCGCGCAGGCTATAGTCCGTGGCGTCACAAAGAGTTGGACACGGCTGTGAGCATGTACATATATCCCTTCTGGCCACCCTCCTTGGGGCAGATCTCAGGCACACAGGACGTAGTCTCTGTGCCCAGCAGGAAGTGAAAATGCGGTCAGTGAATAGTTAGTCTTTGTTACAAAGGGAAAGGATTCAAATGTCCAGCCTCTCTTTCTACCTCATTGATAGCTACCATTCTCCAGAGGCTCTGCCACCTCTTGAGCAAGTGGCCTCTCCCCCTCAAGTTAGAAGGATTCTCAAACATAAAAGCCAAGTGGGGAGACTTGAATGACAACAAAGAAAGAGGGAGATCAGAAATTCCTATAGAGGGTGCTTTTCATTGTGTTCAGTGTGTGTTCAGACATGATGAGAGCAGGAAGGTTTTCAATTTAAATTCTTTCTGAAATAGAAGAACATTACTATGAAGAGATACTTTTCAGAAAGCCAAGTGCCTTCCATCTATCACCTTGCTGTGTTTCAAAGTGTTCCTGCTCACCATCTCTGCATCCCAGGAACTGAGCAGAGACAGTCTGTGTGATTATTCTGCCCTTCACCTGCCAATCCAGGACGAGAATATCCTTAAATTCTCACCCAATCTTGCCTTACTGAGATGACTGTTATTTTTTAGCAGTTCTATTTAGAATGTTGAACTATCCTGGGGACTCCTCCACCTGCTCCACAGTCTGTCGATTGTCTTAGTTTCTTTACCTTTTGTTCTTTTCAATTTCACAACCATTGCCTGATCTCTTAGTAAAATTCTCTTCTCATAAGCCTCCTTGGGAAACTCAAACATTCCATCCCCGTCATGCTTGACCACTCCTCTTTGGTCTGTAACACAAGTAACCTCCCTCTTCTTCTCCCCTTGGGCATCACTGTCATTCTCTTTCCTGTTCTTTCTTTTCTGATTGTTCTCAGAATGCTCTTTACCTTCCTCCCCCAACATGGGATGAATCTCAAGAGCCTCAATTCTTGTCCCACTGCATCTTCCTCTCATTTTTTCTACCATAGAAATGTCAAGCACCACAGCCACAAGCTTCATTTGTCATTTCATATCTCTCTATCTTCACTGCTTACTGATCACTGCCTGCCCCCAAATTGAGGGTCCTGCCTTTGCAGTTTTATCCAAATTGGAGAAGCGTGGTGCCATTCTCCGGGATGCCTGTATTGATACTTCTTTATCTAGAATAGGCAAGAATTTAACACTTATTATATTTAATGTATGACTTTTCAGTACTACATGTCTACAGTTGATTTTAAGTATATAAAACTCATCTCAAATAAGGTGGTCTTGTTATAGATGAAACAAAACAAGAACTGTCAAGAAGTTTCTTGAGAGTCCCTTGGACTGCAACGAGATCAAACCAGTCAGTCCTAAAGGAAATCAACCCTGAATATTCATTGGAAGGACTGATGCTACAGCTGAAGCTCCAATACTTTGGCCACCTGATGCGAAGAGCTGACTCATTGGAAAAGACCCTGATGCTGGGAAAGATTGAAGGCAGAAAGAGAAGAGGGCAGCAGAGGATGAGATGGTTAGATAGCATCATGACTCAATGGACATGAATTTGAGCAAGCTCTGGGAGATAGTGGAGGACAGGGGAGCCTGGCATGCTGCAGTCCATGGGGTCACAAAGAGTCAGACAGGACTTAGTAACTGAACAACAACAACAAAACAAGAAATGGATTTTTTTCCCATCACTTTTCTTCCAGCAAGCTCTTTGAATGGCACCCAGGTGAAATCTTAACTGGGTATGATGATTAATTTCATATTTCAACTTGACTGGACTAAGGAATGCCTGAATAGCTGAGAAAATGTTATTTCTGGGTGTATCTTGAAGATGTTTCCATAAGAGTCTAGCATTTGACTCAGGAGACTGCATAAAGAAAACCTGTCCTCACCAGTGTAGGCAAGTGTCATCAATGTGGGAGCCCAAGTGGAACAAAGAGGTGGAGGAAGGGAGAATTCCCTCATCTTGAGCTGGGGCATCCATCTTTTCCTGCTCCTGGACACTGGAGATCCTTGTCCTCAGGCCTTTGGACTCCAGGACTCATACATGTGGCTCCTCGGGGTCTCAGGTCTTTGACCTTGGGCTGAGGATGACAGAGGATGAGATAGTTGGATGGCATCACTGACTCAATGGACATGAGTCTTAGTAAACTCCAGGAGTTGGTGACGGACAGGGAGGCCTGGTGTGCTGCAGTCCATGGGGTCGCAAAGAGTCGGACACAATGGAGCGACTGAACTTAACTGAACTGGGAGTTACACCAGCAACTCCCCTATCTGGCTCTCAAGCCTTCAGACTTGGACCAAATTATGCCATCAGCTTTCCTGTGTCTCCAGCTTGCAGTGGCAGAGAGGGGACTTCTCAGCCTCCATCACCGTATGAGCCAATCCCTGTAGTAAGTCTTCTCCTATATGTCTACGTCCCTATCTCTATATCCATAACCCTATCTGTCCTATTGGTTCCGTTTCTCTGGAGAACCCTGATGGACACACCAGGTCCCTCACCTTTCCTGGGCATCTTTCCAGCATTAATCAAAGGCTTTGTCGAGCCATCCAGCCACCTAGCTCCCTCCCAGCTCAGACTGAGCAGACCACAGTTGGATGGGGGAGGAGAGGGTGCTCATTGTTTCTCCCCTGTGCTCTTCTGCTACCCTCCGAGAGCTTCCCCGACCTCTTCAGGCTTGGATGAAAGAGAGGAGGGAAAGGGCCCCGAGATGTTCTCCTTAGTCCAGCAGCAGGGTGACCCCAGTGAAGGTTAAGTTTGATCACATCAAGTTCTCTGAGGTCCTCAGAGTCTTCCCATTGCACTCAAGGGAAACAGCACCATCTTTCACAGCACCACCTTTCACCATATCGGTGGCCCACCAGGCCCTCCGAGATCTGGTCCCACTCACCCTTGACCTCATCTTCAACACTCTCCTGCCCCAGCTCACTCTGATCCAGCCAGGTAGGTTGATGAGATGTTGCTGAAATGTGCCAGGAAGCCTCCCGCTTTGGGAGCTCTGCACACCTAGTCCCTCTGCCCGGACTCCCCTTCTGATAGACACCCACACGACTCACTCCTTCACCAGCTCAAGCCCTATATTGCTAAATACTTTATTTAAAATTGCATCCTTATGTGATTCTCAACCCAGAGCTTTCTATGTTTCTCCACCACCCATTCCACTTTCTGATGCACCATATCATTAACATTAATTTCACTTATCTTTTGTTCTTATGTATTGAAGAGGACAGTGCGATTCAATACATAAATTCCAACACTTTACTGACTGGAAGTGAACTAAGATAATACATTTAGACAAAATGTGCAATGAGCTAAGCAAAGTGGGAAGACTTCTCAGTGGCTAAGAGGTAAAGAACATGCCTGCAATGAAGGAGACACAGGTTCCATATCTGGGTCTGGAAGATAACCTCGAAAAGGAAATGGCAACCCATTCCAGTATGTTTGCCTGGGAAATCCTATGGACAGAGGAGCCTGGCAGGCTATAGTCAGTCCATGGGGTTGCAAAGAGTTGGACACAACTTAGCGACTAAATAGCAACAACAAAAAAGCAAAGTTGGTCTGTTTATATTAATAAATACGGCAAATAAGCCAGACCACCTTCTTTGCTCTAAAACCTCTTTATGGCCACAATCTACCTGTTTATACCACTTTCTCCTCATCTTAACACACACTTTCTCCCCTTCAGTGCCACACACCGACCCAAGCACATTATTAGTAACCTTCTTTTCTAGTCCTTTTCTCACACTGCTTTTTTCTTCTCCTAAAATATTTTTCCTCTTTCTCTCTGCTTAGCCAAATACTAAATTTTTTAAAGGACTTCCCAAGGTTCCTCTTTTCTATTAAACAGCAAAGTGAACAAACATTCATGAAGCACATACTATATTCGTTCGTTCGTTCAGTCGCTCAGTCATGTCCGACTCTTTGAGACCCCATGCATCGCAGTACGCCAGGCCTCCCTGTCCATCACCAACTCCCGGAGTTCACTCAGACTCACGTCCATTGAGTCTGTGATGCCATCCAGCCATCTCATCCTTGGTCATCCCCTTCTCCTCCTGCCCCCAATCCCTCCCAGCATCAGGGTCTTTTCCAATGAGTCACCTCTTCGCATGAGGTAGCCAAAGTACTGGAGCTTCAGTTTTAGCATCATTCCTTCCAAAGAAATCCCAGGGTTGATCTCCTTCAGAATGGACTGGTTGGATCTCCTTGCACTCCAAGGGACTCTCAAGAGTCTTCTCCAACACCACACTTCAAAAGCATCAATTCTTCTGTGCTCAGCCTTCTTCACAGTCCAACTCTCACATCCATACATGACCACAGGAAAAACCATAGCCTTGACTAGACGGACCTTAGTCGGCAAAGTAATGTCTCTGCTTTTGAATATACTATCTAGGTTGGTCATAACTTTTCTTCCAAGGAGTAAGCGCCTTTTAATTTCATGGCTGCAGTCACCATCTGCAGTGATTTTGGAGCCCAAAAAAACAAAGTCTGACACTGTTTCTACTGTTTCCCCATCTATTTCCCATGAAGTGATGGGGCCAGATGCCATGATCTTCGTTTTCTGAATGTTGAGCTTTAAGCCAACTTTTTCACTCACCAAAGTACTGGAGCTTCAGTTTTAGCATCATTCCTTCCAAAGAAATCCCAGGGTTGATCTCCTTCAGAATGGACTGGTTGGATCTCCTTGCAGTCCAAGGGACTCTCAAGAGTCTTCTCCAACACCACACTTCAAAAGCATCAATTCTTCTGTGCTCAGCCTTCTTCACAGTCCAACTCTCACATCCATACATGACCACAGGAAAAACCATAGCCTTGACTAGACGGACCTTAGTCGGCAAAGTAATGTCTCTGCTTTTGAATATACTATCTAGGTTGGTCATAACTTTTCTTCCAAGGAGTAAGCGCCTTTTAATTTCATGGCTGCAGTCACCATCTGCAGTGATTTTGGAGCCCAAAAAAATAAAGTCTGACACTGTTTCTACTGTTTCCCCATCTACCAACAAAAATAATGACACACTGTTTTGTTTAATTCTCTCAACACTCCTGTCATGTAAGTATTACTATTCCATTAAATGCACAGTACACTCAAGTAACTTGCCCAAAGAGGGTCCTATGACTATCAGGGCTGGGATCCAAATGCCACACATATTCTGTGTGACCATAATGCTTTGGACCGCTACTCTTCAATGATTTCTCTGAACCATATTTCAAACCCCACACCTCAGTACTTCACAGTGGTTCAATTTATGATTTTTTGACTTTATGATGATGTGAAAGTGATATGCATTCTGTAAAAATGATACCTCAAATTTGGAATTTTGATCTTTTCCCAGGCATTGAGCCATGTTCCCAGCCAGCCAGGCCATCACGAGGGTAAACAATTGATGCACTTAATACCATTCAGTACCCAGACAACCATGCTGTTTTTCACTTTTAGTACAGTGTTCAATACATTGCATGAGATCCTCAACACTTCATTGTAAAAGAAGCTTTGTACTAGATGATTTGCTGAACTGTAAGCTAATGTAAGTGTTCTAAGCACATTTAAGTTAGGTTCAGCTACACTATGATGCTGGTAGTGGGTGTATTCAATGCATTCCTCATAAACTGAGGGATATTGTATTGTCGTGGGCTTGTCCCTCTCATTGTTGTTTAACTTTGTATGTGTACTTGCAGAGCTCATGACTATGATGCTTCCTGTTTCCCTAGAACTAGCCCAGTGTTCCTTTTTAACACTGGTAGGAAGCCCAGAGCCCATGAAGGAAGACGAGGAGTCATTATTGAGTTGAAAGGGGAACTTGAAGCGCTGAACTTAAAAAAAGAAAAAATACAGAGGTTACAATGGAGGAAATGATCCCTAAGTTCAAACAAGGCAGATAAGAAAAAAAGATAAGAATCAGACCGGATTTCCTGATTTAGAGTATTATCATTTAAGCTTTTAGTGAAAGAGACTTTAGTGGGCTATTGAAGACAGAAAACAGATTCCTGTGAATTCAAGAGTGAATAATAGGTGAGGAAATGGAAATGGCAAGAATAGAATATTCTTTCCAGAGTATTTATTTTCGAGAAGTGGAGAGAAATTGTATAACATCTGAAGGGAAAAATCTTTAAGGAGAGGGGACATAAGAGGAGAGAGGAAAGGGAGGGGAAGAAGGAAGGAAGGAAGTTAAGATGTAAAGAAGGCAGGAAATAAGGAAGGAAGGGAGGGAGATGAATAGCCTGCAGTGATAATTATGATAATAGGATGTTTTGCTTATGTTTCTAGAATTCCATGAGATGCTTGCCTTGAAGCTATTAACGATTTAGAGTATACTGAACATGTGACCTTTCAGTAGTTAATGCGCTGCCAAATCCCTTTGCCCAACCTCTCCAATTAAAAAGACCTGAATTATTTAAATTTTTCTAAAAACACTGTATATAATAGGATTTTTCTTGTACATTCAGCTTTTTGCTTTCGCCTTTCATAAACGTGGAAAAGGAGAATTTTGATATGGTAACACAGCTGACTTCCCAAGGACTCAAGAATAAGGTCACCATCATGAGATCAAGTTCAGGAGCCATCACAGAGGGCAAGTTCAATATCTTGGATTATTTTGAGCATTGCCAAGGAGTGGGCAAAGACACACCCATTTGAATGCAGGTTCCAAAGAATAGCAAGGAGAGATAAGAAAGCCTTCCGCAGTGATCAATGCAAAGAGATAGAGGAAAACAATAAAATGGGAAAAACTAGCAATCTCTTCAAGAAAACTAGAGATACCAAGGAAACATTTCATGCAAAGATGGGCTCGATAAAGGGCAGAAATGGTATGGACCTAACAGAAGTAGAAGATATTAAGAAGAGGTGGCAACAATACACAGAACAACTATATAAAAAAGATCTTCATGACCCAGATAACCACAATGGTGTGATCACTCACCTGAAGCCAGATATCCTGGAATGTGAAGTCAAGTGGGCCTTAGGAAGCATCACTATGAACAAAGCTAGTGGAGGTGATGGAATTCATAGAGGAAAACAATAAAATGGGAAAGACTAGCAATCTCTTCAAGAAAACTAGAGATACCAAGGAAACATTTCATGCAAAGATGGGCTCGATAAAGGGCAGAAATGGTATGGACCTAACAGAAGTAGAAGATATTAAGAAGAGGTGGCAACAATAAACAGAACAACTATATAAAAAAGATCTTCATGACCCAGATAACCACAATGGTGTGATCACTCACCTGAAGCCAGATATCCTGGAATGTGAAGTCAAGTGGGCCTTAGGAAGCATCACTATGAACAAAGCTAGTGGAGGTGATGGAATTCTAGTTGAGCTCTTTTAAATCCTAAAAGATGATGCTGTGAAAGTGCTGCACTCAATATGTCAGCAAATTTGGAAAACTCAGCAGTGGCCACAGGACTGGAAAAGGTCAGTTTTCATTCCAATCCCAAAGAATGCTCAGACTACCACACAACTGCACTCATCTCACATGCTAGTAAAGTAATGCTCAAAATTCTCCGAGCCAGGCTTCAACAGTACGTGAACTATGAACTTCCAGATATTCAAATTGGATTTAGACAAGGCAGAGGAACCAGAGATCAAATTGTTAACATTCATTGGATCATCTAAAAAGGAAGAGTTCCAGAAAAACATCTACTTCTGCTTTATTGACTACACCAAAGCCTTTGACTGTGTGTATCACAACAAACTGTGGAAAATTCTTAAAGAGATGGGAATACCAGATGACTTGACCTGCCTTTTGAGAAAACTATATGCAGGTCAGGAAGCAACAGTTAGAACTGGACATAGAACAACACACTGGAAATTAGGAAAATCAGGAAAGGAGTATGTCGAGGCTGTATACTGTTATCCTGCTTATTTAACTTATATGCAGAGTTCATCATGAGAAACACTGGGCTGGATGAAGCACAAGCTGGAATCAAGATTGCCAGGAGAAACATCAATTACATCAATATGCAGATGACACCACCCTTATGGCATAAAGTGAAGAACTAAAGAGCCTCTTGATGAAAATGAAAGAGGAGAGTCAAAAAGTTGGCTTAAAGCTCAACATTCAGAAAACTAAGATCATGGCATCTGGTCCCACCACTTCAATGGCAAATAGATGGGGAAACAGTGGAAACAGTAACAGACTTTATTTTGAGGGGCTTCAAAATCACTGTAGATGGTTACTGCAGCCATGATATTAAAAGACGCTTGCTCCTTGGAAGAAAGGTTATGACCAACCTAGACAGTATATTAAAAAGCAGAGATATGACTTTGCCAACAAAGGTCCGTCTAGTCAAAGCTATGGTTTTTCCAGGAGTCACGTATGGATGTGAGAGTTGGACTATAAAGAAAGCTGAGCATTGAAGAATTGATGCTTTTGAACTGTGATGTTGGAGAAGACTCCTGAGAGTCCCTTGGACTGCAAGGAGATCCAACCAGTCCATCCTAAAGAAAATCAGTCCTGAATATTCATTGGAAGTTTTGATGCTGAAGCTGAAACTCCAATATTTTGGCCACCTGATGTGAAGAACTGACTCATTTGAAAAGACCCTGATGCTGGGAAAGATTGAAGGCCGAAGGAGAAGGGGATGACAGAGGATGAGATGATTGGATGGCATCACTAACATGAGTTTGAGTAAACTCCAGGAGTTGGTGATGGAAAGGGAGGCCTGGTGTGCTGCAGTCCATGGGGTCGCAAAGAGTCAGACATGACTGAGTGACTGAACTGAACTGACTGAAGGAGTGGGCAGCCAGTCATCCTTCCTTTGAATGCCAACATGGTTAGAGGAACCTGAAGAGGTGAGGTGTAGGATTATCCATGATGGGCATGATTTACCAGTTGCCTTGTTTTTAAAGGAACAGAGGCAAGAAAGCTGGAGTATGTATCGTAAGCCCGTGCATGAGCTATAACCTGGCATCCACACAGCATATTTATGGGTCCTCGAGGGATGGAAGCCAAACTCTGATATCATTACCTCTTCAATAGGCAAAGGTTAAAGTGCTACACCTAATGTAACTTTGCAGTTTTATACGACAAAGATGTTGGGGGTATGTTACTTAACGATCACACTTTGATTTAAAGATACAAGCAGTATGCTTAGGGCCCTGCCTTGGTCTCCAGCAGCATGAGCTGCAGCCGTAAAGCACGGGCAGTGACAGATGGTTATTAGCACGAGCAAGTCTCCTAAAGGGCTCGGATAGGCTCAGAAGGTTTACAAAATGAACCAGAATCAGTGAATTCCCAAAGTTTAGAGGGAGCACCAGAGGGCAAGGGGATTAATGGGAGACAGTCGGGAAACAAAGGTCAAAAAGCTGCAGGTAACAGATTCCCAATTTATTAAACAGCCTCTAATTAGGATTGGTCTGGTGCAAGTGAACAGAGGCATAGCTCAGTCAATAGCTCACACTGGAATTCTGCTTAAAGAAAACGTAAAATTATAATAATAAAAAGAAAGAAAGACCAAAAAAAGGTTATATCCTAGAAACCTTCAAATGTCTGAAAAATTTTACAGCAACAAAAAAACAAACCTAAAAAACCGTGGTAGAGAGGCATACTGTTTCAGCCAGGCGAATTAAGCTGTTGTTATGAAATCACAATTTTTCTCAGTCTTCCAGCTCCTTGGACATTCCCTATGTAAATAATGCTGACGGCTTTTAATTTAAAAAAATTAACCATAAGAATTAAAAAGACTATGGGGGTTCCCCAACATTCCCCTACTGATTGTTACTCTGAAGCAAGAGAGAGCTGAACAAGAGGGAATAGAACATATTCTTACTCCAAGTGCTCCTAAATGTAGTCTGTTTAACATGTATGAATTCATGATATTTATATATAAACACACACAATTTCCTCTAATTGCAACTTAAAAAGAATAGGTCCCCAGCAAAAAACTACAGTAGAAATTAGAAAGGGATATAAATTATTCTTGAATCAAAATGTTCACATAGGAATTAAACAAATACCCCCCAAAACAAGCCTTTCCTCATTAATCTACTTTCTCACCACAGAAGGCTGGGAGTATCTTTTAACACCAGGACAGGTACCAGATGATTAATTAGAAAAGGCCTTGGAGAAATTGTAGAATAGTGTCTAATAATAAAAATACTTTTCATCTGCAAAGAAATAAAAGTGAGAGTGGCTCATGCTTTCAACACCAGAGCTGGGCAGCTGGTGGAGAGAAACTGCAGAGGTTACCCAGCATCAGGCATCCCAGGAAACAGTTAAGAAGGCACAGGGGACTTTATTATTGCTACTTCGTTTATATTTAAGAGAATGGGAAGGAGGCTGGGGCTGAATCACAAAGGAAAACACTGTAGCACAAAGCGATGTCTTTGAACTTTAAAGAGGTATAGTATAAATAGCAATGGAACGGGAATAAAAACATAGGAAAAACATATAAGAAAAATCGCTGTTAAATAATTAAGGTCAAACAGTAAACAGAACATACAAATATAATGCCTGTTATTTTCCGTAAAAGTAGTGTCACATATAAAGTCAAATACAAATGAACTCAATACTGTAAGAAGGAGGGTGGCTTTCTTTTAAATACAGTTTGTAAGAGGCAATGTTTTAACATTCCACAACTTAAAATGTTTTTCTTAATGGCCTGAATTCCAGTTAACAAAGTTTGCCAACATCCCAGTCATCAATCAGATGGCCTGGAAATAGAGTCGTCTCTTCAAGGGTCTGAAACAATCTAACGTTTCAGAGATCTAGAGCTTTCCAGTCCTGTGTCCGAAGCATTGTGGTGGTGGTAGGTATACAGACTGCTCTGACTTTTGTGGGTTTGGAAGCTGCACCTGGATTAAGCCTCTGTGTTCTCATACCCTATTTTACCAAGGTGACAGAAAAGGAGAGGTCCCCTGAGGTCCAGTGCTCCAAGGACAACAAACAAAACACCATAACTTCCAATAGACTGAATGAATCTGCTCATGGGTGGCAGTTATCAGGGTGAAAAACATGTCCAAAAAAAAAAACCAACAACAAATAAACCAAAAACTTGGCTGGTCAATATTAAAAAGGAACTATCACCTTCAGTGCAGGAGACCTGGGTTTGATTGCTGGGCTGGGAAGATCCCCTGGAGAAGGGATAGGCTACCTACTCCACTATTCTTGGGCTTCCCTGGTGGCTCAGAGGGTAAAGAATCTGCCTGCAATGTGGGAGACCTGGGTTCAGTCTCTGAGTGGGAAAGATCCCCTGGAGAAGGAAATGGCAACCTACTCCAGTATTCTTGCCTGAAGAATTTCATGGACAGAGGAGCCTGGCAGGCCCCTGTCCATGGGATCACAAAGATTCGGACACCACTGAGAGACTTTCACATTTTTTTACTTTTTTATCTGCAGAATTGCATATAGGTATAAAAATGTCACGGTACTTCTGTTCTTTGCTATATTTTTCTTTAAAATAAGCCCAGAAGAACAATAAACATCCTTAGGTCAGAATTTGAGTTCTATGCATACAGCAGATGTTCAATAAAGATTTTTTAAAATTAAAAAAATGAATCTCTTCTTTGAAAAAACAAAGCTTAGGTCTTTGAAGTAATTCTATGGGAAACTCTAACACAAAGGGATACACGGAAGTAGGTGAAACTTTATTGAATTCCAGCCATAGAGTGAAAATATCGCACTGGCAGATAGAAAAAGACAATCCATATAAGGGATTCGAAGAATAGGAGGCAGGAAAGCATAATTTTGGTGTTCCCTGAGTTACTGAGCTTACATAACAAAAATCTGTCTGCTAAACCCTGGAAGCTGCAGAATCTTGGAAAATTTGGAGATGGTAATGATCAGTCAGTTCAGTGCAGTCGCTCAGGCGTGTCCGAGTCTTTGCAACCCCAGGGACTGCAGCACGCCAGGCTTTCCTGTCCATCACCAACTCCAGGAGCTTACTCAAACTCATGTCCATCAAGTCGGTGATGCCATCCAACCATCTCATCTTCTGTCGTCCCCTTCTCCTCCCTCCTTCAATCTTTCCCAGCATCACGGTCTTTTCAAATGAGTCAGTTCCTTATATCAGGTGGCCAGAGTGTTGGAGTTTCAGCTTCAGCATCGTCCTTGCCACTAAAAAAAGGTTTGTTATGTGATTTGTCATTGACATTGCTTTATCTCACATTGAAGACAGGCTAGTCTCTAATGCCAATCAGACAGGATGGCCCCAGAGTGAGGAGGAACCACAGAAGACACAATTGCTATTGGAAAAATTGATAAGTGGGTGCATAATCAGTTTTATTTTACTCTCCTTTTAATGGCTGCTCAGAAAATACAATTCTAAAAATACTGTTCTCTCCAGCTTAACCAAATTATATATGTTATCGCCCAGTGACTTAAGCACTAAATGTTACCAAAAGGGCTAATTTAATACCTAAATTTATTTTAATTAGTCTTTGTAATACTGCAGCAGACTTGAGGATGGTTATAGGCCACCTGCACTGGTTAAGAATCTCAATGAAGTATGGCAAAACCAATACAGTATTGTAAAGTAAAAAAAAAAAAAGAAAAAAAAAAAGAATCTCAATGAAGTCCCAAACATTTCACAAGGCTAGAGAAGACCATTTAAAATAATACAAAGAGAAAGTGGAAACCAGAGGAAGATGGGAGAGAAGGAAGCTGGCTGGTTTGTTTTCGGACATGCTCTCCACACACAGGCAGCCAGTTACGGTGGGGTCGCGGTGCGGTATTAATAACCGACAGCTGTTGTTAACTCCTACGTTAGAGTAGATAACCTTACTGGGATCCATGCCCAGGTCCTGGGCTGCAGAGTAATGAGTCCCCCTGGAATGAGAGCTTCGGCCTTCTTTGTTGTAACTATCGATCTACTGTACAGTCCTGATGTGATTTAGACGAGGGAGGAAGAGATAATGGCATTGATTATTCTATTTAGGAAGCAGACTAAGACAGAACTCAGGTACAATACACGAACAGAAAAAACCCCACTCAATCACTCCTTGTCTTTTCTTTGCCGTTCAAGGCGATGCAGGTAATCACGGTGACAGGGGAGTACATCTTGATAAACACGTAGGTTTGAATTTCAGGGACACTCTGGTGGAACAAAACCATAACACTGCTTTTGCGGTTTGGCTTTTAAGGACTGTGTAACGCAGTCCTGATGAAGCCCTGGATGGTGGCTTACCAGGGAGGGGTGAGCCTGAGGGGCCCAGCGAGAAGAAATCTTCCTCAGTTGACATCATACTTTCTAACTTCATTGGGTAAAAATGTCTTTGATGTGAAACTGGACTCTGTAATGTAAGGAATGAGATTTAGCCCACCTATTCCATTTAGTCTAGTTCAAAAGTAGAGTGGGGGGTTGGCTATTTAACGCCCAGGGCACATTTGCAATGTCTGCAGACATTTTGGATTGTCAAGACTGAGAGTGATGGTGCTCCTGGTATCAAGTGCTACCCTACTCTACCCCAGCTATGCTGAAAACCAGGTATGGTGTCAATACCCTGTGATACCCAGGACAGCTTGCCACAACAAAGAATTATCCAGCCCAAAGTGGCAAGGGTGCCAAGGCTGAGTAACCTTGATCTAGTTTATTTCATAACAGGATTATCTAGAATTTAAAAAATATTTACCAAAAATCTGCTCAAATGCCTAATAGTTTGCCTTGGGACAAGAGTCCAACAGAAAAATAAAACTGAAAAGCATTTTGTGATGTGTTTTTTGCCTAGGTCTTATCCAGCTCCTATGGCCTGACTCTTAGCCACTTGAAACCTGCTTAAACTGCAGTAAATCACTGCTGAGCACTCCTGTTGGGTCTGGCAGCTGCATTTTGGGGAGAAAATTAAGAGGTAGAGTAATAGCCTTGGCTTCCACTGGGTTGATAGTCCAGGCTTGAATAACAGTAAATAATAGAACAGGGTAAATTTAGAATGTCTTTCATGCAACAAGCAGAGAATAGGACAGAAAGAAGAGGAATTGTGTCATGACATTATGGCATTCAGAGCCAGAAGAAACAGGATTGTGTCTGTTCCAGTAAGCCAACATGTGGTATAGCAGCCATGAACTTGTGCCTTTCAGGTGGATAGACCTTGCTATAGCACATATAAGCCATGTGATGCTGAAGCTCTGTGAATGTGGTTTTCCTCATCTGTTATGATATCTTCCTGACAGAGTTGTGAAGAATTTGTAGCACACCACAATTATTTTTGGCTGTCAATTACCATTTTCCAGATGAGAAAATGACAGTTCAGCAGGGTAGGTTAAAGGTCAAGTGCCCAGTCAAACAGCGAGCCTGGAAAAGTCAGAGATACAACTGAAATCTGGTCCAAGGTCAGGGCTCCATCCGTAATACGTGCCACACATCTCCTTCCTTGGATTCTCATTAACGCCACTGTCTGCATTAACATCGGGGCACATCTACATGTATCATGAGCAGGTACTACTGGGGGCACTGGGGATGCAAACATGGGTAAGACAACATCAGTGTGTAGGTGAGGTGTGAAGGGAACATGGCTTAGGGTTACCTATTTGGCCTTACGGAGTTAGGCTAATTTAGGGCTGAGATGGTCTTTGAATTGGGCTCTGAATGGTCGGGAAAGGGGGTGGGATGGAGCAAGGAAGCCCTCAGAGTCTCTGGAAAACAGTAAAATGGTAGTGTTTGGGGAGCTTGTAGCTGAGCAGAGAATTACAGGTTTCAATGGGATGTTCTATATTCTGTTTGTTATGAATGGAAATACCTTATGTTGATCTAAGATCTCACACTTTACAAAGCATTCCCACCTCCCCTTCCACCACTGACACTCTATCATAATGGAATGAACATCTGTTGAGTGCTTGTGGTGTACCAGGAGCCACGTCAAGCAGTTTACATGAACCATGTCATGTATTTTTAAGAAAAAGCTCTATGGGGTCACACAGAGTTGGACACGACTGAAGCGACTTAGCAGCAGCAGCAGCAAGAATATACTTTTATTGCGAGGAAGGAAATTAGTATTTATTATGAAGCAACTAGCATAAAGAGATTTAGTGACTTGCCAGAAATTATGTACCAGTTAATGGAAAGCTTTGGTTAAACTGGGATCTTCTGATACCATGTTTCTAGTGCTCTCTTAATTAATAGTTATATATATGTTTATATCTTTCCCTTTCCTTCTTGTACTTTTGTACTTTTCTAGTTATGAATTCCAGAGAAGGCAATGGCACCGCACTCCAGTACTCTTGCCTGGAAAATCCCATGGACGGAGGAGGCTGGTGGGCTGCAGTCCATGGGGTCACTAGGAGTAGGACACGACTGAGCAACTTCACTTTCACTTTTCACTTTCATGCATTGGAGAAGGCAATGGCACCCCACTCCAGTGTTCTTGCCTGGAGAATCCCAGGGACGGGGGAGCCTGGTGGGCTGCCGTCTCTGGGGTCGCACAGAGTCGGACACGACTGAAGCGACTTAGCAGCAGTAGCAGCAGCAGATTATAAATTCTCTGAGGGTCAGGACTATTGGTATTTGTATCCTCTAAAACTTGGGTTGCAGTGTGAGGTAGAGGTAGAGATTTAAGTGTCTAGGATCAAATCAAGATTTAAGAAATGTTGGTGGAATTTAATGAAGATAGTTTAATTCAAGGGAGTGGAAAGATCCCTTGGGGAAGGGAATGGCTACCCATTCCAGTATTCTTGCCTGGAGAATTCCATGGATAGAGGAGCCTGGTGGACTACTGTCCATAGGGTCACAAAGAGTTGGACACTATTGAGCATGTAACACTTTCACACTTCCACTTTCAAGGAAGTGCTCTCAGAGTACTTACAAAGTGATGTTTCTCTTTTCATTGAGAAGTGGGGCCTGTTTCTACCCCTCGAATACAAATAGGCTTGTGACTACAAAGGAAGAGATACTATACAACTTCTGAGAGTAGGCTGTAAAAGTGATGCAGCTTCTACCTTCTCACCTGGCATTTGGGCTCTTGGAACCCTGGTGACACAATGAGGAAGTGAAGGGAAGTGAATTGAAGTGAAAGTCGCTCAGTCATGTCTGATTCTTTGCGACTCCATGGACTGTAGTCCATAGAATTCTCCAGGCCAGAATACTGGAGTGGGTAGCCTTGCCCTTCTCCAGGGGATCTTCCCAACCCAGGGATCAAACCCAGGTCTTCCGCACTGCAGCAGATTCTTTACCAGCTGAGCCACAGTGAGGAAGTAGAGGTCACTATGGGTGTTCCAGCTGAAAGTCCCAGCTAAGAACTCAGTGGACAGCAAAGTCAACTGCCAGATGCTTGAGTGAGAAGTCCTGTGAGCTGACTCCAGCTTTTAGCCACTGTCTGGTCACAACCACATGACAGACCCCAAATGAGAAACCCTGGCTGAACCCCCTCAAACTCAGGACCATAAGAGACAGTATTGTTTTTGCCACTTAGTTTTTGGGATGATATTTTATACCGCAACAAATAATTGGAACAACTATTCAGTTACTTCCTGCACTGTGTTCACTTTTATAGATTTAAAACCTTACTGTTTAAGGTTTTATACTGATATATATATATATATATATATATATATATATATATATATAAATACTTTACATACAAGAGGGCAGTGATGTATAAAAGCTTTAAAAAGTTGCCAATCTATCTCTCTATATATAGATAGATTAGAGCGATGGCATCTGAAAATACACTTTAGGCAGTTCCAAATCCTGCATTCTAATTTCTAAGATTTATTTTCAAACTTTGCATTTCTGCTGACATTCTTGTGTCTTCCTTTCTTTTTTTTTTTTTTGCTGAGGTTGGTTTTTAATGATAATCTTATTGCTTGTGGGCAATTACACTATGAGTTCTGAGATTAGCATTGGAAGTGGCATTAGAGGGACCTCATATTCAGGTAGCTGAACAGCCAAGCAAGTCACACTGTGAACTGTCATCCTTACTGCTGATAAATATCTTTAATCCCATTCAAATATATTCCACTTCCAAGGCTATTCATAGCATGGTTTGTCCTCTATCATCAATTCTATTCATGCAGGTTGCCAAAGCTCCCCACATTATTCTCCCTCCTTTCAATAAATTATCAGAATATAATTAGTAATATATCAAAGAGGTACTTGACCCAGGTACCCCCCTCCTTCAACAAAGCAGATTAAAAACACCTCTAACATATAGCATAAAGACTTAGACAAAGTCATATATGGGCTCAATGCAATTCATGGGGGTCCCATGAATTGGATTCAGAGGAAGATTTCCCTCCTTATAAACTGGGCTTAATTACCTAAATGGTAGAGCAAGTGAAAGAGAAACAGCATTAAGGGCATTTTCATGTTGACATAAAGCTGAAGCCAGTAAAATGAACTTCAGTCTATGACGCTAGGTCCAGATTGCTTATGACATAGCACAGCCATTATCTGACTTCTAGAAAGAATTTCTAATGATAATTTAACCCTGCAAATTAAGTCCTCAGACACTTCACTGGCTCCTTGTCTAGTTGCTCCATAGTGAAAAAATGTCATTGTTCAGCCGCTAAGTCATATCCAACTCTTCGCAGGGTTAATATGCTTTCTAGGTATGTCATAACTTTTAGCATGAAAAAGCAAAACGTGAAAAAAATCACACTCAGATAAAGTGTACCCACAGGAGCCTGGCCAGCTGTAGTCCATGGGGCCACGAAAAGTTGGACATGACTTAGCGACTAAACAGCAATAAAAGAAGATCTAAATGGCAGTTGAATCTGAGCAGAACATGGACTGCTAAGCCTTAAACATGACATTCAGTTTCTGCTCCGAAGAATCTCACCATCTAGATGTATTCTATTAATGTGCCAGGGCAGCTGTAACAAAGTGCCGCAGACTGGAGGGCTTAAAAATAGAAATTTATTTGTCTCACGGCTATGGAGCCTAGAAGTCTGAGATCAAGGTGCAACAAAATTTTGTTGCTTGATCAAACCTTAGTCAGGCTCCTAAACCTTCTCCCTCTCCGCACTCCTTGTAAAATCCAGTTCTAGCAAAGACTCCGCCAAGTCAGTTTAACCAGAATCGCCGACCCCTGATATCTGGTCAGGCCCTCCACCCTCTATCACCCAGGTGATGTCTGATCACCCTGGACTGTCTTCAGCAAGAATCCTGCTAGGTGGGTTTAGCTAGAACCCCCTTATCCATTGGTGCATAATTCCCTTTTCTGATGATATAAAATTCATTTTGCATCATGAAGGGGAAAAGGGGAAAAAGATATTCTCCCTTTAAAGATTAATTCTCCCCAAGAAGTTTTTGTTAGATAATTCTGCTATTGTAGTTCAAGAAGTATTGTTCTTAAACAGTTCATCAAAATTCAGAAACTTCAGGCAACCCAGATTTCACTCCAGCTGATGAATCTGAAAGATTCTATAGTTGGTATTCTAATTGGACATCCAGGACAGGATTCATCACAAATTAAAGGAAAAACTGGTGTTTTGTTTTTTCCTCCCCAAAATGTGGTTCATCAATCTCTTTTTAAAAGAGGTCACCATTTACCATTTCCCATCTTTTCTCAGGCAAATTGCTATCCTACTTTGAGGATACTTAATGGGCCAGTCATAGCTACCCAAAATGCACAAATGCAAAATGAGCTGATGATAATGTCTTCCACTTAGCAGCATCTTCTCTGCTCTTAAGCATTGCACCATGATTGAATTTGAGACTTGTTAAAAACAAAAACAAAACAAAACATATATATATATATATGTATTCTTTTGGATTTTTTTGTTTTTGTTTGCTTTTGCTTTTTGAGAATTTCCAATTTTAGTTTGACCTGCACTACTTGCTTTCTCTTGGGATACTTAATACTTAGCTTCATTTTAGGCTGCATTTGTATACAAAAAAGGACTTCCCTGGTGGCTCAGATGGTAAAGCGTCTGCCTACAATGTGGGAGACCTGGGTTCAACCCCTGGGTCAGGAAGATCCCCTGGGAAGGAAATGGCAACCCACTCCAGTACTCTTGCCTGGAAAATCCCATGGATGGAGGAGCATGGTACGCTACAGTGCATGGGGACTGAGATAAAACTGTGGTCACTTTCCTTAATCTTGAAACAACTAACTGCTTACTTATCAGTCTTCTCTCCCTGCTTGTTGGTCTACTTCATAGATTCCTCAGCATTAGAACATTATCTACTTAAATCAAATCCTTTTTTTTTTTTAATGGCACAGCAAATTGCTTTTTTTGTATCTGTCCATCACTGTGAAATTGGAAGGATGGATACTGAAGCTAAACTCCAATACTGAGGCCACCTGATATGAACAGCCAACTCATTGAAAAGACTCTGATACTGGGAAAGACTGAAGACAGAAGGAGAAGAAGGCGACAAAGAATGAGATAGATGGTTGGATGACATCACTGATTCAATGGACATGATCTTTGGCAAACTCTGGGAGATGGTGAGGGACAGGGAGGCATGGTGTGCTGCAGTCCATGAGGTTGCAAGGAGTTGGACTCACTTGGTAACTGAACAACAATGAAAATAGTTGTGAAAAAGACATTGTTGATGAAATGTGTGATCCTCTAGAATTTAATGGGAAAAAAGGTACAAGAAATTCATAATTTGACTAATTTTGTTGACATTAAGCAAGTAAGTGAAGTAAGTGAAGTCGCTCAGTCGTGTCCGACTCTTTGCGACCCCATGGACTGTAGCTTACCAGGCTCTGAGGAGCCTCTCAGTCCACGGAATTTTCCAGGCAAGAGTACTGGAGTGGGTTGCCATTTCCTTCTCCAGGGGATCTTCCCATCCCAGGGATCGAACCTGGGTCTCCCGCACTGCAGGCAGACACTTTACCATCTGAGCCACCAGGGAGACATTAAGCCAACTGACTTTTAAATAAAAGCTTATAATTATTTTCAATCTAAATATGGGGGAAGATAATAGTTTTAATACTGGGAAAGCATATTTCTGATTCCTTAAATTCTTACTCCCTTCTACAAAGGGAAGTCCAAGACCACTGTGTGTGTGTGTATGTGCACAGTCAATTGTGTTCAGCTCTTTGTGATCCCATGGACTGTAGCCCATCAGACTCATCAGTCCGAGGACTTTTCTATGCAAGAACACTGGAGTAGATTGCCATTTCCTCCTCCAGGGGAACTTCCCAGGGATTGAACCTGCATATACTGTGTCTCCTAAATTGCAGGCAGATTCTTTACCGCTGAGTCAATGGGGAATCTATCAGTTAGGGAAGAGGATTGTGGAATTGAATCTCCTACCATTCTATGGGCTTCCCTGGTGGCTCAGACAGTAAGTGGCTCAGAAGACTTGGGTTCAATCCTTGTGTCAGGAAGATCTCCAGAGAAGGAAATGGTAACTCATTCCAGAATTCTTGCCTGGAGAATTCCATGGACAGAGGAGCCTGATGGGTTACAGTCCATGGGGGTCACAAAGAGTTGGACATGACTGAGTGGCTAACACACACACACACAACATTCTGTAGATAACATTTTAATTATTAGAAATGGTTTGTCTTAAAAGCTGAACTAATCTCTCTCTCTCTCTCTCTCTCTTTTTTTTTTTTTTTTGGTTTGTATTTTCCTGTTTCCTTTTATTTTCATCCACTGACTTGTAATTACTCTGATTTCTCAAATTTTAGTTGTCTCAGATAAACAATAATTTCCTATAATCTAACAATTTAGTCTTGTAGGTGGGAATTTGATTCATTTACAGTTTTTTAAAAATTAGGTAATATACTTAGATGTATTTCTATCATTTTATATCTATTTCCACTTCTTTTCTTGTTGTTGTTATTTAGTCAATAAATTGTGTCTGATTCTTTGTGACCCCCACAGACAGTAGCATGCCAGGTTTCTCTGTCCTTCACCATCTCCCAGAGTTGACTTAAACTCATACCCAGTGAGTCGGTGATGCCATCCAACCATCTCATTCTCTGTCACCCCCTTCTCCTCTTGCCCTCAATCTTTTCCGGCTCAGGGTCTTTTCCAATGAGTCAGCTCTTCACATCAGGTGGCCAAAGTATTGGAGCTTCAGCTTCAGCATCAGTCCTTCCAATGAATCTTCAGGGTTGATTTCCTTTAGGATTGATTGATTTGATCTTGCAGTCCAAGGGACTCTAAAGCGTCTTCTCCAGCACCACATTCAAAAGCATCAACTCTTCGGTGCTCAGCCTTCTTTATGGTCCAACTCTCATATCTGTACATAACTACTGGAAACATTTCCTTCTTTGTCTTCTTTTAGGCTGAGTGTTTTTCTCATTATATTTCCCGCTTCTATTAGTTTAGCAGTTACGCACACTTTGTCTATTCTCTTTATCTTTTTATGACCATCCTAAGCACATTTTACATGCACACTTAACTGACAATGTTCAAAAACAATAAATGTATTTTCTAGCCTTTAGGTAATACCAGAATCTTTCACTCTCTCTCTATGGTCTGACTGCTTTAGAGTTATGTGATATAATTATACATTTTAGTCTGTCTTTACAAGATACTATTTTATTGCTTTATATAGTCACTTGAAAAAAGGTGTATCACCTTCTTGGCTCATTATTCCTTCTAACATCTTAGGCCTTCCATTTGAAACCTTCCTCTGCCTTGAAGTGCATCCTCTTGAATTTCTTTAATGAAGATACATAGAGATTTCTCTCTACTTTTGTTTATTTAACAATATCTTTGACTTCTCTCTTAAAAGCATTTTCATGGAGTGTACAACTGTTGGTTGGTTAATTCTCTTTTAATATTTTTAAGATACTATTGCATTGTTTCTGGGTTCCTTTGTTTCTTCTTAAAAGATCAGTTATCGGTATAACTGTCATTCCCTTGTTGTAATTGGCCTTTTTCTCTTTGTAATCTCTTTGCCTTTGGTGTTTTACAGCTTCACTATGACCCGTCAAAGAGTGAATTGCTTTGTATTTATTGCTTTAGATGTGCAGGCTTCCTGATGCTGAGCATTAGTATTTTCTCCTCTTTTTACATTCTCTCCTCCTTGGGCTCCGATTATACTAATGTTAGTCCTTCTTATTTGATCCTGTTTTTCAACTTTTGTTTTATATTTTCTACCTTCTTGCCTCTCTGTGCTGCAATCTGATATTTTTCTTTTAATCTATTTCTTAGTTTTCTAGTCTCCTCGTCAGTTGTGTCTAATTCTCTGTTGATTTCAGTTCCATTCAACATTTCCCCCCCACCAGAAGTTCTATTTAATTCTTTTACAAATATCTTTGGTCATTAAAAAAATAGTTTCTTGATTCTGGGATATACTTCAAGTCCATTTATTTTTTAAAGCATATTAAACATACACATTTTTATATTTCTGATAATCTTGGTATCTGAAGTCTTGCTTATGAAGCCTTGTTTGTTTATATGTTTAGGTTCTCCACTTTATCTCTCTATGACATTTCCCAACCTTAGACTGCAGGTGAGTTTCCACAGATGATTTGCAATTGTCTCTGCAAAGTTACTAAGGAAATCTTCAAATCTGATACTCCTGTAAAGTACATTTCCAACTTGAAGTTTATAAATGATTGGAGAGTGGGAATCTGGGTTGTGATCACATTTGATGCCTGATGTTATTACAGAGATTCAGGGGGAAACATTTCCCTTTAGGTATGAATTTTCCTGTTTTACGCAGACAGGTAATTTTCCTTGGCTAAGGATAAATGTTGAAGGGCTACATTATTTCTATTTGCCTTTACACTTTATGTTGGAAATATCACTATTAGATTCACCATCCTGGGAGAGACCCCCTTAGTCTGTAACTCTCATTTACCTTGAGACCATAAAGTTCAAGATCAACTTAAGCAAACATCCTCAGTGTATATGCTGGCTTCCGTTGTTAGCTCATATCTTTGTTTTCTTCTTCAAGTTACTTTCAGTGTCTGTGAATTTTTAACATTCCTACTATCTCATGTAAGCCTTTAAAGCTTTTTTAAAAAGTCCATGATTTTAAGTTCTTCTCAAAGGGAGGCTCTATTCAGAGTGTGTCATCTGTGATCATCAATGATATTGCCTAAACCTTGGAGTTCTTTTGAAGGCTGGGAAACCATATTTAGATTTTAAATTTATTTAGTTTATTAAAATAATTACAACTTTCTAAAATCATAAAGTATATATTTGCTGCTAATGTCATTCTGTGGCATGGGTCTTAATTACATGAGAATGTCAATTTTCATTTGCATAAGGATAGGAAATAATGATTATTTGATCCTGCTACTTCTTCAGGCTTTTAATAAGTTAGGCTTCATTGTATAATTTGTTTTCAAAAGCCTAAACCAAGCAAGGTTTTAAACACATTGCTAATGTTTAATCTGAGTTGTACAGAAATTTAAAAAACAGGGGAGAAAATGCCAGAAATAAAAAAGGCTTTATATCCTTTAAGATGAATTGTTTTCTTTCTTGGTACATGAAGAATTTTCTCTGTGTGAAATTTAGAAGTTCTCATAAACATTCCTTTTCTACATGTTGACATAGAATAAAATAAACGAAGAGCAACAGTAATCTCCCAAGGAATCACAGTTCAGCATGAAAATGGGAAATAAAACTTCCAGTCTAACATTTGAGAGACTTGGGTTCCATATAAAGGACTTGAGCCTTTGGAGAGTTTTTTTTTACTGAGACAATGCCTGTCTCAAGTGGAGGCTTTGGTGTGAAAGATCACAAGACATCATTTCTTCAGTTTAATAATCCATTTAATACCATCTTTCAATCCCATTTCATGCTCAGTAAAGCAAGAATACGTGAACCTTTTGCTGACAGTGGTTTTGTTGAAGAGCTTTTGTTTATAAAGCAGTGGTGACATGATCTTATCTTGGGTCATCATTATTGGTTTTGCTTCTCTTCCCCATCCAAGTAATGCCTTCCTGTGAAGTGTGCAGTTTTCTCATAGCAGTGACTCCTGTCCTAGGCTGAAGTGGAGACATGTCTCAACTTTCTGCCTCAAACATTTGTTCAAGTGTTCACCTTTTCAACCATCTCTGGATGCTGAGGAGGAAATAGAAAGTCAACTGCTTGAACATGAACAGTGGCAAAGGGAGCCCTGTTAAACTTCCAGATGCACAGTGCATACTTAATGCCTTTACACTGAAGGTACGTTCTTCCGTGAGTCATGATCACCTATGAAATGCAGAATTATGATCGAGTGAGTGAGAAAAAGAGTCCTGTAGAGTCAAAGACGATCCAGCCCTTAGCATTCTGTCTCCCTAAGATCTGAGACTGTTAGGAAAGTGCCATGTCTCTCCATTTTTGCTGTTTGAGATTTATAATAGTGACCAAAGAGAATGATAGGAGTTTGCACGAAAAAAAAATGCTTTCATGGGGTATATTTTAAGAGACTGACTCAGCATTTGCAAATGAAATACATTATTATGGTTTTCATAAAATGTGTATACTATGGCAATTTTATCTTAAATTTCTATAGGACTTCACGGGCTCTTTCACATAGTAACGTTAACCTTCGTTTTTCAGATGAAAGAATGTTAACTTAGAGACTAAATGAATGGTCTCAACTGAAGTCCTATAATACAGTATTATCAAAGCCACTTTTAGAACCCAGGCCTTCCAACTCATAAGGCAGTGTTCCCTCTACTATGCTAGTCATGCCCCTTGGAGTCTCAGTGTTCCCTGATGTTGCTCTGGTATTCCTCCCTCTGTTACACTTGGAAGGACACTCAGAGGTGTCCTAAAAATTTGACAGTAGATCCAGGCCTGTACTTTAAGTCTAATTGCTGCTTTACCACAGGATAAATATCCATTTCCAAGCACAGCAATGGCCTATTCACTTCAGTTCAGTCGCACAGTCGGATCTGACTCTTTGCAACCCCACGGACTGTAGCATGCCAGGCCTCCCTGTCCATCACCAACTCCCAGAGTTTACTCAAACTCATGTCCATTGAGTCGGTGATGCCATCCAACCATCTCATCCTCTGTCGTCCCCTTTTCCTCTCACCTTCAATCTTTCCCAGCATCAGGGTCTTTTCAAATGAGTCAGCTCTTTGTATCAGGTGGCCAAAGTATTAGAGCTTCAGCTTCAGAATCAGTCCTTCCAGGGAATATTCAGGACTGATTTCCTTTAGGATGGACTGGTTGGATCTCCTTGCAGTCCAAGGGACTCTCCAGAGTCTTCTCCAACACCACAGTCCAAAAGCATCAATTCTTTGGCACTCAGCTTTCTTTATAGTCCAACTCTCACATTCATATATGACTATAGACCTATTATGGGTTGATTAATATGGGCAAATGGGCCAACACACCGCTAAATGACTAAAGAGAGAGTTTAGAAATATATCTGTAAATAACAGCTTCTGCAAGGGTTTCATATTGACATCCCGAAGAGGCATGTATCCAATGCACACTGTGGATAGGATGCTCATGATAAAAGTTCTTTCCCAGAAGGGCCAGGAGTTAGGTGGAAAGATAGGGTATGAGTCTAAGAAAATATCCAGTTCCAGCCACCCCATCACAAAGAAGGTACAGAGCATCTTCATGGCTTTTGAGCATTTGGAAATATAGGGAGAATAAGTAGAGAAAAACCTTAGGCATATAAGTAGGGAGCTTGTTTTAGGGAAGAGAGAGCTGGAGACTGGAGTGAGTAGCTCCAGGCAGTGCCTGGGTTGCCAAGAGAAGTTGGAGTCCTGCGGTAGATCTCCAGATGACTCTGAGCCTCAGGGTTTTCTGTGAAAGTGGCTTGTTGTTCAGTCGCTCAGTCCTTTCCAACTCTTTGTGGCCCCATGGACATCAGGCTTCCCTGTTCTTTATTATCTCTCAGAGTTTGCTCAAACTCATGTCCATTGAGTCAATGATGTCACGGGAAGAGGGCTTATATAACAAAGTCGTTTAGAGGCGTTAAGTGGGAAAGTGCTTTGTACATCATAAAGCAATGTGGAAAGGAAGAGAGTGTGAAGGATAGATTGTCACCTACAGCTGTAATAGTTGGCTGTGATTTTGTCATGATGATGCCAATCACTTGTAGTACAGCCACGCCTGCAACTACCGCGGATGCTTTACAGACACCTCCCATCCGTAACTGCTGACTTGGTACACCAGTTCATGTAGCCATGTGGCAAACCCCAGATGTGGCACTTGGCATGTTGAGCTATGTTTGTGTCCCTCCACAGCACTATTGCATGCACTTTAGGAACGTTAGTCTGTACATGCTTGTAGTCCAACAGCAGCCCGCTTCTAAGAGCTGTGTTCCTGCGCCACCCACATTTGAGGCACTATCCTTTGATTTCTGAACATCACAGAAAGCACATTTTGTTGTAAAATTATAAGACAGCATATCACTATTTTTTTTTTCCTCTCCAGGCTCTTTGTTTTCTTTTATGAATTCTTAGAACTAGATATTACATCCTATGAAATTATCCATGATTGACTTTAATTTGCTTAGCTATGTCCACCTAGATTATGGGCAAAAGAAAAAAAAAAACAAACAACCAAACACATGATAAAAGATGGACTTCTACAGCATGCGGCTTTCAGTCTCCGTCAGTAATACTGTCACAGCAACCCTAGATGAGTTTTCAAATTATCTGTGGGGTCAACTGGAAATCAAGAGGCATTAAAAACAGAGTTAGTTTGCATGTTACTGTGGGGTCAGTACAAAAGAAAATAGAAGAAAGATTTCCTGTATCTAAGAGTTCAGAGTTGTATGGTTGATATTAATCACACTCCCACATAATTAATATTGTGCTTGTGTTTTGACAGGCAGCTTGATGCTAACTAGAAAGCACCTTAAATCCTATTCAAGATCTTTAAAAAAAAAATCCAGCCTTGCATTTTATAAAGCCTAACATAACAGCATGTGTATAAGATGTAGAGACAGGCTGGAAAGAAGCCACATTAGGTATTAACAACTATGTGAAACTGTAGATTTGGGAGGTACAATAGGACTGTCTCTGGTCCAACTTTTTATCAGTACCTGGGATGGAGCTAGAGAAGGATGCTGATCAAATGTACACATGAAACAAAGATGAACAGGATAATGGACAAACATGACAGAATCAAAACACAAACGGATTTGGAGGCTTAAACACCAGACAAAAACAGGCTGAATTGTAACAGGAAAAATATCTGGGATTTAGGGCAGATTTACAGTAGATCATAAGCAAGAATCAGAGGTCATCCAATCAAGAGCCAAAGCCTTTATTTTCACCAAAGATGAGATGGCTGTGTTTAACAACAACAAAAATCCTCCATAAAATTAGTCTTTTCTAATAGAAGAAAATATTGAAAGATATTTTTTGCATCTAACAGAGGAGTCAATCATTCCCTGAAGCCTGCCCATTAGAATTACTGAAAAAGATTTAAAATAAATTCAGAAAAAAATAAAATAAAATAAATTCAGATTTCCTGGCCTTTTTGCAACTTTTTTTTGGCTTATCTTTTCTAGAACTCTTGACGCTATCTGTTCTAGTATAGGATATGATTGTTATAATTTCTTTACATTTCTAAAGTCTTTCATTCTATCTTCTGATAATTTGTATATCTGAGTCTGTTTCTCAAAAATTAACTTCTACCTTTTGCTGAAATTACCTCAATTCTGTCAGCAAGAGCTGGTTGGCTTTAGCTAGTATTGGCACTGTTGCAAAACATGAATGTTCTTGGCATAATTCCTCACAACTGCCTCCCTAAGTAGTTTCTCTCATATTTCATGATTTGGTTGAAAACCCAATATGGTTAGGAAAAAGATGTGCATAAGTGAAGCATAATTATATTGATTCATGTTCAGCTGATAAAGATTTATTTGTCCTCGAGGCATAATAATGGCCAAGATTTGCCCATGATCAATAACTCTTGAACGAATAAATCTTGATATCGGCAACAAAAGCCAATATCTACTTAAACTTTTTTCAAAGTGTTATAATATGCTGATGGCATGAAACATGGAGCCCCATAAAACACATCTTGAGCTTCAGGTTGACATTAAATTTGTATTCTCCAAGAGTTAATATTCAAGATTCCAGTAACTCTGGAGCAACTGGCTGATCAAGGGGAAAGTTGTTTAGTGAGGACTGATGGTTAATAATATATGTTTTTTGACTGAAACAGCAAGTATTTGTTTCTTACAATTTTGGAGGCTGGGAAGTCCAAGATTAAGGTGCTCGCGTGTCTGGTGTAAGTGGCTTTTCCTGCTTTAGAGATGGCCATGTGAGGACAGTCTATCCTCACATAGCAATGAGACGATCTCACGTCTCTCACTCTTTCTA
The DNA here is from genome assembly GCA_006408695.1 of Aepyceros melampus. Classification (NCBI taxonomy): domain Eukaryota; kingdom Metazoa; phylum Chordata; class Mammalia; order Artiodactyla; family Bovidae; genus Aepyceros; species Aepyceros melampus. The sequence continues at coordinate 387,254 of SJXQ01000685.1, read as the reverse complement.
TAAGAGCTTTAGTCCCTTCATGAGGGCCCCCCTCCATGTCTTAATCTAATCTTTGGGAAATCTAATTATTTCACAAAAGCCCCATCTCTAAACACCGTCACATTGGGGATGAGGGCTTCAACATATATACTCTAGGTGCACACCCACATTCACTCCAAAACAGATGGGAACAGGAGTGATGTTAAGTGTAACACAAACTGGCATAGTTTGTGCTATAGTTCATTTGCTCAGTTCTGTTTCACTCTTTGCAACCTCATGGACTGCAGCACTCCAGGCCTCTCTATCCATCACCAACTCCTGGAGCTTGTTCAAATCATGTCCATCTAGTTGGTAGCCTTTCCCTTCTCCACAGGATGTTCCCAACCCAGGGATTGAACGCAAGACTCCTGCACTGCAGGCAGATTCTTTATAAACTGAGCCAAAAGGGAAGCCCAAGAATATTGGACTGGGTAGCCTATCCCTTCTCCAGTGAATCTTCCTGACCCAGGAATTGAACTGGGGTCTCCTGCGTTGCAGGTGGATTCTTCACCAACTAAGCTATCAGGGAAGCCCCAGTTCATGCTTAATAACACAATTTTTTAGAGGAAGCAAATAAAATTTTATTTTCTTGGGCTCAAAAATCACGGCAGATGCTGACTGCAGCCATGAAATTAGAAGACACTTGCTCCTTGGAAGAAAAGCTATGACAAATCTGGACAGCATATTAATAAGCAGAGACATCCCTTTGCTGACAAAGGACTGTCTAGCTAAAGCTATGGTTTTTTCAGTCATCATGTATGGATGTGAGAGTTGGACCATAAAGAAGGCTGAGAGCCAAAGAATTGATGCTTTCAAACTGTGGTGCTGGAGAAGATTCTTGAGAGTCCCTTGGACTGTAAGGAGATCAAACCAGTCAATCTTAAAGGAAATTAACCCTGAATATTCCCTGGAAGGACTGATGTTGAAGCTGAAGCTCTAATATTCTGGCCATCTGATGCAAAGAGTTGATTCATTGGAAAAGACCTTGATCCTTGGAAAGATTGTGGGCAGGAGGAGAAGGGGGTGACAGAGGATGAGATGGTTGGATGGCATCACCAACTCAGTGGACATGAGTTTGAGCAAAATCCAGGTAGAAAAGGATAGAGAAGCCTGGCGTACTGCAGTCCATGGTGTTGCAAAGAGTTGCAGACAACTTAGTGACTGAACAATAACAATGTGGAACCATTGTGTTAAAATCCAAACTGTTATGGAAATATAAAGTATAACAGAGTTTGTCCATAGATTTTAAGACCTGCACAACATACTGGCAAAAGAAAAACAACTTTTTGTAAAAGAGCAGAAATAGAAACAAGGTATGGAAGAAATGAAACAAAAGTATATGAAGGAAGCAAGTAAGGGAAGGCACAACAAGAACATTTTATTGGTTACCCATCATGTGCCAGAATCTCGGTAAATTATTTGATGTGTGTCATTACATTTAAATCTTGCAATTCTATTAGGTACAAGCCAAACCTCAAGCACAACTCTGATTCCTGCAGAACTGAGGTTTAGGCTAAAGAACTGGTTCTACAGTTTTCAGTTATCAGAGCTGGAATTTGAATCCATGTCTGTCTGAATCTAAGAATCCTGTTCTTTCTAGATTACTACTCGACTAAAGCTCAATGGTTACCTTTTGGGAGTCATTTGGGAATTATTAATATTAATGCATATATATGGACGCTAGAAAGATGATACTAATGAACCTATTTGCAGGCAAGTAATGGAGACGAAGATGTAGAGAACAGACTTGTGGCATAGTGAGGGAAGGAGAGGGTGGGACAAATGGAGAAAGTAGCATTGACATGTATACACTACCATGTGCAAAAAGCCAGGCTTCCCTGGTGGCTCAGAGGGTAAAGCGTCTGCCTGCAGTGCAGGAGACCCAAGTTCGAACCCTGGGTTGGGAAGGTCCCCTGGAGAAGGAAATGACAACCCACTCCAGTACCCTTGCCTGGAAAATCCCATGGACAGAGGAGCCTGGTAGGCTACAGTCCATGGGGTTGCAAAGACTCAGATATGACTGAGTGACTTCACTTTCACTTCATATATAAAATAGATAGCTGATAGGAAGTTGCTATATAACACAGAGAGACCAGCCTGGTACTCTGTGACAACCTAGAGGGGTGAGATGAGGGAGGGGAGGGAGGTTTAAGACAAAGGTTATATATGTATATATAAATATATATATATATATATATATACACACACACATATATACACATATGATTATAATTGATTTACATTGTTGTACGGCAGGAACCAACACAACATTAGAGAGCAATTTTCCTCTAATTAAAAAATAAATTTAAAAAAGAGCTACCATTAAAAAGATAGTGTGACAAGTACTTTTTTAGATTGGTAAGAGGGCTGTGCATTATTTTCTGTGCAATGCTAACAGGTCTCAGACCAGTGTATGCAATGACTGTAAACATTGGTGGCTGATAATTCGGAAAAGGCAGATAATGTAGTTTTTTCCTAGGTAGGTTGAAAAGATTCTGTGGGACAAAAAGATGCTAGAATGCCTTTGACTTTTGGGAAAACAAGTGCCTTCCCACCAGGGTGTTAGTCTGCTCAGCTGCCATTACAGCATCATATTCTGAGTGGCTTAAACAATAGGAATTTCTTATTCACAGTTCTGGAGGCTGAGAAGTTCAAGATCAATGGATTCAGTTCCTGATGAGAATCCTTTCCTTGCTTGTGGATGTCTACTGTGTCCTTACATGGCAGAGAGACAGAGAGATAGAGACAGACAGGTCTGGTTTCTCTTCCTTTTTATGTAAGGAAACTAGGTCTATGGGTGCAGGGCACTACCTTTATGGCCCCATTTACCTTTAAAGAAAGAAAGATAGCACCAAGTCATGTCCAGCTCTTGCAGTCTCATGAAATGTAGCCCGCCAGGCTCCTCCGTCCATGGCATTCTCCAGGCAAGAATACTGGAGTGGGGTGCCATTGCCTTCTTCAGGGGAACTTCCCGACCCAGGTACTGAACCCAGGTCTCCTGCATTGCAGGCAGATGCTTTACCAACTGAGCTATGAGGGAAGCCTCATTTAACTTTAATCACCTTCTTAAAGGGCTCATCTCTATACAGTCCCACAGGGCATTGGGACTTCAATATATGAATGAATTTTAGGGAGACACATTTAGTCCACAGCAGCCAGAGCAGCACTTTGGACCTGTACCCAAAAATCCGCTCTTATTCATGTTCAGTTCTATCATCTATGACCTTGGGCAGGTTTCCAATAAGCTTTCTTGAACCTCAGTCACCTGACTGATAACATGGACATCATTATGCTTGCGCAGTGAACATCACTGTGTTGTGAGGAAGATGAAATTTCACAGTGTGTAGGTCGCCCTGTGTTTTGTGCATAAAGCTTTCCTGACACAGTGTAAAAGGGACTACTGTCCCAAAGACAGACAGCAGGTTTGAAGGAGCTCCTATTTTCTGAGCTTTGAAAAGTATTCTAAAGTCTCTAATTAAACATCACCTTTTAAATGGAAATGCTGTCAATATGTTTTATTTATTTATTTTACCTTTTTTTAATTGAAGGATACTTGCTTTACAATATTGTGTTGGTTTCTGCCAAACATCAGCATTAATCAGCCATAGGTATATATACATAAGTTCCCTCCCTCTTGAAGCTCTTTCCCTCCTCCCACTCCATACCACTCCTCTAGGTGTTCCAAGCTTTTTATACACGTTCTTTTGGTCATTTACATGTTAACTGTTTCTAAAGTTATCTAAGTAACATACAAATGTATTGAAAAAATAAAGATGATGTTAAAATAAAAAGTAAAGTCTTTCTCTTTTTTTCATAAATCCCACCCCCAGGTAACTACTGCTGTCTATTTGCTATGTGCCATTTATTAGAATGCATGTATATTTCTATACATGGGTATGTAAACACATATAAACCCACCATTTTTTGGAAGGTTTTTAAAGATAAAATACAATGCTTTGATCTTTTTTCTGATCTTTCTCTTTGAATGTATATTTGTCTGGCTTAAGTTCAATAATTATCTCGTTGAGCTAAAGATTAGCTGCTTTCAGCACGTGTTGAGATTGCTGTCCTTATCTGGGTTGTAGGTTTAAATGACTATGGTTTTTTGCAGTATCAAACTAATCATTTTCTCCAATTTCCTACTAATTTTTAGAAAACAATGAAGCAAAACATGCAATTATTTTGATATCTTGGTGCAAACAAACACTGCTGTGCAGACAAAGCAGGAAACATGGCTGAAAACAGAAATCATCAGCTGCCAGGCAATTTAAAATATTTGTTCATTAATGACATCTAATTCCAGAAGAGTAAAGGCAGTTTAACGATATGAGTGTATAATGCCTAAAAAAGCAAGTTGTTTGAAATTCAGCCTTCTAAAGTTTGATTTACATGTGACAATAATTTGTGAAACCATAGACGTATGTTTGTGCAAAGGAGGAAAAGTCTCATTTTGATAAAAGGTACTTTTTCAAAAAGTATGTATGAAATTTTCCACATTCAGCCAGAGCGTATGTGTGTATATAAGGTTTTGTCATCTGCCTGAATGTCTTTTGTCTCTCATGCATTTAATAAACAGTTCTTATTTTACAATTCATTACAATTTCACTTAGTCTGCATGTGCCTCAGATTACTCTAGTCTTTCCAAAGCAGCTGGTACATTTACTCTTAGAAAAGATAATAGGCTTAAAAATGAATTTTGTTTAAAAGTCACCAACAAAACATTGAAGCTATTCCAAACCAGCTAACAATTTAACTCTGTCCTACTTACGCTGAGCAATACCATCCAGTGAAAGGCAATGTCTTGATGGATCATTCATGGAAAACTAAAGTAATTACCATCATTCTAATATTCCTATTTAAATGCATGAAAAACTGATTAGCTGAAAGCAGCCCTATATATAGCAGACATGGCATCTTCTTAATATTTATGCTAATGCAAAAGACATTTTACACAAAGGTTAGAGGTGACATGTGGGTAAGAAATGATCTTAACATACACATTTGTTTACTTACAATAATGTATGACATGACTATTACTCTTTGAAAAAGATTTAATTGGCATGGAGGACAAGGTGTAGAGCAGATCAATGTGAAATACATATGTATATATTCATTGGCACAAATACATATGTGTATATATACACACAAATATAAAATACACATCACATATATAATACATATATACATATACACAAACATATATCTATGTATATATAAAATACATTCATATAGAATCATTAGTCACTGACAGAGAAGTGGAACACTCATACATTCCACCTAGTTTTTACATGTAGATTTCAGTTCACTTTCAGCCTGAGGTTGTCACATTTTTTCAGTCCAAAGAGAATTTTGATGGGAATTAGAAAAGCGTTAATAATTTAGCTGACTCTGAGCGAGATATACCTCCATATATATCATAAAGAAACTAAAAAATGCTAAAATGATGCCATTTCAAATTGCAGTTACCATCTTAAGCAACGAGTGAAGAACCAGGCTTATAAATTCAATTTGATTTTTACACCGTCATTTCCACATGGCTAACCTACAGACTGAATTCTGTTTTCTGCCAGCTTTCTAAGCACACTCCAAGGTGAGACTCCCCAGAAATGGTGCATAACAATGAGCACATCTCGGAAGCAGTGCATGAAGAACAAATAAAACATGAAATTACATGCGAACTAGAGAATCACATAAGCAGGTTAGGAACGGGTTACTGTCAATAACAGATTTCAAATAAGCCTCTGATTTAATGACAAGTGAAAGCCAGAGTCTGACTGAGGGCAATCAAATGCTTCTCTTTATATCTGCTCCTAACTCACTTTTTATATGAAAAGAAAAACTGAGCCATTACAACATCGGCAATATTAGGCTACACAAAATCTGAAAGGACAAAGGCTATTTGTACAGGCAATTATAATACAATACACACCCACACCAGAGGTATGGTCAAGTGAACCAGTAACCAAGAACAACTTTTAACTCAGCATATTGACGGAAGTTCACTGGCAAGAGAACTTGCTTCTCACTTAAGCATTCTAATTGTGATTGTCATCATCAGCACAGCTTTCAGATGGAAAAGCTCAAGAAACCACCAAGAGACTCACTCAGGGGGAAATGAGGCCACACCTAAATTGACCCTGAGTTAGGGTTAGGTCTCTTAAGAGATGTGAGTTGTTGTTGTTGTTTTTTGCATTTACAGGACAGACTTATGGTTCACTTTCATTTCTCTTCTTAATAATACACTCCAGAATTCCAGACCCCAGGACACAATACCTCAACCAATTTTTTTTTGCACATGAGTGTACTCCTTTTCTGCATTTCACTATTCATTATTTAGTATTGTTTTCTGTATTTTCAAGTGTGTTTCTGCAAAGCTTTGACGTCTTTCCCCCCAAAGTACTAGAACTTCTTTCCAGAGAGGCCCTAATTGATAAATTCTTGCTGAATTAATGTTTTACCAAAAATGGGAAGTTAAATAAGTTCATGACTTGGGTCAAAAGACGTTAATTTCTAGACAAGCGATGATCTAATCGCAGATGGAGGTTTTGGAACAAAACTTTTCCCCCTTTCATATAGACTCGGATGTTTTAACTCTACACCCTCTGTACTATATTGTAGGGGCTGTGTTCACATTTGAGAAAGACCCTTGCTGTCAGATAATATGAAACGTAAATGGAGAAAAGTGGACCTTGCAATTAAAAGCAGTGATTGTGAGGGCTTTGTTTGAGAGCAGAAGACAAGCTGCAGAAGCCTGACCCACCCTCATCTACTTCCAATTTGCCTGGAAACACCTGCTTCTGTCCAGCCCACTTTGTAATCGGCAGTGAAAGTCCAAGTAGAGAAATGCATTCATCTTTTGTGCATTCTAGTTCCAACAAGGCAAGGGAGCAACGCGATCTTGTTCCCTCTGACCCTTGATGATACCCTGAAGCCAGATTCAAGATCCTCCATCAACTCCAGGTATAGCTGCTTTTGACCTCTCACTCACCGCTTTCCTCCTGGCGCAGAGAGCTCCTGCTTCAAGGTAAAGGATATACATTTGTAAGCAAAACCTCGGGAATTTTATTTCCTTGGTAACCGGGGCAGGGAAAGAGAATTTGGGATGATGAGAAATATTCATTCTGACCAAGTACCTACCCATTCTCCTCCTCATTCCTCAGGCTTTATCTGCAACACAAGAGAGGGTCCCAAGTTGCTCCAAGTAGCGATACATTTAACGTTAAATGGAAAGTAGAGTCTGCCGCTAAGTTTAGCTCTCCTGCTGAGATCCTTGGGAGATTATCACTTCCTTCTGGCTATATCAGGCCCCCCTTTTCCCATACCTATCAAGCGGCTTTGAAGTTTCACTTCATTTGAAATATTGTAAAGCCACACAATGTGCTAACGGGCTGCATGGATTAGTGGAGCAAATAGTTGCTTAAATTAAATTTAAAAGTAGTTCAGATAAAGACTAGAGAATTAGTACTGAGGTTAAGGATGGAACCTACAGAGGGATGCCTGGCTGGAGGGGAAAATTACAGGGAGGAGGGGTTGCCTCCCCCGGCCCCCTCTGCCTCCCACTGGGAGAGAGTTTTGTCTAGTGCCTCCACGCAGTCAAAGGGGATCCTGCTTGAAGGATGAGTACATGCGAGTTACTCTCAGAAGGATCAGAGGTAGACCTCACAAGTACACATGGACAGCCAGGCTTGCCCTCTGCTTTCCACTGTCTGTGGTCAGGCAGGTATTGGCAGAGTTGGACGATCAACATACTTTCATTACAGATGAAGAATAACCTTCTGTGAAAGCTGTATCATGGATCTAGGGAGAAACCTAAATTCTGCACCGCGCACAGATGCGTCCGTCAACCGCTCTTTCCTCAGCCCTGTCAGTGGATTTCACTGGCCCACCTGCACCTCATTACACTTTGTACAACACTCTGCAGTGAATTATTATTCATAATCAGACATCTCATCCAATCCAGGTCGTAGAAATCACTTAAGCAGTCTTAACGAATACAGCATGCTTTGCATTCTCATTTAGTAAAAATTCAAAGTAAAATATTCCCAGAGAGGCAGCTAACCTAACATTCTCACCCAAAATGCAAGCCTATAAAATCTGAGCTGAGATGATGGGGTCGCACTTATTCCCCCCACCCCCCCAACCTTTTGTGTTTCCTTTAGGTTCCCAGGACGGTCCTAGAGAAATCCGATTCTCTCCTCCATATGTCCTAAGTAGAAACGAAGTCTGAAGTATGCTGAGCATCTTCTATCATAGTTACCAGCAGAACAAGAGTGAATCTAAAATCTAAATCTAGTTTAGGGGCTTCCTTGGTTGTCCAGTAGCTAAGAATCTGCCTTCCAATTCAAGGAACATGGGTTCGATCCTTGGTCCAGGGAACTAAGACCCCACGTGGCTGCAGGGCAACGAAGCCCACTCACTGCATGGAAGACCCAATGCAGCCAAAAAAATAAACAATGTTTCTCTGAGATTTTAACGCCCACAAAATGGCCTTTAAAAAATAAATCTAGTTTAGATTTAGAATCTAAGAAAGGATACATGGTAAAGGTAAAGCAAGATCAGAAGGAAGCTTGATATGTTGTTGTTGTTCAGTTCCTAAATCATGTCTCACTCTGTGCAACCCCATGCACTGCAGCATGCCAGGCTCTTCTGTCCTCCTCCTTCTTCTGGAGTTTGCCCAAGGTCATGTTCACTGAATCGGTGAAGTTTGTTATATGGAACTCAATACATACATGCAGAAATGAAGAGGACATAGCAGTAAGTTATTTTCTAAAGAAAGCAGGAAGCACAGTAGAGGAATAAGCTTTTCCTTCTGTTTGTATAGAATTCATCATTGCTTTGCTTCCACTCCCAGGGTGATGCAAACACAGGACTTTATGGAATAACTAAGGAGGCACACTGTGAACAGATAAAGGCTAGAAAAAGGAACACCTCACTCTCCTTTCTTCCAGGTGAACAGGAAGCAGTTTATATACTGAAACACAATGAATCCACTAGAAGAAAACAGAAGATGCTTCAGACACTTGCATTGAGGAGATTCCCAAAGAGCTCTCACTGCTAGGTCATCCTCACAAAGTTGCATATTCCTTATTTCTAGTAAGAAAATAAAAAGAAACAAACCATTCAACATAATTCAGAAAGCAATTTTTTCTTGGGCTGTACCAAGCACAGACTTATTTTGCAGTCCTTATTAATGGACATGGGCTTTGCTTGGTTCTCCTCCCAAAATCCAGCATCTATAGCAGTGCCCAGAACTGCTACCCTGCAGATAGCAGGAACTCATTAAATGTTTGCTGAGTTGAGGACCTTCAAACTGAGTTTTATAAAAGAGACACACATTTCAACTGGGCAATTCTTATACAGAGAAATAGATCATTCCATGTAACAGCAAGAACCATGTGATAACTTTTAATTTTTTATTTAAAGAAAACTATAACTATGGAATAAAAAACCATTTTTATGGAATAAAAAATTGGAACCTGTTTATTTTGGTTTTCGCTATTTCTGTGGCTTACTAATAAGCCAGTCAATAATGTGAATAAATCTTTGCAGTCATTAGCAATCTCTTTGATGAATTCACCAATCTCTTTTTAAGGAAGGCAATTACAGAATTTAAAATCCATTCAGTCTCCTACTGAATTCTCCTTTACTGTATTGAAAATCTAAATGGTCAATGCAAGTACAAGCAACTGTATTTTGAGTGGAGTCAGTGAAGTTTCTTAAATGAAAATTTAATTTGCAGATAATTGCAGCTTACATGCATTTCTGAGAAATAATCCAGAGAAATCCTGTGTATCCTTCACCCAGGTTTCCCCAGTGGAAACATCTTGTAAAACCACAGGTAGTGTAATATCACAATCTGGATACTGATTGATGCAGACAAGACACAGAACATTTCTGTCACCATTAGGATCCCTCGTGGTGTTTCATAGCCGTGAAACACCTTCCTTCTCACCTTCACCCCACCATCACTCCTTGAATATACTACTATGTTTCTCCATTTCTATCATTTTGCTATTTCAATAATGTTATATAAACAATATTCTTGCCTGAAATTAGCAGAGTCAGGTACAACTGAGCGACTAACACCTTCACTTTGGGTTTCCCAGATAGTGCTAGTGGTAAAGAACTCCCCTGCCAATGCAAGAGACATAAGAGATGTGGATTCAGTCCCTGAGTCAGGAAGATCCCCTGGAGAAAGGCATCGCACCCTATTCCAGTGTTTTTGCCAGGAGAATCCCATGGACAGAGGAGCCTGGCGGGCTATGGTTCATATGGTCATAAAGAGTGGACACCACTGAAGTGACTTAGCAATGGCAACCCACTCCGGTGTTCTTGCCTGGAGAATCCCAGGGACGGGGGAGCCTGGTGGGCTGCCGTCTATGGGGTCGCACAGAGTCGGACACGACTGAAGCGACTTAGCACGCACATGTATGGAAACAGGGTACTTAGTATATAATCTTTAGGATCGAGTTTGTTCATTCAGCCTAGTTCTCTGATGATCCACCCATGCTATCATTCTATCAATAGTTTATTGCTTTTTGTTTTTAAGAAGTTTTTATGAATGTACTGCAGTTTAACTGTTCACCTCTTGATGGACATTTGTTTACTTTCAGTTTTTTGTTATTGTAAATAAACTTGTTAAAATCATTCATCTACACATTCTTATATGAACATAAGTTTTCATTTCTCTGGAATAAATGCCCAGGAGGGGAATTAATGGATAGAAGATAACTGAATGTTTACATTTTGAAGACACCGTTGAACCATTTTTCATAGTGGCTGTACATGTTGGACTTCCCTGATGGCTCAGATGGTAAAGAATCCTCCTCCAATGCTGGAGACCTGGGCTCGATCCCTGGATTGGGAAGATTCCCTGGAGGAAGGCATGGCAACCCACTCCAGTATTCTTGCCTGGAGAATCCCATGGATTCTGGGGGAGGACTACGGTCCCTGGGGTCGCAAAGAGTCAGACACTACTGAGCGACTAAGCATAGCATATGACACACTCAGTCCAGCAGTCTATGAGTGATGTAATTTCTTTGCATTCTTGCCAGTATTTGATGTTTTCAATATTGTGAATGTTAGCCATTCTCAGAGATGTGTACTGACGTCTTAATATTGTTTTCATTTGCATTTCCCTAATGAGGGGTGACAGGGCAACATGCGATTGTTACCTTCTCCATGTCTTTTCTTATTTCTGTGCTATGCCCATATGTTGTAATCTCAGCTATTAACAGAATCCTTAGTTTTCGTGATGGTATTTTCAGGCATGGATAGCTGTTCAAATTGATGGTTCTGAGAAGAAAAAAAATGCTAGAAATTCCTTTACCATCATTTTGCTGACATCAGTCTCCCCAGTTTTCTCTTTTGTAGATTGTACTTTTGACGTCAAATATAAGAATTCTTCAGAGAAGGCAATGGCACTCACTCCAGTACTCTTGCCTGGAAAATCCCATGGACGGAGGAGCCTGGTAGGCTGCAGTCCATGGGGTCGCTAAGAGTCGGGCACGACTGAGTGACGTCACTTTCACTTTTCACTTCATGCATTGGAGAAGGAAATGGCAACCCACTCCAGCGTTCTTGCCTGGAGAATCCCAGGGACGAGGGAGCCTGGTGGGCTGCCATCTATGGGGTCGCACAGAGTCGGACACGACTGAAGCGACTTAGCAGTAGCAGCAGCATCATAAGAATTCTTTGCCTAGTCCTAGATGTCAAAGATATTTTCTGCCACTTTTTTTCTTAAAATTTTAGAGTTTTACATTTGTTTCTGATCCATTTTTGAGTCAATGTATTATAAGGTATGACTCATTGGAAAAAATCCTGATGCTGGGAAAAACTAAAGGCTGGAGGAGAGGGGGGCAAAAGAGGATGAGATGGTTGGATGGTATCACCAACTCAATGGACATGAGTTTGAGCCAACTCCTGGAGCTAGTGAAGGACAGGGAAGCCTGGCATGCTCTGGTTCCATGGGGTCTCAAAAAATTGGGCACAACTCACCGACTGAACAACATCAACAGCAATGACAACGAGTCTTAAATCTAAGTTCTCTCATTGTCTCAGTTCAGTTCAGTTCAGTCGCTCAGTCGTGTCTGACTCTTTGCAACCCCATGAATCAGAGCACGCCAGGCCTCCCTGTCCATCACCAACTCCTGGAGTTCACTAAGACTCACGTCCATCAAGTCAATGATGCCATCCCACCATCTCATCCTCTGTCATCCCCTTCTTCTCCTGCCCCCCAATCCCTCCCAGCATCAGGGTCTTTTCCAGTGAGTCAACTCTTTGTATGAGGTAGCCAAAGTACTGGAGCTTCAGTTTTAGCATCATTCCTTCCAAAGAATACCCAGGGCCGATCTCCTTCAGAATGGACTGGTTGGATCTCCTTGCAGTCCAAGGGACTCTCAAGAGTCTTCTCCAACACCACAGTTCAAAAGCATCAATTCTTTGATGCTCAGCTTTCTTCACAGTCCAACTCTCACATCCATACATGCCTACTGGAAAAACCATAGCCTTGACTAGACGGACCTTAGTTTCTTATGGATGCCCAAAAACCCAGTACCACTATAAAAGCTATCCTTCCTGCATTGAATTGCTTTTGAATCTTTGTCAAAATATTCTAGGCAAATTTGTGAGTCCTGTTTCTGGATTTTCAATTCTCATCCATTGATCTATGTGTCTATGAATAGATATTCTTGCTTTATTCCTGATGTCAGGAGAAAAATATTCTGTTTTTCACCCTTAAATGAAATTTTATTATTAAGTTTTTTAAAGATACTATTTTTCAGTTGAAGAAATTGAGGAAATTCTCTTCTACTCCAGGTTTTTCTGAGTTTTTTTTTTCTAATAAATAACAGGCGAATTGAGTTTTTATATTGCTGAGTTCTGTTTTGTTAGGCATTTTTACATCTATATTCATGAGAAATACTAGTCTGTAGATTTCTGTTTCTATTACTTGGTATCAGGATTTTACTAGGTTTATAAAATGATTGTGGAAGTGGTCTTTTATATTTTCTGGAAGAGATTTATAGAATTGATGCTTGGTGCAATTACCTATTAAAACACCTGGGTCTGGACTGCAGAATTGGACTTTTACAAAATTCAATTTTCTAAATAGTTGTGGGGCCTTCGAATAATTTTTTTTTTTACATTGGGTAAATTGTGGTAGATGGTGTTTTTCAGAGAGCTGGCCTATTTTATCTAAATTGTCAATTTTATGTGTATAGAGTTCTCTGAAACATTTTCCTGTTATCAGTTTGTCGTTTGCACAGTGTTAAAAGGTTGAATTGTCCAAAATAATTTGTATGTTTAAGTCCTAAACCTCAGTACCTCAACATATGACCTTATTTGGAGATATGGTCTTTGTATAGATAATCAAGGTGAAGTCAGTAGGCAGACCCGAAAACAATAGGACTGGAGTCTTTATGAAAAGAGAAAATTTGGACACAGAGGTGAACACAGAAGGAAAATAAGAAGACAGCCATCTACAAGCCACTGAGAGAGACCTGAAGCAGACACTTCCCTCAAATCACTTGGAAGGAACCGACACGGCCCAAACCCTTGATTTTGGGCTTCTTACTCTCCAGCATGTAAGACGGTTGATCAAGGTTTCACTCAGCCTGTGGTGCACTCTTACAATAACCCCAGGAAACTTTTACAAAAGAGCATCTGTGGTGATATCTACCCTTTTATTCCTGATATTAGTCACTTGTGCCTTCTCTCTCTTTTTTTCTTGTCAGTCTTTGTCAATTTTATCTTTTCAAACAACTATTGGTTGATTTTCTCTTCTCACACTCTGCTTTCAATTTCACTGTTTTCTGGACTTCAAAAACAGGTTTTTACTTCCTGCTGGTTTTATCTTCTGCCTGCTTTGAGTTTATTTTGCCCTTTTTTCCCCTTCATACTCGAGGAGGGAGCTTAGAATATAAATTTGAAATTTTCCTCCTTTGTAATGTGTGTGTTTAGTACTAAAAGTTTGACTCTTAGTACTGTTTTAGCTGCTTTTCACAAATTTTGATATATTTTAATTTCATTTTCATTCAGTTCAATGATTTTTTTTGGATTTCCCTTCAGATTTTTCCTTTGACCTATAGACTATTTAGATGCGTACTGTTTAGTTTCCAAGTGTTTAAAGATTTCCTGCTTTCTTTATGCTATTGCCTTCTAGTTTTATTCCACTATGGTCAGAGAAAACATTTTGTATTATTTTAGTTCTTTTAAGCTTGCTGAGGTTTGTTTAATGGCCATGATATGGTATTTTGGTATAGTTTCTGTATATACTTGGAAAGAATGAGTATTCTGCTATTGGTGAGTGGAATGTCCTATAAATATCAACTAGATCCTTTTGGTTGATGGCAATGTTGAGTTCTTCCATACTCTTAATTTTACAGTAATTTTCTTTCTAGTTTTTCTTGCAGTTGTTGAGAGAATCATGTTAAAGTCTCCATCTATAACTGTAGATTTGTCTGTTTCTCCTTTCAGTTCTGATAGTTTTATCTTCTCATATTTTACATCCTGCAGATCATTCAGCTGGAGACCACTGTTGCACTGGAGCCTTGTTAGTGTGATGCTAAGATGAGGGAGGGGAAGTCTTCTGTAATTTTATGATTCGTTTTGATCTTTCAATGGACCTGTGTTCTCAGTTCCCATCTTTCCTAGTCTCAGAAAAGACAAGTAGGAGTACAGGCTGGCATTCTCTGTTGGGTTCCAAAGTAGAATAAAACAATTATTTTGTTATTATTTACTAACAACAATAGTCGAAAAGTCTTTTTTTCCCTTTCTCGATCGTTTAGCATTTTGATGAGACTGTTTTTGCTTGCACCTGTGGCATTTTTATATTGTTGCCTTATTGAACAATAAATCCAGGATATAAAAAGGAAAAAGAAAATTCAGCAGACTCACTGTTGTGTTGTTTTTTAGGCCTCAAGATCCCTTTCCGGTCTGCCTTCTTCTTATCATCTTTCAGAGTCTTCTTATGTTTGTCTTATGTATAATGCCTAGAGTTTTTAGTAGATTTAGCAGGAATATGCAAATTCTGATAAACTGGATGTACAGCCCATCTTTCCATAAGTGAAGGCCTCCAGTTATTGACATTCTTTAAACAAACCCTAAACATCCATGCTCTGGTTGAAAACATATTTGATATCTCTTTTGGCACTATAATACTATTATGAAGAGTCTACTAGAAATTTAAAAATTTGAAACATTTTATTACTTAACAATATCTTAATTGACTTGTTTATTTAGATAGCCTATTCTAAAATGAAGTACATTTACATTGTAATGTATAATGAATAATTATAATGTATAAATACATTGTAGAGCAGTTCTCTACCCTTTAAATTAACATTTGCATTAATTCAAACTGACCATTCCCTCCACCCTCCAAAAATTGATGGTACTACAGAAAGTTCATATATCATTATATTTTATAATGCACTAATACACAAAAAGATTTAGAAAGGCATTGTCCAATGAGCATCTGATTTTGAGACTAAGGAAGTATGCAAATTACAGGAAAGGTGGTTCTAGAACTTACTGCATAGACTGTGTCCAGTATAGTGCCTGGCATGCAATATACATTGAATAAGTATTTGCAAATGATTGAATGAATAAATGAAGATGGCATTGAGATTTGATGCTGATATTTTTCCTCTGACATAGAATTTTTGTAACTAATATGCATAAATGAAATCTGACTGCCTCTAATGGAAATTTACAGTTAGATGCAAATGTGTAGTTTATGCATTTATATATACAGCATTTTTGGTTCTATGTCTCATGTTTATGCTTGTGTATGGTAGATACATGGAGATTCTTAAAATTTTTTAAATCAAAAAATCTTTTCTTCTTTTGACATCATGCAAAACATAGGAAAATCAGCAATCACAAAGCTAGCTTTCTTCTACCTACAATAAAAGTTAGTTAATGGTTAAACCTACTGAGCTTATTGAGAATTCTTTTCTTTCAAAAGATGTTCAAGGGTATGGTCATTTATCAGAAAATTGCTTCTTTTTCAAGTAAACAAATGACTTTTCTCCTGTTTTCTGCTTTCCAGGTCTCAGGATAAAATGTTGCCAAGTGGTAGAGATCTCTCATGCTGTGATTCATCTGAGCCCTGTAGACTAAGCCTAATTGATGGGCAGAGAATAAATAGAAAAGCAGGCTCTGGCTCTGCTGACACAAATCCAGTTTTCCCTGCCCAGCTCCCAAATGCTGGCTAAATCTATCTACATTTTTCATAGGCAGAGTTACAGTGCTATATTCACATTTAGATGTGCAATATAAAGGAAATGCTTCTGATTGCTACAAATTCTTTGGGTAAAAGAAAGAATTCTCATGTCAAGATGTTCAACTGGTTGACTGCAGTTGGTCCTCTGTATTCACGAGTTCTGCATCCATGGACACGGAGGCCCGTTGTACTATGCCATTCTCTGCAAGATACTTGAGCATCAGCAGATTTTGTTATTTGCAGGGCTCTTGAACTAATCCTCAGATACTGGGTATGACTGTCCTTGAGAAAGATGAAGGAGAGATGTATGGAAAATCTTGGCTTTCTTCCACAGTCATGAAGGAAATGGATTGCGTAGCTCTCTACTGTCTAAAGTCTTTACTCAAATGTTATCTTTTCTGTGAAATCTTTTCTGGCAGCACTCTCACGATTGTACCATCCTGTCCCCCTTGACACAAAAATATAAACTTATCCTCAATTTCCTTTCCTTGCCTTGTTCGACTTCAAAACACTTAGTATCATCTTGCGTTCTACATATTCTGCTCATTTATGCTGTTTATCATCTGTCTCACTCCATTAGAACTCCGTCTCAGTGAAGGCAGGACTCTTTTCTATCTTTACTGCTGTATCCTTGAGAATCCTGGTGTGTGGTAGGTGCTCAATGAATATCCTAGAATAATGGAATGAATCCTCACTGAAAAAGACAATTGTCACAAAGAGTTTAACCATCAAGATGACGACTGCTAATTGTACAATTCAGTTGGTTTTCATGACAAAGGGAGACAGAAGGGGGAAGCTGCAATCTGGGAACAAAACAAATCTGCAGGGTCCCTTTCTGTTATCTGATCAGGTCTCTTGGTCTCTCTGTTTCAGTTTCTCGTCTTTAAACAAAGGGCTCCTGTCTAGTCACTAAATTGTGTCTGACTCTTTTGGAACATTATGAACTATGTCTTGCCAGGTTCCTCTGTCCATGGAATTTCCCAGGCAAGAATACTGGAGTGGGTTGCCATTTTCTTCTCCAGGGGATCTTCCCAGTCCAGTGCCTGAACCCATGTCTCCAGAATTGGCAGGTGGGTTCTTAACCACTGAGCTACCAGGGAAGCCCCTTAAACAAGGGGACTAGGGAAGAAAATCACTACAGCGACCCCCAACTTCCCATAGCTCCATCACTTAAGCATTCATTTGCTTATTATTTCATGATGTGAGAGACTCTAAGTTCACAGTCTCAGTGAAAATAAAAGTGGTTTTATTTACTATGGAATTTTGTATCTCTCATATATCTTACAGTACTGATGACACAAGTTATATTACAATAGAGGCCAAAAAAGGATAATGTAGTTTAGAGCAAAGAACAAAATAAAGTAAAGGAAAAAAAGAGAATAAATAAAAAGGGTGTGGGGACTATTCCATTGCATAAAAGGAATCTCACAGAAAGGTCTATATCACAGGGGAAATGAATTTCTAACACTGTATGCTGATCACACTTACATAATGAATCGTGATTTACAACATGATTTTTGCAAATAGACCTGGTGCATTGAATTGTTCTAACAGGTCATGTTTTTAAATGACTTCTGAACCTTCAATAATAATAAAAAACTTAACACATGGACCTTGAGATTAGTGCCTTGCCATAAAATAAGGTGATTTCACTTCCTTAAAATGAATTATTCTCTGTGAGCAAGGCATGCGAAGCACTGTTCTCATTGATTCTCTTTCTTTGCACACTTTTTGCTCTTCTCCAATCATAAGTCATTGCACCAACAGAACTTCCACTTGCATATAAAGTGTCTGGTGCCATAGATGTATTTATTGTCACTTTTTATAAAAAGACTACACATTTTCAGCCATGACAAGAGACCAGCTGGCTAATTTAGAGTGCCTGCTGAACATTTGAGGAAAAGTAATCATTTTATTTTCACTGGTTTATTTAGAGGGTGCATTCTGAATATGAATGATCATAAATATGAGAATTATACAGATGTATGGGGGGGTATCCAAATGCATTTCATAGAAATGCACAGAAAGCCTCTTCACATCTCTGTGATATTTTTGAGTAAAGCAATTCAGAAATGCCTATTTTTTAAGCAACAAATGAAGGTTGGTCAAAACTGATTATGGTATTACAGTTTTAGAGAATAGTTTTACTGTCAACAATTCATTGTATCTTTACAAAAAATTAATTGATATGAAATTTTATTAACTCTATGGGTTTTAAATATAATAATCTAATTATTAGTAAACATGTTCCCTCTATTGATTAACCCAGTGTGTTCATTATTATAATATTCACACACTAGCACTTAATTTCAGAATCCAATTTGAAAATAAGAAATCCTATATTATGTTTCCAAGAAAAAAATCATAATATGGTTTGAGTAATAAAATGAAAACATAAGTTTTATTTAGATTTATTTCATTTTTAAAATTTCTATTTTTTAATGTTATAAATAATAAACTTGGTACTACATATGCATATAATATGTAAATGACCAAATATACAGCACATTAGAAAGAGTGCATAATCTAAAATATACAGTAGCCAAAAAACAAGTCCACTGCTCTAGAAAATAGTAAGTCTGAAACTGTCATTTCTATTTACTGTCGATCACCAGAACATATTTAATTTACCAAGTACTTCTAAGTGACTGGCATTATGCTAGGCACAGCAAGTATAATTACAAATAGTACAATAAATGGTCTAGGGTTTAACAAACTACATACCATAAATTTACTCAAATAAAATAATAGAGGAACTAACATGTCACTTCTCCAGAATCCTATTATACAACCACCAGAAATACATAAGACTCTTAAAGCCAGCAAAATCAGGCTTCTGTGTTGCCAAAATAGATGCCAGAAATCCCCATGCACTTTAAAATAGTTGTTTCTCAGCTACTACAGTTTTAGTAGGTTTTGGTTCATCTTCCAGTGAGTTTGATGGTCCAGCTTTTATAAAACAATAGAAACTACAAGTCAGAAAGGGTAGAGAGTATAAAAATGTAGGAGAGTAATAGGAGGAAGTAATAATAGCTGATGGGCTTTCCTGATATCTCAGTTGGTAAAGAATCCGCCTGTAATGCAGGAGATCCCAGTTCAATTCCTGGGTTGGGAAGATCCTCTAGAGAAGGGAGAGGCTAACCACTCCAGTATTCTTGGGCTTCCCTTATGGCTCAGCTTGTAAAGAATCTGCCTGAAATGCGGGAGACCTGGGTTCAATCCCTGGGTGGGGAAGATCCAGTGGAGAAGGGAAAGGCTTACCCACTCCAGTATTCTGGCCTGGAGAATTTCATGGACTGTATAGTCCATGGGGTTGCAAAGAGTTGGACATGACTGAGTGACTTTCACAGTGATAGCTGAAAAGTAAATGAGAAAATTTAAAAAAGAATTCAAACTGTCATCATGTGCAATATTAAAATAAATGAAGAAGTAAATAATTATATATATATAAAATACGAAAGGTCATTATATCTGAAAGCTAAAATTATCAAGCTCTAGAAGAAAGCATAAGATAAAATCTTTGCAACCTTGAGATAAGCAAGTATTTTTTACATGTGACACAAAAAGCATGAACCATTAAAGAAAACTTTGATAAGTTGGACTTAATCAAAACTTAAAAGCTTGCTTTTTGAAAGATAGTCTTAAGAAAATTAAAAATGCAAAGCACAGAATGGGGAAAATATTCACAATACATATATCTGACAAAGTACTCATAAATAGAAGTTATTTAAAAAGCTTACAGCTCAATAAGAAGATAAAAACTCCAACTAAAATGATACAAGATCTGAAAAGACACTTCATAATAGAAGATATCAGTTCAGTTCAGTCACTCAGTCGTGTCCAACTCTTTGTGACTCCATGAATCGCAGCACGCCAGGCTTCTCTGTCCATCATGAACTCCTGGAATCCATCCAAACCCATGTCCATTGAGTCAGTGATGCCATCCAACCATCTCATCCTCTGTCATCCCCTTCTCCTCCTGCCCTCAATCTTTCCCAGCCTCAGGGTCTTTTCAAACGAGTCAGCTCTTTGCATCAGGTGGCCAAAGTATTGGAGTTTCAACTTCAACATCAGTTCTTTCAATGAATAACCAGGACTGATCTCCTTAGGATGGACTGGTTGGATCTCCTTACATTCCAAGGGACTCTCAAGAGTTTTCTCCAACACCACAGTTCAAAAGCATAAATTCTTCTGTGCTCAGCTTTCTTTATAGTCCAACTCTCACATTCACACATGACCACTGGAAAAACCATAGCCTTGACTAGACAGACCTTCATTGGCAAAGTAATGTCTCTGCTTTTGAATATGGTATCTAGGTTGGTCATAATTTTCTTTCCAAGGAGTAAGCGTCTTTTAATTTCATGGCTGCAATCACCATCTACAGTGATTTTGGAGCCCAGAAAAATATAGGAACAGGCAAAAAGCACATGAAAAGATGCTCAATATCATTAGCTATCGGAACACAAATGAAAACTGCCATGATATATTAATGTACATCCTTCAAATAGCTAACTTTTAAAAAAGACTAAGATGCAAAGCTGAAACTCCAGTACTTTGGCCACCTCATGCGAAGAATTGACTCATTGGAAAAGACTCTGATGCTGGGAGGGATTGGGGGCAGGAGGAGAAGGGGATGACAGAGGATGAGATGGCTGGATGGCATCACAGACTCAATGGACATGAGTCTGAGTGAACTCCGGGAGTTGGTGATGGACAGGGAGGCCTGGCATGCTGTACTTCATGGGGTCGCAGAGTCAGACATGACTGAGCGACTGAACTGAACTGAACTGAAGCATACCAAGTTTTGGTGAGGATGCAGAGCAATTGACAGTCTCATCAGTGCCAGTGAGAATGTAAAATGTTACACCTACATTAACAAAAGTTGAACATACAATTACCAGACAATACAGCAATTCCACTCCTAGATATCTGTCCAAAAGAAATGAACGCAAGTCCAACCCAACTCAATAAGTTCCATGAAGCAAGGTGTTATCATGAATAGCCAACGCTTTGCACATCACCTAACTCCTAGAAGATGCTCATAGGTTGCTGTTAACTAAATGAATGTATGTGTGTGTGTTTGGTTGCTTAGTTGTGTCCGACTCTTTGTGACCCCATGGAGTGTAACCCACCAGGTGCCTCTATCCATGGGATTTTGCAGGAAAGAATACTGGATTGGGTTGCCATTTCCTCCTCCAGAGGATCTTCCCAATCCAGGGATAGGACCCATGTCTTCCATGTCTCCTGCACTGCAGGGAGATTCATTACCACTGTGCCACTGGAGCTCAGTAACTTTGAATGGATGTTAGCTAATTAATGGTATGCTCTAAGATTGGGCATACAGATGTATAATATATTATTAGTTCAGTTCAGTTCAGTCGCTCAGTCGTGTCCGACTCTTTGCAACCCCATGAATCGCAGCACACGAGGCCTCCCTGTCCATCACCAACTCCCGGAGTTCACTCAGACTCACGTCCATTGACTCAGTGATGCCATCCAGCCATCTCATCCTCGGTCGTCCCCTTCTCTTCCTCTGCCCCCAATCCCTCCCAGCACCAAAGTCTTTTCCAATCTCTTCAATATATTATAGTGACTCATGTTTTGTTTTTATTTTTAAGCTGTAAGCCCATTCATCCATAGCAATCTTATAAGAAATTCCAACACATAAAACAGATTAAACCAAGTTATGCCTTGCCAGTCTACCCCAACTGTCTGCAGTGGCAACCAATAAAAAAACTTCTCAACATGGAGTTGGCAGGACCTGCAGGACTCATGAAGGATTGGTAGAATTCTCACAAGAGCAAGTGGAAAGACTGATGAGAGTAGGAATTACATACAGAGTGATGATGTGAAGTCTGGGTAGATGGGATGAGGTTTGATTAGAAAGTGTTTTTCAAATATACTCCTTCACTTCCTGCTTCATCTTTAAGTCTCTTTTCTACCTTCTGAAGTCTAAAAATTCCCAGCACCACCTCTCCAGAGCTTCCAACTATGCCAAGAGTAGGAAGTTTCTGCCAATTTTATGCTTTCAAGGCATTACTGTCCTTCACCAAAGCAAAAGATGCCATGGATTGTAAGACAAGTGGAAAGACTGATTAGAGTAGGAATTACATACAGAGTGATGATGTGAAGTCTGGGTAGATGGGATGAGGTTTGATTAGAAAGTGTTTTTCAAATATACTCCTTCACTTCCTGCTTCATCTTTAAGTCTCTTTTCTACCTTCTGAAGTCTAAAAATTCCCAGCACCACCTCTCCAGAGCTTCCAACTATGCCAAGAGTAGGAAGTTTCTGCCAATTTTATGCTTTCAAGGCATTACTGTCCTTCACCAAAGCAAAAGATGCCATGGATTGTAAGACATATCATTATTTCATGCACCACTTAGAAAAAAATGTTGCCAGATAGAGTATAGGCATAGGGCTCTCTTATCACTTAGAAGTCTTATTTTAACTTATCTAACGAGCTTTTTCAAGATCATTTAGACATAGAAGACATGTAACTGGAGATAGGATCTTGACCTCTTTAACACCTTTAGCACTGACAACTTATTTCAGGAACACCAGAGGTTTAATTAGCATAACCTTGTAGTTTCATTTTTCCCCCTGATTGAATCACATGTTGCTGGAAGTTAGATAACTTCTGCTCAAAGTCAGCAGGAAGTTCAGTGAAAGTTCAGTGCTTTAATGCTAAGTCCTGCACAATGAATGAATCAGTAAGGCCAGCCTCTTGTTGCGTTGACATTACTTTCATCTTGTGACAGACTGTATTTTCCAAATACGGCTGCAACAATATCTCTCAGCCCATATGCTCTTGTAGGAACTTGCTGCTTCCCAACCAAGACAGAAAGTTAATTCTTTGTCCCCTGAGTCTGGGCAGGCTCCGCAGTCACTTGTCACCATCAGGCTGTAGCAGAAGTGATGTGTCAGAATCTGGGTTGTGAAAGGTGATTTGGCTTCCATCTTGCCCATTGGACCACTCGCACTTGAAGGCTTCAGCTGCCAAGAAACAGTCCAATTGCCCTGGAGCTGCCAAGACACTTCAAAGCCCAAAGGAGCCCATGCAGAAAGACCACAGGGAGAGTCTCTGAGACTACACAGGGGAGAAATACATCCAACTATCCTCCACATGCTTCAGCTTTCTGCTATTACAGCTCTAGTCTTCTTCTGAATGCATGAGAGAACCTGAACCAGAACTACCCAGGCAAGCCTGCCTGAATTCCTGTCCCACAGAGACTGTAACAGACAAGAAGATGATCACTATTGTTCTAAGCCATGTAGTTTGGGGAGTGATTTGTTACTAGTGAGAGACAGCTGGAATATAATAGCCCTAGGCATTTGGCAATTTCTCATACCTTTACCTGAGTTGCTTGATTTGTGCTAGGCAATCCTTTTCCAGATCTTTAATACTAGTAGCTGCATCTACGTGTGAGCATAGGTCCTGTACAGCAGGTGCCTGGCTGCT
This sequence comes from Aepyceros melampus, assembly GCA_006408695.1. Taxonomy (NCBI): domain Eukaryota; kingdom Metazoa; phylum Chordata; class Mammalia; order Artiodactyla; family Bovidae; genus Aepyceros; species Aepyceros melampus. Next base: position 363,551 of record SJXQ01000685.1, on the reverse strand, counting down.
TCAGAAAAATATGGACTTGTGCTCAGATTTACTTCATTAATATAAAGATTTTCTTCATTGTTGCTGTTTAGTCATTAAATCGTGTCCAATTCTGTGACCCATGAACTGCCGCATGCCAGGCTTCCCTGTCCTTCACTATCTCCCAGAGTTTACTCAAACTCATGTCCATTGAGTCAGTGATGCCATCTAATCCTCTCATCCTATCACCCCCTTCTCCTCTTGCCCTTAATCGTTTCCGGCTCAGGGTCTTTTCTAATGAGTTGGCTCTTCGCATCAGGTGGCCAAAGAACTGTAGCTTCAGCTTCAGCATCAGTCCTTTCAATGAATATTCAGGGTTGATTTCCATTAGGGTTGACTGGCTTGATCTCTTTGCTGTCCAAAGGCCTCTCAAGAGTCTTCTCCAACACCACAGTTCTTCATTAACATATCGTAGATCCCTGTATTATTTCCTTACTTCTACGTGTATGATAATTTTTCAATTCAAAATCTTAGTGTATTTTCTAAGAAGACACTTAAAGTGGCATATGCAAATCAATACCTGTAGCATCCACAATGAACACAACCTAACTGAAGTGAAGGCAACATGAACACCCACGACCAAGCTGAAGAATGTGCAGATGATCCCAACTAAGTCACGGTAGCCATGAACACTTAGTCATGGGCAAAGGAAGATGCCATCTATTTTAAGATACATCCCAATTTTGAAGTGTAAAAGTGTGAAATTTTTGAATTAGAGTAAAGGAAATACAGCATTCTCTAGCCCTCTTTCATGGCCTGCTGCTGCTGCTAAGTTGCTTCAGTCATGTCCGACTCTGCGACCCCATAGACGGCAGCCCACCAGACTCCCCCGTCCCTGGGATTCTCCAGGCAAGAACACTGGAGTGGGTTGCCATTTCCTTCTCCAATGCATGAAAGTGAAAAGTGAAAGTGAAGTCACTCAGTCGTGTCCAACTCTCAGCGACCCCGTGGACTGCAGCCCACCAGGCTCCTCCATCCATGGGATTTTCCAGGCAAGAGTACTGGATCATATATAATTTTTTGCCTTGTGTTCTAGGTGTTTGGGCACACCAGTGTCATAAGCATCTGTTGGACCAGTCTACTTACCTCTACGTCACTAGAAGCTCCAAACTTCATGCTGTGCACAATGCCTTCCTATCCAGAGTCAATTAAGCACCCACTGCTGCTGCTGCTGCTGCTAAGTCGCTTCAGTCGTGTCCGACTCTGTGCGACCCCATAGACGGTAGCCCACCAGGCTCCCCCATCCCTGAGATTCTCCAGGCAAGAACACTGGAGTGGGTTGCCATTTCCTTCTCCAATGCATGAAAGTGAGAAGTAAAAGTGAAGTCGCTCAGTCGTATCCGACTCTTAGCGACCCCATGAACTGCAGCCCAGCAGGCTCCTCCGCTCATGGGATTTTCCAGGCAAGAGTACTGGAGTGGGGTGCCATTGCCTTCTCAGTAAGCACCCACACTGACTCCATTTTAATATCACACTTTGCAGTGCCAAACCCTCAGACTGGCTGGGCAACTCTTTGTTTACTTCTGTCTGGCTATAATCCTCAGTGACCACGCAATCTTAATTTCCCAAGTTCATTCCCACCAACTTGAGAACTGAGAGTAACAGGGCACAGGGGAAAGAACCAAGATTTGGTGGCAGTTCTGAGTTCCTAGACTCTGTGGCCTTTCACAAGCAACTCAACTTCTCTAATCTCCAGATTTTTTTTTTTTTTTAATGGGAATAACGTTACCTTCCTGGAAGCAAGTAAAAGTTTTACATAAAGTGTCTAATATCTGAGTGCCAAGCTGTAGTAACATTGTTTTTACTTTCCTCTTATCACTTTTACCTATTTTATGGAGATGATAAGATTGTCTTTTCAATTTCTCGTTTCTATCTAAAAATTTACCTCTAGCTTTACCCCACTTGTCTTCATTTACTCTCGTATGATTCAGAATATCTCTATTCTTTCCAATAACATTGTACTGTCTTAGTTTCTTCATAGATAGATGAGGAATAATGAAAATACTCACCCATGGGTCTGTTTATTAGGATTTAGTCAACTGATACATCTTAAAACCTTAGGTCATTTCCTGATACATAGTAAATTAACAAATAGTCTTAGCATCTTGACTTTCTCCTACTTTACCTCTGGCAGTGAATAGGCTCTGCTTGGTATTAAATCTAAGTGACTTGAGATGGGGAACAAGAAGAGAGATGATGAGTTAAGGACTGAGTCTGTGTAGTTTAGAAAGAAGAACTGGAAATGGCTGTGAAAGATTAAAATAATTCTCTGTCACCAAATAAAGCCAGGTCTCTTCTCTTCATGTTGTTAATCTGATTGTTGTTGTTCTTATCTATCTTCCTTTTGTAAAACCTAATGAAAATTTTGTCTTGAATAAACACTCAACAAATATTTGATTAACTGAATATATTTCAAATAAAAGTCAATGGATAAAAAGGAGTTGATAAAGAGAACTTCACCTTAACTTTCAAGAGCACATTTTGTCAATTTAAAGAGTCTACTCCATGAATACCAGATCTTGGCCTCATCTCCCAAATATCTGACATCTTTAGGCACATCCATTTCCCTAACAACATTTGGTGGTTGGGAGTTCCCTGGTGGTCCAGTGGTTAGAACTCTGAGCTTTCACTATTGAGGTTGCAGGTTAGGATCCTTGGTCAGGGAACTAAAATCCTGCAGTGAAGCCAAAAATGAAAAACAAAACAAAACAACAATACTTGATGGTTAATCCTGTAGCAAACTATCAGAACTTTTGGCTTCAATGATCATATATTAGGTACTTTGCTTTCAAGGCATCATTTTCACCTCTAAGTACGTTACACAATGCAAAAGTTAGATTTTATTTTCCTTCAAATAATGATCACCTTTACAAAAAGTTTAATGATATTTCATTATTCATTGAATTTTCTAATTTGTTAACACTGCTTATTCATTTTTCCTGTAACTTTGGACTTGACCAACATGTTTATGTCTTCCCTGGTAGATTAGATGGTAAAGAATCTGCCTACAATGTGGGAGACCTGGGTTTGATACCTGGGTTGGGAAGATCCCGTAGAGGTGGACATGACCCTCTCCAGTATCCTTGCCTGGAGAATCCGCATGGACAGAGAAGCCTGGTGGGCTACAGTTCATGGGGCGGCAAAGAGTCGGACATGACTGAGCAACTAAGCACAACATAGTTTTTAATCCATTTTTACTACCTTGTGGAAGTTATTTTTACTTTATAATAGAATGGCTTTCTTTCATATATAAGACACTACGTAGGAAGTAGTTCTGAAGATCACAGTGAGAGAAAATTGAAATCAGGTAAGAAGGAACCTAGAATATAATTGGTGATTTAACAAAGCTTAATTTCATGACAAGCTTCCTCAATTCCTCTTGACCTTCTTTTTTTTTCCTTTTAGTATGTGGGCAGGACTATAGAGAGAATTTTAGAATGCTATCAGTGCAATTTTATTTTCTTAGTTTTTGAGCTTTAGCACATTAAATGCAAAAAGAAATGCTGACATTTCTGGAATTTCATTTAAAGCTCCTATCTATCTAACCTTTAATAATCCATATACATGTATAAATATTTCTCTTTCTCTTTCTTTTTACATCAGAGGTTTCCTCAGATTATCCTCCATGAAAAGATGTGCTTTGGATTATCTTTTCTTGAGACAGGATAGAAACCATATCCAAGCCTACACAAATTTGATTGGCAAAGTCTTTGAGATTACTGTAAAGTACTTTCTAAATATCTGTGCTAAACTCCTGGAGTGTCTAAAGCATTATCTCATTTATTTTAAATAAAAATGTATCCAGGTTTATGTAAGGAAAATCAGTAAATTTATTAATAGAACACAATCCGAGGCCTTTAAGATGACAGCAGAGAGATATTGTCTATGTGGTGAAGACCAAGCGCAGAGGAAACCGTGGTCCCAACTGTTAGTTCCAAAATGTACCAGTGCCCTGATCTCCTTCATTACTCTTGCCCCCTTTCTACTGAATTTCAGGGTGTGAAACTGCATTTCATCTGAAACTGGCAGGAGAGGCCAGTAGTACTCTTGTACCTTCCTTAATGCCTTGTGGCTCAACTCAGACACTTATCTAGAATGACGACTGCACTGAAACACATACACACAAACACAGTAAATATCTGAAATATCAATCTCCTTATGCCAGACGTACACTTAGAGCAAACTTCAGTTTGTTCGGCTTTCTGAGTTCTAGATACAAGAAGGGTCAGAAGATAACAAATTCCTTCTTCCCCATAAACTCCATTTTCTCTGTTTCAATTTAATTCAGATGTGCTTATCTCTTCTCTACCACTGACACTAGAACCACCCTTCCCTTTGCTTTTGTAAACCTTACTTTACTAAACAAATATTCATTGAGAATCTACAGAGGAGCCTGGTGGGCTACAGTCCACGGGGTCGCAAAGAGTCAGACATGACTGAGAGAGCTCACTTTCACTTTCACTATGTTTTCAGAATACATGAAGAACACAGTCTATGACCTTTATCTTCTTGAATCACATTTCTTCCTGTTCTAGTCTTTTCCATGGCTCAGGAATTAACTAACTCCATGATTCATATGTCTAAGAGTCATTTAATTCACATGTCTCATATTCATGTAGACAGTATTCAGTTTTAACAGCTCAGCTATTGGGATACCCTTCTGCTTACAAGAAGAGTAAAGAATTTGTTTTTAAATAGAGAAAACTCAATTTGAATAAGATGCTTGAAACCCACAGTTAGGTGCAACAACAGACAAGTTGCCTAAGGCACCAAAAAAGCACTGACTTCAAGCACTGGCCTTGCCACTAAGTAGTCAAGAGGCTTGGAATAAATCACATGACCTCACTAGGCTTCAGTTTCTTTAGGTTTAACATGACAGTTTTGCTAGGTCACCTCTCCGGACTTCACTCTAAAATTTGGTTCTGTCATATGTCTTATTGTTAAATATGTTTAGATATTTCATTTGACAGGTAAAACAAGAGAGAAGGTGATTGCCTGTTAAACCAGTTGGTCACATTTATCAATCTGATTTAGGAAGGAGAGTCACTTGCAGAACGGGCTTCTCTTGGAAAAGTCATATTACCTTTTTTCTTTTCTTTCAGATTAGTTTGTTTCAGGTCAATCTGTCTTTCTCTTGAAGGACTTGAGTGAATCTTGACTAGCACTTGAAATCTATGGTAAGGTACAGTAGGCAATTATTTAATGAGTCATTTTGTGACTACATAATAAGATGTGTCAATTTCCAACTATTGTTCTGCTTACCTAGATGCAGTTGGTTCAATATCTTGGGATCTGTGATGAGCAAAACACTACCTTTAGCACCAAATCTGGCATCTGGTAGGATGCTTTTGGTTACAAATAAATAATAGAACATCATTACAATCTGGCTTAAATCATGAAGGGAATTAATTTGGAGAATTAATTGGCTCATATAACTGAAGAGGTGGGCTTTTGGGTGCAGATGAGTTAGAGGTTCAGTTTCATTTCCACAGATTCTTCCTGCTCCTCCATTTTTTATGGGCCATCTTCATCCTCAGGTCGGGTTCTCTTGATAAGGTGGCTGCAGCTAGAATTCAGCATCCATACTTTTCTCTTCAGCTCGTGTGCAATGAGATTGGTGGGGTGTTGGGTAAATTTCTTTCTTATTAAAATCCAAAGTTTCACTCTAATTGGATAAGTTAGATCACAAAGTCTCCTCTGGGCAGCAACCATGGTATGAAGGATGGGAAGAAGCCATTGGCTTCTCACCATGTAGAGCTAGAGGAGGGTCAGCCCTCATAGACAGTGCTTGGCTGTGTCAATACCTGGGGAGGCAGCCAGTAAGAACTACATTACAAAAGCAGAAAAAAAAAATGGTATCTGCTCATATTTTAGATGTGGATGAACAGACACACAGACACATGTAAATAAAGAACTCTCTTATATTCAAGAATTTCCAAGTGAAAAGATGTATGAACATGATGAAATAATCCCTTTGTGGTCTTAGTATTTTTGTTTAAGAAAGTATTAATATCGACATCTGTTGAATCTGATTTCTTTGAGCTTCTCTGATCCCCAGTAGGTAAGAAGATAATACTTTAAACTTACAAATGTTGCTATTTAACAGGTTTATATTTTTTAATATCCATAAAAGCAATTTATATGCACAACTGCTAAGTCCCTAAATCCTTAGTAAGCAATGATAATTGTATTGTTATATTACTGCTAATGCTATAATAATAATACATGTCAAAATCCCAGGAACCAAAAGGTTAACTCTGGGGAATTCAAGTGCACTGACAACTCTGCATTCACAAGACTGATCCTGGGTTATCATTTCCAACTTCTTTTCATTCCTCAGTGATACAGCCTCAACATGATCATCTACATAAAGCACCCCCATAATCATATTAAGATTAAGGAAAATATGTATGAAACATTTTATTCATGCTTAGTGACAGTGAGCAAGGTGGAAATAGGCAGAAGAATTTTTGTGACAGTTTATATTCCAACAAATAATCACATGGTTTCAAGTGTACTCCCAAAGCAGATTACACATTTTACGCATTTAATTATAATCATACTTTCCTCTTATCTGATATGAATATCTTGAATTTAAATATCAGTTTAATTGATGTCTATCATTTAATAATCATAATATGATCCAAGCCAATTATAACAATTCTTTCCCGTAAAACTATAGCTGTTAGAAGAATGTTGAGTGGGAAAATGTTTAAATCCTGACATAAAAGTGTCTGTGATAAAACCAGGAGCTTTGAATTTCATGGTCCTTTAATATTGCCTTTGAAGTAATGAAAAAGCCATTTTCCACCACTTGCTTCAAGGATTTCACTAATAACATCTTTCACAAAGGACCGATCTTTTTTAAGCAGGATATTGTGACGTTATTCTAAAGCATTTAAAATTATATAACAAACTTTTACTGAAATTTCTCAGTCTACCTTTTTTTATTCTCCCTAATGAAATACTTGTTAAAGAGGTTACTTCAACCTTATGGAAATAGATTATGCCTATGATAGAGTATCCATTATTTAATTCCATTCCAGAAATAAAGGATAACAAGTTGTGGGGGGATGAGGAAGAGAGATGTTATAAATAATGTAAAGACTAAGAAAATAGACTTTTCTCTTTTTTTAATTGGAGTTGAATTGCTATACAATGTGGTGTTAATTTCTACTATACAAAGAAGTGAATCAGCTATACATATACATACATTCCCTCCCTCTAGGCTTTTCTTTTGATCCTTTGGTTCACCTTGGGCAGCAGAAAAATTAGTAATTTCATAACCTTGGACAGGACATTCATGGACACTTACTTCCACACCAAATTTCCCTTCAGTAGGACTGCTGTCCACTTAGGAAGGACCTAGTGGCAAGGAAACTGCCAGAGCTTAAACAGGTCAACAGAACCGGCAGTGATCTTTGAAGACATCTGCATGTTACACTCTGTGACCGTCCCTGTGTGCCCTGAACAAGTCACCTACAGCAAGAAGCAGAATTTCAGAAATTCCTAGCTTAGGGCTGTCTAATTAAAAAATGGTGCAGAATAAAGTTTCCCAGGAGCACAGACATCTGAGGAGGAAATTAGTTTCTTCTTTTACTTCACATGGGATCTTCAGTGAGGAAACTGTAAAGGGGAGTTCTGTAAAATGCACCTGAGGATGTCCTAGACAGGCTGTGCTGAGAGGAAGCTGACGGGGTGGGGGGGTGAATAACCCCAGGCTTTGTGTTGGACCAACTTAGCTTTCCTGAGACGATCAAGTACTGAAATGAGGAGTGTTTCTAGGAAGTAACCAATAAGAAATTAGAGAATAGCTTTACCAGCCAGTGCTAAAAAGAAAAAAAAAATGAATGAATAAATAAATGAACTAAGGAAAAATTTGAATCTAAAAAAGACTTCCCCGTAGACTTTTTTTTCAAAGAAGATGGGCAGATGACCAACAGGCACATGAAAAATGCTCAGTAGCACTAACCAAACTTTAACAGAGAAATGCAGATCAAAATCACAGTGAGATATCATCTCACTCCCGTTAAAATGGCTATCATCAAACAGTCTTGAAACACCAAATGTTGACAAGGATGTGAACTGAACTCTAGTATGCTGTTAAGATTGTAAACTGGTGCAGTCACTATGGACAACTGTATGGAGTGTCCTCAGAAAACTAAAAACAGAAATACAACATGATCCAGCAATTCCACTCCTGGGGATATATTCAAAGAAAATGGAAACATGAATTTGAAAAGGTACAGTCACCCCAATGTTCATCCCATTATTTAAAATAGCCAAAATATGAAAGCAACACGTATCCTCAACAGATGAATGAATAAATCTAGGAATTCTCCACTGTGACTCCAGTGTTTACATTCACAATGGAAACAAGTTGAAGATGATTACTAATGTAATACTGGTTCAGTTCAGTTCAGTTGCTCAGTCGTGTCCGACTCTTTGAGACCCTATAGACTGCAGCACACCAGGCTTCTATGTCCAACACCAATACCCAGAGGTTACTCAAACTCATGTCCATCGAGTCAGTGATGCCATCCAACAATCTCATCCTCTGCCACCCCCTTCTCCTCCCGCTTTCAATCTTCCCCAGCATCAGGTTCTTTTCAAAGGAGTCGGTTATTCATATCAGGTGACCAAAGGATTGGAGTTCAGCTTCAGCATCAGTCCTTCCAATGAATATTCAGGACTGATTTCCTTTATGATGGACTGGTTGGGCTTCCTTGCAGTCCAACAGACTCTCAAGAGTCTTCTCCAGCACCACAGTTCAAAAGCATCAATTCTTTGGCACTCGGCTTTCTTTATAGTCCAACTCTCACATTCATACATGACCACTGGAAAAACAATAGCCTTGACTAGATGGACCTTTGTTGGCAGAGTAATGTCTCTGCTTTTTAATATGCTGTCTAGGTTGGTCATAGCTTTTCTTCTAAGAAGCAAGTGTCTTTTAATTTCATGGCTGCAGTCACCATCTGCAGTGATTTTGGAGACTGAGAAAATAAAGTCTGTCACTGTTTACATTGTTTCCCCATCTATTTGCCATGAAGGATGGGACTGGATGCCATGAACTTAGTTTTCTAGGCCAGCTTTTTATTCTCCTCTTTCACATTCATCAGGAGGCTCTTTAGTTCTTCTTCACTTTCTGCCGTAAGGGTGGTGTCATCTGCATATCTGAGGTTATTGATATTTCTTCTGGCAATCTTGATTCCAGCTTGTGCTTCATCCAGCCTGGCATTTCACTTAATGTATTCTGCATATAAGTTAAATAAGCCTGGTGACAATATACAGTCTTGACGTACTCCTTTCTGGATTTGGAATCAGTCCATTGTTACACGTCTGGCTCTAACTGTTGCTTCTTGACCTGCATACAGATTTCTCAGGAGTCAGGTCAGGTGGTCTGGCATTCCTATCTCTTTAAGAATTTTCCACAGTTTGTTGTCACACAGTCAAAGGCTTTGGTGTGGTCAATAAAGCAGAAGTTGATGTTTTCCTGGAACTCTGTTGCTTTTTCTATGAGTCAACAGATGTTGGTAATTGGATCTCTAGTTCCTTTGCCTTTTGTAAATCCAGCTTGAATATCTGGTAGTTCATGGTTCATGTACTGCTAAAGCCTCAGTTGGAGAATTTTGAGGATTACTTTGCTAGCATGTGAGATGAGTGCAACTATGAGGTTGTTTGAACATTCTTTGGCATTGACTTTCTTTGGGATTGGAATGAATTTGGGATATATATATATATATACACACACATATAGATAGATGTATATATATAATAGAGAAGATGTAATATATATATATAATGCAATATTACTCAGCTATACAAAGAATGAAATTCTGCTATCTGTAACAGCATGGATGAATATAGGAAGTATTATACTTAGTGAAGTAAGTCAGACAGAGAAAGCAAAATCTCTATATTATAACTTATATGTAAAATCTGAAAAAGGAAACAAACAAATATATATAACACAACAGAAATAGTCTCACAGAAATAGAGAACAAGCCAGTAGCTACCAGTGGTGAGAGGGAAGAGGATGTTAGGGAGGCATGTTGCTGGATTAAGAGGTACATACAAGCTATTATGTATAAAATAAATAAATAACAACAAGGGTATGTTATAGAGCAAAGGGAAATAAAGCCATTATTTTTTTATTTTATTTATTTTTGGCTGCACAATGCAGCTTGTGGGATCTCATTTCCCTGACAAGAGACTGAATGGAAAGCCCTGAATCCTGACCATTGAACCACCAAGGCACCCCCCCCATAATAACTTTAAGTGGAGTGTAAGCTATAAAAATACTGAGTCACTGTGTTGCATACCTGAAATTAATATAATATTGTAAATCAACTATACTTCAATTAAAAAAATAAAAGACCTTCCTATGATAATGGTGGAGGGCATAGCTGCTTTCCTTTCATTACACATATTTTTCTGCTTGTTCTCTTCCTTTTAAGAGGAAGGGCAACAGTACCTAGCTTAGAACCATTGTCAGAATTTCAGAATAGTGCCTGGAATATTCTTAGATTGTATGTGTGTGTGCTAAGTCACTTCAGTTGTGTCTGACTCTTTGAGGCCCTATGGAGTGTAACCCACTAGGTTCCTTTGTCCATGGGATTCTCCAGGCAAGAATACTGGAGTGGGTTGCCGTTTTCCACTTCAAGGAATCTTTCCAACCCAAAGATCAAACCTCCATCTCTTATCCTATGTCTCCTGCATTGGCAGGTGGCTTCTTTACCACAAATGCCACTTGGGAAGCCCATTCTTAGATTAGCTATTCTTATTATAATAACATGATTTAATCGATTTATGTATGCTGATGGTATCTGTTAGAATGGCCAAATGAATGAGCCAGTACAGTATTCATACCAGGAAAAGGATTTTAAAAGATCTGATTCCTTCAGTATTTTGACACACTGTCAAAATGGCATCATTTTGTTGGAATCATTACATTCCACAAGATTGCTTGGGACAGACAGGAGACATGATGTAGACTTTCAGGGATCCTAAGTTTACCTCTATAATATTTGGGACTCAGTAGACATGTCCTGTAAAATGCAGTTAGCTAAACTTTTATGATGGGGCTCTGAAGTGAAGGTTGGAGAGGTTACAGGGACCCCATATGTATTTTAATCAAGACACATGACACAAAGTTTAAGAAACATTGTTTATTTTATTCATACCAGGCCTGTGTCTTCAACATTCTAAAAGAGAAAAGATAGACTGCTTCCTTTCAAATTCTTTTGGACAAAAGTGTTGAATGAAGGAGATAAGTGATTTAAGTGATTTGGCAATAAATGCTATAACTGAGGGCAACAAGGACATAGACGTCTAGACAAAACAATGTCATAAAGTATGTAGGGAAGAAAGCAAGCCTTGACTGAGGTTCTGCACAATCAGTGCAGCACTGTCCAACTCTGAATTTTCCACAGTGGTGAGCAGGTAGTTACATTAATTAAGGCAGAATAAAAGTTGTCTGGCTAAATCCTTAAACAATAATGAAATTTTAGACATAATGTCTTGTGGTGATATTCTGGAAGCTGGCTGTATATTTGTAGGTGATTTAAAGCTCCTGGTTCCATAAAGTTCCAACAACACTACTAGGGTTTCTTTTCTACAATGTCCCAGAGATTATTCAAGGATATGGGCTACCAGGGGAAAAAATCTGGACTAAATAATAATAATCATCAATTAAGGGGCGGGGTACACCCCAAGCCTAAAATTCTGAAGGTGTACTTCTTGCTGAAACAAGAAACTTTACAATAATCAGCTTTTTGAGATCTTACTAAAGCCTATTTTGTCAGGTTGCAGTACAACAGGCAATCAGACTTTCAAATATTGACCTTGTGGGCACAAATACAGTCTTTGTGGCAAATCACAGCAGCACTGGGTTCCAGGAACTAAAGGAGGAAAAGTAGTAAGAAGAGAAAAGAAACACTTGTCAACCCATCAAGGCATACATTTCTTGGAGGCTCTTTCTGGCTTCTGACGTTGGCTACAGAAAGATCACATGAAGCTACCTGAGTCTATATGATGCTTAATTTGTTTTCCTCCACCTTATAACTCAGATGAGTCCTCAGGGAATTAGGTCAATTAATCAATGTTTAAGTGTCTTGGAGGGAACACTCAGATGGGTCAGCAATGGTCCAGGCAGATGCAGAGGAGCACCTTCCCTGCCGAGAAGCAGGGAGTCCAATGCTGGTCCATTAGCACTTTAATTCAGGTACTGTTTCTAGAGACACACTGTCAAGAATTGTCAATAATCGAGACCGTCTGATGGCAAGGGATATGAATTGTCAGATCATTCGAGGAATCAGTTTCAGTTGATTTAATACCAGAGTGAACTTTCCTTTAGAATCAGTTTTCAGTAATCTGGAGTCAGAAGGCAAAGTCCAGAGTAACCTTCTACAGTCCGGTAGAAAATGGTTTATCTGTTCAGATCTGTAGACATTCCCATGCACACAATCTTTAGGTCTCCTCCCATTTCTGGAGAAACGGTGTCTCCTGGGCCATGATGACCCTATGTACTGCACTTAATAGCTCAGTCGTGTTCGATTCTTAGCGACCCCATGGACTGTAGCTCACCAAGCTCCTTTGTCCATGGGATTCTCCAGGCAAGTATACTGACATGGGTTGCATGCCCTCCTCCAGCGGATCTTCCCAATCCAGAGATCAAACCCAGGTCTCCCGCATTGCAGGCGAATTCTTTACCATCTGAAAAGCAGCTTCTAATCTATATGCTCATGCTGTGATTCGGAATGGTGTAACCTCAGTATGTTTTTAAGTCATGAAGTGAAGTGAAGTTGCTCAGTCGTGTCTGACGTTTTGCCACCCCACGAACTGTAGCCTACCAGGCTTCTCTGTCCATGGGATTCTCCAGGCAAGAATACTGGAGTGGGTTGCTATTTCCTTCTTCGGGGGATCTTCCCGACCCAGGGATCGAACATGAGCATTTCCTACATTCGCATCTCTTGCCTCTTCTGCATGTGCAGTTGGATTCTTTACCACCTGGGAAGCCCTTACTTAGTAAGATCACCTCTAAATCCCAGATGGGGTGGCATTCGAGGAGCCTTGGTCCCCCAACATACATACATAGTGCGTCTGCATTTCTTCTTAAGACATAAGGACTGAAATCACACTCCTTTATTACAAAAATAAATTATGCAGGAAAACAAGATTCCCATTTACATACTCTACAAAACTGAATTTTATTCCTTAAGTTTTATCTTTTTAAAAATATAGTGTTTTTAATAGTGTTTTGTTCCTAAGGATCACCAAAATCAGAATTTCTTGGGATGCTTCTTAAAAGGTAGATTTCTAGGCTCCACTCAAGGTGTAAGGATTAGAATCATGGGGGATACCACCCTCTCAATCTGCATTTTAAACAAATCTCCCAAGTAATTCTTATGCATTGTTCTAACTCTTAAGCATTACTTAAATCAATTCTGTAACCTTGGCCTGAAAATAGCTACTTAATTGTTTCCAAAGGACAAGAACAGCAAAAAATGTATAGGCTGTAATTCTACAATAAAAACATATCATTATACAAATGACACAGTAAGAGGACCTTAAAAATATGTAGACGCGTTTTGTCTAAATTCCCATTCCCAGTGTATAAATTCTCTCTATGCTTCATTTTCACAGGTCACATTTATATTTATGATTCTGTGTGCAATTTCACACCAAATTAAGAGTAATTATCTGACTCCTTTCTCTGACTCAGTTCTTATGGGAACTGACTGTGTAGATTCAGTATTCTTCATACTCTTAGGCTCAAATCCACAAGGAAAGTGAACATACAAGTAAGACCTTCATTGTAACAAAATGAACAACATGAACAACCAGAAAAAAATCCAGTGTCTGAGAAAAGTAAGGCTTTGATAAGTGAACGTACTCAGTCGTGTCCAAATCTTTGCGACCCCATGGACTATACAGTCCATTGAATTCTCTAGGCCAGAATACTGGAGTGGGTAGCCTTTCCCTTCTCCAGGGGATCTTCCCAATGCAGGGATGGAACCCAGGTCTCACACACTGCAGGCGGATTCTTTACCAGCTGAGCCACAAGGGAAGCCAAAGCTACACAGCAATCGAACCAGGGTCCCCTGCGTTGCAGGCGGATTCTTTACCAACTGAGCTATCAGGGAAAGCTTTGATAAGGTCAGCAATAATTCAAACCCAACCCCATGTCCAAATTCCCCAAACTTCACTCAGAAAGGGGGCTTTCAAGCAACTGTCACTCCCTTGTAATTTCCAAATGTTAACTTAAATCGGATCCTCTCTTTAGCATTCAATCCTTTGCTTCTCTTTGCAATAGAACTTACAACCTGAACAGCCTTGATGACAGAAGTTTGCAAACAGAAGTGTTATGAATAGGCTTCAATTCCCAGCTGATGAAGCTGTACACGTGCAATTGACAGATGTTAGCTTGTGAAGGAGTTACGTGTGCTTAAAATACCGTTTCATTCATGGTGAGAAAGAAATAGCCATTTCAAATATGTACTAGCTGGTATGCTGCCCTCTGGCCAAAAGCTCTTTATATAGAAATGCCATTTTGCACAGCACAGTGTCAAGAGCAGGCACAGTAAAGCAGGAGGATTTAACCAGGGACTGTGAGCGATCCAATGAACAAATATCCTGTGTCCTATTAAGTGAAAACAAATTTAAAACCATGCTGGGAAGCCAGTCGCCTGTTTATAAGATCAGTCTTTCAATGTTATCTGCTAGAAATCGTATCATTGGATTCCCATGTGATCAAAGCCAAGTAGAATTAGTGTCAAAAAAGCCATATCCCTTACTAATTCACGTTAGTTACAGGGGACTCGAGATGAGTCACCACCAGTGGGTCTGTGAAAAAGCAGAATAACTCAAGGAGATAGCAATAGGAAAATCATTTGTTCATTTGTTGCAGTAATACATGTAGTTCTAATTAATTATAAAAATACCACAGGCGACTAGTCACCATGTGATGGCTGGGGTTTTGTCAAAGCAAAAATATGTCAATAACTTAAGAAAGTGCATTAACATTACACTATTCGATTTTTGCAAGTAAGTGAAAGAGGAGGGAACCTATATTATGTAAGATCTTTAAGTAGGCATAATGTGGAGGGTACTGTAATATATCTGTTATAAATTTAGAGAAGGAGCCAGATACGAAGTCTGGTGCGATAATTTTTATTAGTAATCAGAGGAAGATCTCTGAGTATATCGCTTTAAAAAGCCAGCCTCCATCACTGCACTTCCTTGGGCCCTGGTGGAAGGTAAATTGGCACAAGCCCTCAGGAAGACAGAGGGGCGGGATATATCAAGCCTTATAAATATGCATGCCCTCTGACCTCACAACTTAACTTCTGGGAATTTATTCTATGCAAATGATCAAAGATATTAAGTAAAGATGAACTATAGGGACATTCGTGGTGGCTTAATTTGTAAGAGTAAAGGGTTAGAAGCAACGTGAGTGTGCTAGAAATGAAACACTGGTCAAACTATGGTACAACCACCTACTGGGTAATGCACATTTTTAAAGACAATATCACATGGGAACTTTTATGATATATTATTTATTCATCATTTCTATCACTTAATGTTCTGGAGATATTGTTTAACAAAAGAGGAGTCTAACTAAGTATTATAGTTGGTAGAATTCAAGTGTCTGTGTGTCACTGAATTTTGTTGAATTTCTCAGCCTTAGGATTTGTCTTAAGAATGCAGCCATAATGAATGCTGGGTCTGAGTGTTTCAGGGAGCAGAGGTTGTACAGGGACAGAAAGTGTCGTTAAAATGCACATTTTTAAAGACAATATCACATGGGAACTTTTATGATATATTATTTATTCATCATTTCTATCACTTAATGTTCTGGAGATATTGTTTAAGAAAAGAGGAGTCTAACTAAGTATTATAGTTGGTAGAATTCAAGTGTCTGTGTGTCACTGAATTTTGTTGAATTTCTCAGCCTTAGGATTTGTCTTAAGAATGCAGCCATAATGAATGGTGGGTCTGAGTGTTTCAGGGAGCAGAGGTTGTACAGGGACAGAAAGTGTCGTTACGTGTCCTCAACGAATTGTGCACAAGCTCTGCTACACCTGTGTTTGTGCTCAGTCGTGTCTGACTCTTGGTGACCCTGTGGACTGGAGCCCACCAGGTTCCTCTGCCTATGAGATTTTCCAGGCAGGAATACTGGAGTGCATTGCCATTTCCTCCTTCAGGGGATTTTCCCAACCCAGAGATTGTAGCATCTCTGGAGTCTCCTGCATCGTAAATAGACTTTTTACCACTGAGCCTCCTGGGAAGTCCCACACACTCTACTGTACAGAGGCATTAAATCCCACCCCCTTTTCCTCTGCCAGCACCCCTGTCACAGAAAACACTAGAGCAGTGTCCGAAGTGAGACATGGCCCTGCTATTGCTAGTATTATTTCTTTATATTTCTTCCTTGGTGACAAAGGGCATATTAGATTAAATCAGTGATTTTCTAGCTTTCCATTTTAAATATTTTTAAATGCAATAATATATGAAATTTATCAAGCTGTTTAAAATATGTCAGGAGACTTCTAGAAGTCTTGAGCAGTATTGTGGACCAAATATCTTCACTGATCCTTTTGCTGAAAACAACTAACATTTTCTAAATAAAATACTAAAAGTTGTTAATGAATGAAAGGCCAAATCTCAGTGAAACCAGGAACCTAAAGAGGTATGTCATATACTGAAGACAAGATTGTCTTTGAGGGCATTTACCAGCAAAATGAACTTGAACATCAGCTCATGATCTTATGGAAACATCCAGGGCAGGAGACAAAGAAAGCCAGAATCCACCAAAAGTCTCTAATATGAGTTCTCGCATAAGGATGCATCTGAATGGCCTTTATGCTCAGTGTATGGAAGAACCAGAAATTACCTTCCTCTCATGAGACTGAAAGAAAATAAAACCACAAAATGGAGAGCACCAAGAGTATAGAGCTCAGAAAGGACAGTCATAAGAGACCTGCAAAGCTTTTAGGTGTCATAATTGTCATGTATAGAATAAAAATACTTATGTTTAGTATGTATACAAAGGACTTCCCTGATAGCTCTGAGAATGAAGAATCTTCCTGCGATGGAGGAGACCCACATTCAATCTCTGCATTGGGAAGATTCCTTGGAGAAGGGAATGACTACCCACTCTAGTATTCTTCCCTGGAGAATTCCATGGACAGAGGAGCTAAAAGCCAGCAGGTTTGAAAACATGAGTAAAATGAGAACGAGACCAAAGAAGACCGAACATTTGAAAAATAATGAAAACAGAACTTCCAGAAAATATAAGAAGTCTTTTGAAATTAAAAACTCAGTTGTTAAACGTTTTTATTTATAGCTGAGAGAGAATTACTAATTTGAAGTGAAGTGAAGTGAAGTGAATTGAAGTTGCTCAGTCGTGTCCGACTCTTTGAGACCCATGGACTGTAGCCTATCAGGCTCCTCCGTCCATGGGATTTTCCAGGCAAGAGTGCTGGAGTGGATTGCCATTTCCTTCTCCAGGGGATCTTCTCAACCCAGGAATCAAACCCAGGTCTCCACATTGCAGGCAGACGTTTTACCGTCTGAACCACCAGGGAAGCCCACTAATTTGAAACTAGATCTAAAAAATTATACAGAACAAAACACAGAGAGACAAAGAGATGGCAAGTATGAAAGACAAATGAAGTAGTATAAAATAACAGAGTGAGAAGTTCAAAATCATATCTTATTGGAAATCCAGTGGGAGAAAAGGAAACGGGACAGAAGCAACATTTGAAGAATTAACGGCTAAGAATTGTCTCAGTTTTATGCTAGTTACAGTATGATGCTGCTGCTGCTAAGTCGATTCAGTCGTGTCCAATTCTGTGCGACCCCATAGACGGCAGCCCACCAGGGTTGTCTGTCCCTGGGACTCTCCAGGCAATACTGGAGTGGGTTGCCATTTCCTTCCCTGATGCATGCACACATGCTAAGTTGCTTCAGTCATGTCCAACTCTGTACATTGCATGACTCTATGGACAGCAGCCCTCCAGGCTTCTCTGTCCACAGGATTCTCCAGGCAAGAATACTGGAGTGGGTTGCCAGTTCCTTCTCCCATTTACAGTATAATTACTGCTTTATACTATCTATAATGAACAGAACAAACAAACACAACTCATGGACAAAAATAACATCTTAAAAGCAAAATAGGTGGAGCAAATGACCTCGTAAAATTAATAACTTGATTGAGCTTACTTCTCAGAATTAACAGCTTAAAAGTTGACCTAGGTTGACATGTATCTTTCTACATATTGAAGATGTTCCATTGTAACTTTTATGTTTTATTTTTATTAAATATTAATTTATTTTTATTAAGTGCTACTTTTATTTTTGCCTTTGGTGTTATACAGTTTGCTACCATGAGTTATGTTTGTCTGTTCTGTTCAATGGACAAAAATAACATCTTAAAAGCAAAATAGGTGGAGCAAATGACCTCATAAAATTAATAACTTGATTGAGCTTACTTCTCAGAATTAACAGCTTAAAAGTTGACCTAGGTTGACATGTATCTTTCTACATATTGAAGATGTTCCATTGTAACTTTTATGTTTTATTTTTATTAAATATTAATTTATTTTTATTAAGTGCTACTTTTATTTTTGCCTTTGGTGTTATACAGTTTGCTACCATGAGTTATGTTTGTCTGTTCTGTTCAATATAAATAGTATAAAGCAGTAGTTATACTGTAAATAGCATAAAACCGAGACATTTCTTAGCCATTAATTCTTCAAATGATGCTAACAAAGTAATGCTCAAAATTCCCCAAACCAGGCTTCCACAGGATGTGAACCATGAATTTCCAGAGGTTCAAGCTGGATTTAGACAAGGTAGAGGAGCCAGAGATCAAATTGCCAACATCTGTTGGATCATCAAGAAAGCAAGAGAGTTTCAGTAAAACATCTACTTCTGCTTTATTGACTATGCCAAAGCCTTTGACCGTGTGGATCACAACAAACTGTGGAAAATTCTGAAAGAGATGGGAATACCAGACCACCTGACCTGCCTCCTGAGAAATCTGTATGCAGGTCAAGAAGCAACAGTTAAAACTGGACATGGAACAACAGACTGGTTCCAAATCTGGAAAAGAGTACATCAAGGCTGTATATTGTCACCCTGCATATTTAACTTATATGCAGAGTATATCATGCGAAATGCTGGGCTGGATGAAGCACAAGCTGGAATCAAGATTTCC
Organism: Aepyceros melampus; assembly: GCA_006408695.1. Lineage (NCBI taxonomy): Eukaryota > Metazoa > Chordata > Mammalia > Artiodactyla > Bovidae > Aepyceros > Aepyceros melampus. The sequence continues at coordinate 344,311 of SJXQ01000685.1, read as the reverse complement.
AGGAGAAATATCAATAACCTCAGATACGCAGATGACACTACCCTTATGACTGAAAGCAAAGAAGAACTAAAGAGCCTCTTGATGACAGTGAAAGAGAAGAGTAAAAATGTTGGCTTAAAACTCAATATTCAGAAAACTAAGATCTTGGCATCCAGTTCCATCACTTCATGACAAATAGATGAGGAAACAATGGAAACAGTGACAGACTTTATTTTCTTGGGCTCCAAAATCACTGCAGATGGTGACTGCAGCCATGAAATTAAAAGATGTTGCTCCTTGGAAGGAAAGCTATGACCAACCTGGACAGCAAATGAAGAAGCAGAGACATGACTTTGCCAACAAAGGTCCATCTAGTCAAAGCTATGGTTTTTCCAGTAGTCATGTATGGATGTGAGAGTTGGACTATTAAGAAAGCGGAGCAAATAACTAATGCTTTTGAACTGTGGTGTTGGAGAAGACTCTTGAAAGTCTCTTGGACTGCAAGGAGATCCAACAAGTCAATCATAAAGGAAATCAGTCCTGAATATTCACTGGAAAGACTGATGCTGAAGCTGAAATTTCCAATGATGCAAAGTGCTGACTCATTTGAAAAGAACCTAATGCTGGGAAAGATTGAAGGTGGGAGGAGAAGGGGATGGCAGAGGTTGAGATGGTTGCATGGCATCACTGATGCAGTGGACATGAGTTTGAGTAAGCTCTGGGAATTGGTGATGGACAGGGAAGCCTGGCGTGCTGCAGTCCATGGGATCGCAAAGAATCGGACACGACTGAGCGACTGAACCAAACTGAGTGACACTATCTTTCAAAAGCAAAGTAAAGATATTTTCAGATAAAACCTGGAGTCAGCCACTTCTCAGCAGAGCCATCATTTCTTTTAGTGAGGCATGGAATTATATCTAAGACCAGGGTGCCAGGGGTGATCACAGTATGGGAGTGTCTTTGTGTCTTCTCAGTGACTAGAGCTAGAAAAACCTTCATATATAAACACACCCAGGCAAACATACATCTTTGTGCACACATACATGTATTACATACATTATCCACATGTATGCATGTGGTGAGCACTTGTGCATGCCTGCTCAGTTACGTCCAGCTCTTTGTGACCCCATGGACTGTAGCCTGCCAGGCTCCTCTATCTATGGAATCTCCAGGCAAGAATACTGGAGTGGGATGCCATATCCTTCTCCAGAGGATCTTCCCAACCCAACGATTAAACTCAATAAGAAAGCTGAGCAAATAACTAATGCTTTTGAACTGTGGTGTTGGAGAAGACTCTTGAAACTCTCTTGGACTGCAAGGAGATCCAACAAGTCAATCATAAAGGAAATCAGTCCTGAATATTCACTGGAAAGACTGATGCTGAAGCTGAAATTTCCAATGATGCAAAGTGCTGACTCATTTGAAAAGAACCTAATGCTGGGAAAGATTGAAGGTGGGAGGAGAAGGGGATGGCAGAGGTTGAGATGGTTGCATGGCATCACTGATGCAGTGGACATGAGTTTGAGTAAGCTCTGGGAATTGGTGATGGACAGGGAAGCCTGGCGTGCTGCAGTCCATGGGATCGCAAAGAATCGGACACGACTGAGCGACTGAACCAAACTGAGTGACACTATCTTTCAAAAGCAAAGTAAAGATATTTTCAGATAAAACCTGGAGTCAGCCACTTCTCAGCAGAGCCATCATTTCTTTTAGTGAGGCATGGAATTATATCTAAGACCAGGGTGCCAGGGGTGATCACAGTATGGGAGTGTCTTTGTGTCTTCTCAGTGACTAGAGCTAGAAAAACCTTCATATATAAACACACCCAGGCAAACATACATCTTTGTGCACACATACATGTATTACATACATTATCCACATGTATGCATGTGGTGAGCACTTGTGCATGCCTGCTCAGTTACGTCCAGCTCTTTGTGACCCCATGGACTGTAGCCTGCCAGGCTCCTCTATCTATGGAATCTCCAGGCAAGAATACTGGAGTGGGATGCCATATCCTTCTCCAGAGGATCTTCCCAACCCAACGATTAAACTCACACCTCCTGCATTGGCAAACATATTCTTTACCATGGACGCCATTATTTTTCTGAGTATGTAGAATATGAACATGCTTCCAAAGGTAAAACTTTTTTAAAAAGAGATATTCATAGAAATGTCACTACTTTCAAATTTCATCCTCTCTGATTGCCACCTTGACTAATAGATTAAAGATTCTGTTGTGATGAAACATTGTTGATTTATCTTTCCTGTTTTTCTTTTTAAATGAATAGCAGATATATGAAGTTTTTATTTCCTCTTCTTACACAACAGGCATTTGCTTCTAAAAGTCTCAGGGGTTAAGAAAGAAATAGTTACAAAAATCAGAAAATGTTTAGGACAAATTTACAATAATAATACTGAATATCAGAACATATGAATGCAGATATAGTAATACTTAATGACTGCATTAAGCCTCCATCCTGAGATGTCAGTGCAAGAGCATCAGAATAAAAGCAAACAAATTAGAAGGAAGAAAAGAGAAGAGGTGAGAGGAATAAAAACCAACGACATAACAGAGAAAGCTGAGACAGACAAAAGTCACTTCTGAACAAAAACTAAAATTTATAAAACTGTCTAAGAAGCAAATAGGAAAAAAGAGTAAAAGATAACTGCATTATGATTCAAAAGAAAGGATGAAATAAACTCAAATGCAGCAAAAATTAGAAATACAATGAGGTTACTTTTTAATAACTTCGTACTCATAGACACATTACTTTTAAAACTGCACCAAAAATCCACTTGAAAATAAATAGAAAGACCAAATAGTACAACTGAACATTTGGAATCACTAAATAAAAATATTTCTGGAAGAAAACACCAGGTGGTATTTATTACTTTAAGTTCTACCATTTTTTTTTTCAGTTACACTGGAACTGAAGTCGCTCAGTCATGTCCCACTCTTTGCGACCCCATGGACTGTAGCCTACCAGGCTCCTCAGTCCATAGAATCTTCCAGGCAAGAGTACTGAAGTGGGTTGCCATTTCCTTTTCCAGGGGATCTTCCTGACCCAGATTATGCCAAAATCACACCCAAATTATACCAAAGAACAGAAAACCAGCACATTTACCAAACTCTCTTGGGGAACTAACATGATCTCGATGTCAATACCTGAGACAAGGACTGCACAAAAAAGAAAATTATAATTAATTCTTTCTCATAATGGTATGTATTAGAACTATCTACCTACCTACCTAACTATCTACCTACTTTTGTTTCTTTTAGCAATGTAAATTCATATGGAATTGCATGTAACCTGGGCTCATGACTACCCAGCCTGAGAAAATATTTTTCTGCTTCTCTTGCATCTATATGTAGTTATGGAATTGACTTTGGGTGAATAAGATATGAGGAGGGCAATTTTCTGGTCATCTTTTTGAGAAATCTGTTCAGCAGCAACAGACTCACAGACAGAAAAAAAACTTACAGTTATCAAAGTCAGGTGGAGTGATAAATTGGGAGTTTGGGATTAACATACACACATTGCTATATATAAAATAAATAACAAGGACCTACTGTAGCACAGGGACCTGTATTCAATATCTTGTAATAATCTATAATTGAAAAGAATCTGAAAAGAATACATTATATATGTATGTATAACTGAACCACTTCGCAGTATACCTGAAACTAACATGACTTTATAAATCAACTACACCTCATTAAAAAAAAAAATAATAAATGTTTTTAAAAAGACAAAAAGAAGGAAACCTGTTCAGGACTCTGTCCCTCTTTTAAGTATCTGAGAGGTGGTAGGATTTGGAAGCCAAGTACTAAGTCCACGAAGCTGCCAAGCAGCTATGAACCACTTACCTATTCCAGACTACTACTAGGTGAGAAAAGTAAATGTCTATCTCTACGCATGTTACTCTATTTTGGGTGTATTTGTTATAGCAGCTTAGTTTCTAGCCTAGTTAATACAAAGTAGATGCAATAATCTTAAATACATGAGCAAACTGAATCTAGCAAACAATATAAAAGGTGGCCAAGTTTTGTTTATCTCAGGAATGCAAGGGTGGTTTAACATAAAACAATCTATTATATATTTTATTGCTTTAGCAGCTCAGTGAAGAAACTAACATACTAATCTCAGTAATTTCGCTAAAATAACTGGGTAACATTCAAGTGCTTGACAAAATAAGGACAGAGAAAAAAGTGCATAGGGTTGCAAAGAGTCAGACATGAATGAGCGACTAAGCACACACTCAGTGGGATACATCAACATATTCCTTTTAAGTTAAGAACATCACAAATACTCCATGTTAACTTCTATTAAGGGTAGTACTAGAAGTAGAGGCAGCACAGTAAGATAAGAAAAGAAATAAAATAGAAAAGGAATAAAATTATCATTATTAGCTGACAATGAGATTATACAGAAAAATACCAAAGAATTTGAGATAAAGTATTACAGCTATTAAGAAAGCTTAGTGAATTTCCTGAATATTTTATGTTCCTTAGAATTGTCTAGATACAAACACCAACTGCAGTTTTTTCTATACATCAGGGAATTGAATTTTAAAAGATACTATTTATAACAGTATCAAAGGTATATATTTCCCCAAAATATATCCAGCTGCTTTTCCACTTTATGTAGAAGATGTTAAAATTTTAGTGAAAAAATTTAAAGACATTCCCTCATCCAGCTACTAAAAGAGATATCTTGTTCAGAGATAGAATGAGTCAAAATCCGTATGAGGTTAATTCTTAAGAACTGATCCATCAATTCAATTTCAATCAAAAATTTAATCCAATCTCTAATAAGGATTTTGTTTTTATAGGATTTTGTGTAATAAAGTAAACTGATTCTAAAATGTATATGGAGGAATAAAGGGTCAAGAATAGTCAGTATTGTTCTTAAAAGAGAAAATGTGTGTGTGTGTGTGTGTGTATGCTCATTCATTCAGTTGTGTCTGACTCTTTGCAACCCCATGGAGCTCATCAGGCTCCTCTGTCCAGGGGATTCTCCAGGCAAGAATATTGGAGTGGGTTGCCATGCCCTCCTCCAGGGGATCTTCCCAACTTAGAGACTGAACCCAAGTCTCCCACATTGCAGGTGGATTCTTTACCATCTGAGCCCCCAGGGAGACCCAAAATGAGAAAATAAAGAGTGGGAAATTCAATTCATGTGAACCCAGAGATTATTACTAAATACATTAAGATTAGGTAGCCTGGGAGCACACATCGGTAAGATCTCACTTATTTCAGAGCTGGTGTTGCTGATCAGTGGGCAGAGACAGATTTTTCAATTGAAAACAATAAGCATTTAAAAATGGAATTCGATCCTTACTCAATAAGGATAAAGCACACCATAAACACAAATCAATTTTAGCTGTACTACATACTTTAAGTGGAATGCAGATTTATAGAACTTTTAAAAGAAGACATAGGAACTATCTTGACAACCTGGATTGAGGCAAAACTTTTTCTTCAAGGCATAGGACATCTCTTGAGACACACGGGGAAGTCATTCAAAGGTTAACATTTTAGGATTCTGTTCCTGCAATTAACTAAAAAGAAGAGACACCCCACAGAGGTCGAAAAGGATGCCCTGAATCTAATTTTGGCAAATTACAGTGTTTGGGGAGAGTATAAGAGATAAACCAGCTTCTCATACAAGATTCCTTCTTATATTCACATCCCATTATAGCTGATCACCATGTCCTTCAACAGACAGATAGTTTTAGGAAGGCAAAACAATGAAAAATACCACCGACATACATCAACAGAAAATGAGCGCACTGAATTATCTTGCATAAGCAATAAAATAAATATTAAAGGTTACTATTGAGTCACAAAGGACATACCTTCCTATCAACATTAACAACTGTAGTGCATTAGCACCTGAAAGCTACACTTAACATTTTCATCTGTAAAATAGATAAAAAGAAGTAATTTCTAGAGGATATAAAAATGATATATAGCCAAAGACATCTGCCATGAACTATCTCCAAAATTATTTGGTTATAAAACAATGAATCATGGAAGCACCATTAAAAGCTGAGGCTAGAGGACATCAGAATGTTTCCTCTAGACCCCGTCCTCACTAGCTGGTGACCCCTACAGTCATGGTCATAAATATTTTAACTTCTGTATTCCTACCTATCAGGTACTTGCTCACAGGAGATAGATAAAATCCAGTTATAAAGAATATTATTGGAACCACGGACAAACTTGAATGGGGTTTGAGGATTAGAATGATGTAATGTAGCAATGTTAATTTTCTGAATTTTTTTTTTTTCTCTTAGAATCCCCTTGTTTGTCAGTCAGTTCAGTCGCTCCGTCGTGTCCAACTCTTTGAGACCCCATGGACTGTAGCACACCAGGCTTCCCTGTCCATCACCAACTCCCAGAGCTTGCTCAAGCTCATGTCCATCGAGTCGGTGATGCCATTCAACCATCTCATCCTCTGTCGTCCACTTCTCCTCGTGCCGTCAGTCTTTCCCAGCAGAAAGATTTCTTTCCAACAAGTTGGCTGTTCACATCAGGTGGCCAAAGTATTGGAGTTTCAGCTTCAGCATCAGTCCTTCCAATGTTTGTAGCAAACATAGTAGCAAACATCTTTGCTGGCAACTTACTCATAAAATGGTTTAGGGAAAAAGCCTTTTGTACATCCCAGCCAGTAAAAGTGTTACAATATGAAAACAAACAAAAAGAATCCTTTGGCCTCCCTCCTCCTCCCCTTGTCTCCCTTTCCTTTTCCATCCTTTCTTCCCCTCCCCCTCCGCTTCCTCCTTTACCTCCTCTGTCTGCTTCTTCTTCTTATTTTGCAGAAACAAAAAATACTAACAGTAGGAGACAATTGTAGAAGACTTCTTTCCTTTATAAATAAGAGGGAGAGGAGTATAAACTTTGAATTTGGAACATATTTTAAACTGATTGTAATAAATGAAAAATATAACCCTAATGTGTTTCCAATTTCAGAGGCTTATTATATTTTCAGGAGTCTAGTACAATTTTTCCTCTATAGGCTGGAAAGAGAAGGCTGTTTTCCCTATTCTAAATAATTTCAGGCACATATCAGATCAATAAACTGCAGCTGGCATAAAACAATGATTATTTCATAAGGATGAGTCCTTGTGAAATAATCATAAATGTCTAGACTTGTAGCTGGGACTCCTTTTATAATGACAGCAGATTTGAAACATGAATTACTTTCTTTCCAACAAAAACAACTTGGTAAAAACAACTTGGTAATGCTGGAGAGGAGAGCACTGAAAAAGCAATTTTAATAACTGTCCTGAGAACACACTGGCCTCCACCTTCAAGTTTCTAATTTATGTACTCAATTCAAGTGAAAGAATGCGGATATCGCACTGTTTCCCAGCTACGCAAGTCTCAAACTCGGTTCGGTGCCATCACGGCAACTGAGTGCACCCCATCCTGTCAGTTAATGATTTCTGAAGACCCAGGTCAAGGTCATCAGGCGGCAGGAAGGTTAAAGTGGACTTTTGTTGTGGTGGTTGTTAGTTGATAAATCGTGTCTGACTCTTTTGCGACCCCATGGACTGCAGCCCATCCGGGTCCTCTGTCCACGCAATTTCCCAGGGAAGACTATTGGAGTGGGTTGCCAGTTCCTTGTCCAGGGCATCTGCCCGACTCAGGGATGGAACTCTCATCTCCTCCACTGGCAGATAAATTCTTTACCACTGAGCCTGAACTAGAAAGTAGACCCATGGATTGTAGACTGCCAGACTCCTCTGTCCAGGCAGGAATACTGGAGCAGATTGCCATTATTTCCTTCTCCAGGGGATCTTCTCTACCCAGCGATCTAACCCTGTCTTCTGCATTGCAGGCAGATTCTTTACCTTCTAAGCCTCCAGTCTCAGCCACTAGTAAGTCACCAAGGTTAATTAGAACGTCATAGCTCCTTAGATTCACTCTAATCCTGGCCATGCATTATATGATGCTAAAAAAATGATGACAAAGACTTTGATAAAAATTCATTCCCACTCTAGATCCCCTTCCCTTGGATGTTCTGTGGACTTCTGATTCCTGCTGCTCTGTTCTTCCATTCTCTTCCTGGGCTGGGCCTTTAGGATGAGGATGGAGCTTGGTGTGCTTGGTTGGTCTAATTTCTAAAGTGCCCTATGCAGGGCTCACAACCACTCTTAATAGCCCTGGGACTGTCCGGGGCCCACTCTGGCCTCTCCTGCAGAGATTATGCAAGTTTTGGACAAGGGCTGTAGGGAAATGGATCTATGCCAACAGTTCTGCCTGCCAAGTTACAGCAGTCTCTCCATTGAAACATCATTTGATCCCACTTTAGTGTGTGGACGTTTTCGTTTTACATATTTCATTTCTTCAGGGTTTTCCCTTTAATCAGGGTTGAAAAGGAGCTACAATAATAGTAGTGCGACTGGGCACTGTTTCAGGTGTTGAATTTGTGGGTAGTCAGAATTTTGGATGCCAGGACCTCAATCCTCTGGTGATATACCATGTTATGTTACATGACAAAAGAGACTTTGCATGTATAATTAAGGTAAGAGCTTTAAAACAGGGAGATTATTGTAGATAATTGGATGAACCTAGTCTAATCTATTGAGCCCTTAAAAGCAGATAACTTTCTCTTTTGGCAAGCAAAGGAGGATGCATCAGAAGAGGAAGTGAAAGACAGTCAAAATATGTGCAGGACTGGATCTATTATTACTGTCTTTGAAGATGAAAGGGGCCATGAGCTGAGAGAGTGACTCTAGAAGCTGAGCAGAATGTAGGGCTGACAGCCAGAAGGAAAGGGTTCCCACATGGAACTGATTTGTACCAAGAATGTGAATGAGTCTAAAAGGTGGCTTCCGAAAAACAACAAACAAAAAGCTGACTTCCCCCTCATCGGACCCCAGGGCCTCCAGGTAGGAGCCCACGGTGGCAAATACTTTGATTTGACTTTCATGAGACTTTGAGCAGAGGAACCAACTGAACCCACCATGACTCTTGCCTATAGATCTGTGAGATAATTTTGTGTTGTTTTAAGCCATTTAGTTGATAGCAATTGGTTACACCAGCAATAGAAATCCAATATGAGTTATCATTTTTTCTTTTATAATTTTCCAACTCTTTTCTCCTTTTAAACAGGAAATTGGCTCTGTGTTCTAGGGATGAGGAGCCATGAGGTAGGGAGAGTGTCCAGAATCAGGCTGCACGTTTTTTTCGGACCTCTGTTTTATGAAGTCTAAGGCTGGAGGAAAAAGGATTCCTGAGGTTAGGTAAAATGTCTAGATGAGAAGAAACCAGAAGCAGGAAGGGGATAGTTTTGCCCAAACCTGAGTGATCCCTAGGTTTGTGGGCAGGAGACTGGGAGAAAAGAAGAGGAATCACCAGAAGGGTCCTCAGGAATTGGTACCCAAGGAAGGACCCTGCCTGGAATGAGCGTGGTGGCTGGACCAGTTGAACAACCACCACTGGGAGTATTGTCTGAAAGCCTAAGAATGATATGAAGCCTGCACCATTGAGCGTGTTGCACTGCCTGCAGCACTGACTCTTTGCAACCCCATGGACTGTAGCCTGCCAGACTCCTCTGCCCATGGGATTTTTCCAGGCAAAGATACTGGAAAGGAAAGGAAAGTGAAGTCACTCAGTCGTGTCCAACTCTTTGCGACCCCATGGGCTGTAGCCTACCAGGCTCCTCCATCCATGGGATTTTCCAAGCAAGAGTACTGGAGTGGGTTGTCATTTCCTTCTCCAGAGGATCTTCCTGACCCAGGGATCGAACCCAGGTCTCCCGCGTTGCAGGCAGCTACTGGATACTGGAGTGGGTAGCTATTCCCTTCTCCAGGGGTTCTTCCCAACTCAGGGATCGAACCCACATCTCTTGCATCTCCTGCATTGCAGGTGGGTTCTTTACCCCTGTGCAACCTAGGAAGCCCCACCATCGCGTCTATACTCCTTCTACTTGTATGTGCTTCTTCAGTCATCCTGGGGAGCCTGACGGGAGAAGTGTGAGGGCCCCAGTTAGGACATCTGTGGCCCACAGTCCCACCACCTCATGACAGCTGTACCGCAGTACCGCACTGTTCTTCCTCTACCCAGGGCCCCAGCACATCTAGGGGCTTGCAGGCGGCACAGTCCATGTTCTCCCACCCACTAGTCTCCGTCTCCACCCTCCCCCCACCGTGGCCCTTCTCCTCAGCTCCCATTCTGCTGAGGGTGGTAACGCTCATGGCTCCACCCCTCCCAGCCTTGCTCCGGGTTATCCGGGTTACTCAGCTCACTGTTTCAGGGATCACCAGCCAGCAAGGTGGGGGGCGTGGTCACCCTAGCAAGAAGGCTCTTTTGTTTATTTTGCTCTTTTTGGTCTTTTGCTCTCTGGTGGGCTGTGACCCGGTCCTAGGGTGCATTGCAGGGAATTGTATGCATGGGAGGAGGGCACGCAGTCTAATCGATATACTGTTCTGGGTTCAAGACGTCCCTTCCCTGGACTCTGCTGGGCTGCCTCATTTTCCTTTCTTGTGGGCTGAGGTCATCCCTGGAAAGTTTCTGCCCCTCAGGCAGGTTGCCTCGTGTCGGAGTACCCCTGACACAGTCCATGTTCTCCCACCCACTAGTCTCCGTCTCCACCCTCCCCCCACCGTGGCCCTTCTCCTCAGCTCCCATTCTGCTGAGGGTGGTAACGCTCATGGCTCCACCCCTCCCAGCCTTGCTCCGGGTTATCCGGGTTACTCAGCTCACTGTTTCAGGGATCACCAGCCAGCAAGGTGGGGGGCGTGGTCACCCTAGCAAGAAGGCTCTTTTGTTTATTTTGCTCTTTTTGGTCTTTTGCTCTCTGGTGGGCTGTGACCCGGTCCTAGGGTGCATTGCAGGGAATTGTATGCATGGGAGGAGGGCACGCAGTCTAATCGATATACTGTTCTGGGTTCAAGACGTCCCTTCCCTGGACTCTGCTGGGCTGCCTCATTTTCCTTTCTTGTGGGCTGAGGTCATCCCTGGAAAGTTTCTGCCCCTCAGGCAGGTTGCCTCGTGTCGGAGTACCCCTGCGTCCTTCAGGCTGCCTGGGGAGGCCTGGGCTCAAGGCTACACACAGCTCATGCTGTCAGACTGTCGACTTTATGCTACTGAGTTATGATTACACAACTGGAAACTGTCTGAGCCAGAATTAGAGTCTGAGTCTTTTAAATTCCATTCCTGTTTGTTTGTTGTTTTTTTCTTCGATATCACAAAGTTCCTGGTGGCCAGAGCCTAGCCTCCTCAGTGGCGATGCCTGTAATTCTTGGCTGGTCCAGAACTAGCTTCCTCATTGGTCAGTTCATGCCTCACACATCCCAGGGGAACCTGATGACTGAGCGCATATGATTTTCCAAAAGTAATACTTGGTCTATCTAGAAAAATTAAGTTGACACCATAGAAATGACTGGGAACCAGAAGCACAGAAGGAAATTTTAACCTAAGCCAAAGTTCGTTAAATGAGAAACCTCAATTTAATAGCTACTAAACCGAATGTTCACGTCGTTGGTCACAGAGGAGCAGCATTTCCTCAATGACAAGTGGAAAGGAAGATTTTGGAACTTGGACCTTAAGTACCCTTTGTCTCCATGGCTGTGTCTCCTTAGAGTCTTATTTGATTCTCACTGCAAGATCTGCGGATGTTCAGGTCTGTGTACCCTTCGGAGGGAGTCCCACAGTTAGAATGTACTTCTATAAAATGATTAGGTATAATTTTGTAAAGTAAGGTCAGAAAATATTGCAGCCTCTCCCGCTCCTCTTTTTAGAGCTGGTTTATTAAGTTAAAAAAAGGAAGAAATGTGCCTTCAAACAAACACACTAAATTAGACCTTTCAAAACACTTGTCATTAAATGATGATTTGTTGAAACTTCAGACAGGTTAAACGTACGCCACAATTTGAGTGAAAAAATTAGCTTTCCAGGGTTGCAATTACAATTCTACTTAGTTGCCATGGTGATCACACAGCATATGGATTTTGTCAGATAAAGACATCAGGGGTGGTGAGAAGGGACAGTGTATTTGTTGAATCACCACATGCCAAGTGTCAACTCTTTTGCAGTTCTCTCGGAAAAAAAAATTTAAGGAAAAAAATGTATCTGGATTCAGTGGGTTGGAAAAATGAACAAGGCTTTGGAAGAATTTTAAAAAAGGGAGGGGGAGATTACTAGAAAGTTTGAAGAAAACCTGAATTAAAAAAAACTTGAATATTAATGCCAAATTGTGTAAAAAAGGCACCTTGGAGTTTGGACATTAGAGGCACCTACAGTCTAATAAAAACATCCCAGTAGCAAGTGACCAATCTGTTTCTTTCCTCCCGCATCTTAACTGTATGTGTGTCTAGGGTTATTTCTGTTAATATCCACCTGCTGGGTCAATATGAAAACTACAAAGTAGAATAAGAAGTTCCCTGGGCTGAAGACACAGGGCTTCTAAGATGGGAAATGATCTGAAATGAATTCCTTCCTGTAACAAAAAGAAAAACAAAAAGACTAAATACTCTGTGAATGCAAATGAAACTTGGAATTCTCAATTTACAGTTATTTCATTTATCATTCAGAGCATACACACTCGTAACAATGACATCTGTTCTGCCAGCATGAAAGTGAAATTGAAAGATCGTACCACATCTCTGTCTGCTGCGGTGTGATAGGGTCTCAGAGCAGATGAGCCTGGGTCCAGAGGCCTACCTCCCTCTAAAGATATCAGCAGTGACCACAATTCATTAGCCACCATAGCAACCATAAACTCCTGGCCTTATGGACTCATTTACTCTAGTGGAGGATGAGGAACAAACAACATACGATTATACGCAAGGTACTTGCAGAGTATAGTGAGGGCTGGGAAATAGGGTGACTGTGGTTTTGTAATGCCAAGTCCATCCTGAAAGAGGAGGGACGGGGGTGGCATGTCAGCTGGTGTGTCCAGATCGAGCGTCCTGAGAAGACCATTCAAGGAGGTGACATACGAGCTGGAGGATGTGAGGGATGAGACTTAGGCAGTCAAGCAAATTCCTGGGGAAAGATCAGAGCGAAACAACACAAAGACTGAGCAGTCAAGAGTGTGGCTAAAGCAGAATGAGCAGCAGGAGATGGTTTAGGAAGTTTCTAACTGGAAGATCATGAAGGGTCTGGTGATTTGGGATATGCTTGGTTTTAGTCCATTTCCTTTATAGACATGACAGAATTCTATAAAATTGCTCCAGAATTTATGAGAATGTAAGGGTTAGATATCTGGCGAGGATTGCCTGTGAAAAGAAACATGTGGGATTGGATGGAGTGCTTTCAGGATGTTTTCCAGAAGTCCCAGCCAGTGTTGGAAGTGGACTTCATTGATCAAGGTATGCGCTTCCCTCTTATCAGCCCCCTGCATCCCCCAAGATTAAGTGATTTGGAAATGGTACTCAAGTCTTGATGCTCATCAGAAAAACTGGTGATTGCTGTTGTTGTTCAATCGCTCAGTGACATCTGACTCTTTATGACCCCATGGACTGCAGCACGCCAGGCTTCCCCATGCTTCACTATCTTCACTGCTCAAACTCATGGCCATTGAGTTGATGATGCCATCAGCCATGTCATTCTCTGTCACCCCCTTTTCCTCTTGCCCTCAATCTTTTCTAGCATCAGGTTCTTCACATCAGGTGGCCAAAATATTGGAACTTCAGCTTCAGCATCAGACCTTCCAGTGAATATTCCAGGGTTAATTTCCTTTAAGATTGACTGGTCTGATCTCCTAGCAGTCCAAGGGACTCTCAAGAGTCTTATCCAGTACCATAGTTCAAAAGCATCAGTTCTTCAGTGCTCAGCTTTCTTTATGGTCCAACTCTCACATCCATTCATGACTACTGGAAAAACCATAGCTTTGACTAGACGGACCTTTGTCAGCAAAGCAATGCCTCTGCTTCGTAATACACTGTGGAAAATTCTTAAAGAGATGGGACTACCAGACCACCTTACCTGCCTCGTGAGAAACCCGCATGCAGGTCAAGAAGCAACAGTTAGAACAGACATGGAATGACAGACTGGTTCAAAATTGGAGAAGGAGTATGTCAAGGCTGTATATTGTCATCCTGCTTATTTAACTCATATGCAAAGTACATCATGCGAAATGCCAGGCTGAATGAAGCTCAAGCTAGTATCAAGATTGCCAGGAGAAATATCAATAACCTCAGGTAACTGGTGGAGCCTGTTAAAAATTCAGGTTTCTGGCCCTTCTCCCAGGCTAGTTTAATCAAAATCCTACAGAAGGGGCCAGAGCACCTCTCTTTCTGTTAAATCCCCTGGGATGAGTCAGACCATCACCCACACTGGGACACCGGGCACAGGGCAGTGGAGCAGGTAGATTCTACCAGTGCCAGCTAGACCTAGGAAATTGGGAGGGCACAGTATCTCTGACTTTCACAAATGGGATTCGGGGGTGTCAGGAGGAGCTAAAGTCTCTCCTGTTGTTTATACAGCAGGCCCTCTCTGGTGAGAGCTTTATAAGGCTGGATTCCCCTTACAGTCTCAAATTGCCAGTCTGTTGATTCGTTTAGTGTTTCTCACCCTAAAAGTGTGGTGATTTCTCAGAACTGCAAACTTGTCTGGGTAGTTAATAGTGTGTCTGTGCCTTTAAATAGAAAAGCATTAGGGAATATTAGCCCAGGCTAATTATACACATCAGTTATAGCTAATAATTAAAATTTGCCTTAGGCTTTGTGGGAAGGTCGCTCTTAGGGACTAAGAGTTGGTTTTCCCTCCCTCGTTGTTTTACATATTTACAAATTAATTTAAGTGCGATAATCTGCAACACTGATAATCATAAATGCTTAACTAAATAGAAATGCGTTAGCCTTGAGACAGGCTCCTTATACGATGACTAAGACACAAGCACTGATCCAAGAAATCTCCCTACAATACACTCCATTGCAGTTGTGGAGGGGACTAACCACACGAGTGGGAAAAACAAAACCAAAAACAAAAAGCCTTCCCATCTCCATCTGCCTAGTTTCTTGGAAGTCAGTGGGGCTCAGAAAATGTCCACTGTATAGATATCTATTTGAAGTTGGACTCAGATCAACATCCAATTTAATACAGGTCAGCGAACAAGTGTTAAAAAGCAAGGTCTCTAGCCTGCTTTCAATCTATACTGGATTAAAAACAATGATTTAGAGGTGAAAGGCTCTGTGTACCCTGCCATGAGCCCAGAGCCACTCAGCATTTTGGCTATTCTTCAGTGCAGAAATCCATGGCACCATATTTTCCCGAGGTCATCTTCATCAGATAGGACGTTGCTCAGTCTCATCCTGCCAGAGAATTTATTATATCGATTGAGGGAATAAGGTTAATTGAAGTGAACTTTGTGTTTTAAAGGTGGGTTTGGTGCCAGCCTTAACAATTAAAATGGAATTCTTCTCCTTTAAATGTCTTGGGCTCATTTGATTGCGAGGACGGGCACTGTTTAGAGCAGAGGCAGGCGTAATTTTATATCGTGCAATGCTCATTTACTTTTCTCCTGTTGCTATAACAACTCACTTTTGAACCAGACATGGTGATAGAAAGCCTTGGCTTCCCGATGAATTTCACATTGGTTTTGTTTAGATTTTCAATCAGTTCACTTGGAACTGCAGCTGAAGTACAGGAATAGATTTTACTCTTTCCTTTTTTAGAAGCCTTGCTTAGGACCAAACCTTTGTGTTTCTATCTTGTCTGGAGGGTTACACCCCATGCACAGTTTGTGATCTCCCTGGCATAAATCATGTTTCAGACTCAGACTGTGTGCTGTTCTCTCCCCTAAAGGTAACACCAGGGTTTTTCCTGTGCCTGACAGAGAACCACACCCATCAAGCCATTCTGTTTTTTAGTCTTCTGTCCAAATGTTACCAGCAAGACCTAGATCTCTGCAGCACTTGGGAATCTGTAAACCTCAAAATTCATGATAAACCTCACGCAGCACAACAGCATGCATTTCTTAATGACTCTAAGGGAACAGCAAGTAGATCTGGCAAAGGTAGAAACAGACAGATATTTTCAGAGAAACACAAAAGAGTAATTGCACACCCAACAATATGCCAATTCTGATTCCATCCACGTCTCATACCCCTTCAACCCTTCCTCCCACTGATAACAGACACTAAGAAGGACCTAAAACAGGTGCCCATGCTTTTGGAGGGCAATAGAAGAATTAGAATTGAATTGAAAAATGGATTCAAACATTTGGGGTGAAATAAATGCTTTCTGGTCAACATCTACATCTTTCCTTTTAGGGAAGATAAACTACAGGGCTTCCCTTGCGGCTCAGCTGATAAAGAACCCACCTGCCAATGCAGGAGACTCAAAAGAGGCAGGTTTGACTCCTGGGTCAGGAAGATCCCCTGGAGAAGGAAATAGCAACCCGCTTCAGTACTCTTGCCTGGAAAATTCCATGAGTAGAGGAGCCTGGTGGTCTACAATCCATGGGGTCCCAAAGAGTTGGACATGATTGAGCACACAGACACACAAAAAGTACACAACAGTTTTCACAGCTTGATCAGATTTGTAAAAATCATAGAACTCTGCTAAGAAATGAGGTGAAAAACAATTCTAGAAACCATAACTCCCTTCACTGCCCCCATCTTGCAAGATGAGTAGTGGCCATTAGCCAGGGCTGGCTCTTGGACACGGTTCTCTCCTCTTGTCCATAGGTCTTAGGAAAAAGAGCCATGAATGAACTACGAATTGTTAATCAGTAGCCTCTATTCCTTAAATATTAAGATAAATGGCTAGATGTTTACATGCCGAAAGCATTGAAAATGGCCAAATTGCCATTTGAATGCCAGTGAGACAATGTGACACAGGCCGGTGCAGGCATTCTGGTCCTTTTTGGATGTGCTGTTTTTCTCTTGATCGTCCAGGTAATTCCATGACCCACAGTCACAAACATGGTGAGAAGCTATGCTTTGTGGCAGAATGTAGTCAAGACATTTGCTCCTTATGGCATTACCAAAAAAATGTGACCTATTTGGCGACATAATAATGATGACCTTTAGGTAAGGAGGTTCATTTTCAATTCTGGTGAAGCTATTAAAAGTAATCTTCAAGCACAGAATTAAAAGGGACAAACCTAATAATGAGCTGATTCTCTTTTCCTGTCTCTCCTCCACTCTCCCACCCCATGCCTGCAACTCCAGCTATCTCGCTCTCTCTTTATATATAGAGAGAAATGTCAAATTCATGCAAGGGACTGGCAAACCACAGTGTGAATCTGAATTTCTGTTCTGTAAGAGTAGTGTGGACCCCAGGAAACAGCTCAGCCTCTTGGCCAGGCGGGCTCTCTGGAAAGTTTGCTGGATAACCAGCTATTCAGGAATGTAAATTTTGAGTCCTCCAAACTCTCAGAGTTTCTAGTTAACTTTGTAAATGAAGTGTGGAAGAAGGAGAATCAATATTTGAACACCTCTAAATGTTAGGTGTGGATTTTGTTTAAATCACATCCTAAGCAGTTTTCTAATCATATGTGTGAAAAATGGGTCAAATCAACTGAATGCTTACCAATCACTAGTCCTACTTTTCATTTCTGCCTTTGTAAACAAGCCACTTAAAATATTTTTTATAATTGAGAGTTATGAGAGGGAAGATAAGATATACTTTTATAACATTAGCAGGAATTTTCATTCTTTCTCAACAATTTCTTTATAATTAGGACAAAAGCTTTGAAGAAGGCATATTTTTCCTTTGCATAATATACTCATGATGCTACTTTCTTATAGTTAAAAACCACCTGGACACACTCACAGCTAAGAGTGACATAGTTCATGGAAGAAACACTATTCAAGAATATGATTAATATTCCAATAGCAAACAAGGAGGACACAGAAGGGTCTGGCATGGAGCTCTCTGAGATCTCCCTTAATAACCTAGATGAACAAGGCAAATGAAGCCTCTTCCTTCCCAGGACGTGGGTAAGATTTTGAATCACCTTGACAGCTGGAGAAGCTGTCATTGCCACTTGCCTGTAGCATGGTGGGCCATGAGTGGTGGGCCCAGATCTTGCCCTTGACACCAGGCCAATGTGTCAAACTACCAGCAAGACTGCCTCGTAAATAGCTTGGCTCAAAGATGAGCAGATAAACAACATTTTGAGAGAGGAAACAGCAAGAACAAACACAAGATGTTTTAAAAGAACTGCCTGGCTGAATGCATAAATAATGGAAAGGAATTTGAATTAAGGTGCACCTCCTGCTAAATATGACACACAACTGCAAGGAAAGTGCTGGAGAGAAATGAGACCACAACAGGGTGAAAACATCCATACATTCACTCAATTCTTAAAAAAAAATTTTTTTGAGGGTTTCATCCACACCAGTCTCTGTGCTAATTGCTGAGAAACAACAGTGAGTAAATTGCAGTCCTTGCCTTCAAGTAGCTGAAAGTCTAATGAGCCCAGATGTAAATAAAGTCATCAGTTCAGTTCAGTTCAGTCACTCAGTCATGTCTAACTCTTTGTGACCCCATGAATCGCAGCACGCCAGGCCTCCCTGTCCATCACCAACTCCCGGAGTTCACTCAGACTCACGCCCATCGAGTCAGTGATGCCATCCAGCCATCTCATCCTCTGTCGTCCCCTTCTCCTCCTGCCCCCCAATCCCTCCCATCATCAGAGTCTTTTCCAATGAGTCAACTCTTCGCATGAGGTGGCCAAAGTACTGGAGTTTCAGCTTAGCATCATTCCGTCCAAAGAAATCCCAGGGTTGATCTCCTTCAGAATGGGCTGGTTGGATCTCCTTGCAGTCCAAGGGACTCTCAAGAGTCTTCTCCAACACCACAGTTCAAAAGCATCAATTCTTCTGCGCTCAGCCTTCTTCACAGTCCAACTCTCACATCCATACATGACCACAGGAAAAAACATAGCCTTGTCTAGACGAACCTTAGTCGGCAAAGTGATATCTCTGCTTTCAAATACACTGTCTACGTTAGTCATCACTTTTCTTCCAAGGAGTAAGCGTCTTTTAATTTCATGGCTGCAGTCACCATCACATGACACCAAATACTAAAATAGCACATTGGCAGCGAGCTGGGTAGGGCACTGCAAAGATGATGACCTGTGAACCACGTCTTGAATTTGGAATTTTCTAAATATTGATAAGGAATGGGAATGGAGATAGAAAAGGCCCAGAGTTGGGATTCTGCATGGGATTTTGTGTGTAAAAGGCCTTTAACATCAAGGTCAAGATTTGAGGTGCTAGTGGTAAGGAACTTACTTGCCAATGCAGGAGATGTGAAGGACACCGGTTCCAGCCCTGGGTCGGGAAGATCCCCTGGAGGAGGAAATGGCAACTCACTCCAGTATTCCTGCCTGGAGCATCCCATGGACAGAGGAGCCTGGCAGGCTACAGTCCATGGGGTCACAAAGAGTCGGACATGACTGAAGCGACTTGGCGTGCGTGCACCCAGTCCTGAAAGCTTATTCTCAGCACACTGATTTGCATCACAATTTGCTGAGTGGAGTTTTCCATGGCTCTATAGTAGAAGAAAAAATTGCCAGAGCAAGATATTTAAGCTGAAATGCTTGTAAGTTTTTAGATGATATGCATAATTTTAGTGTAGTTTAGAGAAGCATGCATTTCTTCTTTCCTTCATACTATATTTCTCTGAACTCAATTCCTCATCTGTAAAATGGTGGTCATCAGAGCACCTCCTTCTTGAGAAAGAAACAGGATCATAGCTTCAGAGGCTGAAGTGCTAGCACAGTGGAAGGCACACCTTGGTCACTCAATAAATGTCAGCTCAGATTATGTTATCTGCACGTTTACTTTAACTAGCTTGTGTGTGTGCACATAACTAGCTTGGCATGAGTACGTATGGGGAAGAGGTTTGCCTGTGTGCCTGTGTATCTGTATTTGTGAGCTGAGTGTGAGTACTGTGTTGTGTGTATGTGTTTATATGAATATCTGGCATTTGAATGTCCCTTTCTTAACACCACCAAGTTATTTTCAAAAATTCTCTAGAAGTTCTCTTATTAGACTATTTCAGATAGCCAAGCCATTTGAAGCCTGAAATCTTTATGTACTGCAAGACCTTTTTTTTTTTTTTTTTTAATTGAAAGGAACAAATTTTTAAAAAGGACTATCCCAGCACTCCAGTGGTTAAGACTCTGTGCTTCCACTGCAGGGGGCAGGTTTGATTCCTGGTTGGAGAACTAGGATTCCACATGCAGCATGGCACCACCAAATAAAGAAAGAAAGAACAACCCCAAAAGAGAAAAACACTATATTCTAACGGCACTGAAGGGGCTTCCCTGGTGGCTCAGTGGTAAAGAATCCACCTACTAATGCAGGAGACACAGGTTTGATCCTTGGGTCGGAAAGATCCTCCAAAAAAGGAAATGGCAACCCTTTCCAGTATTCTTATCTGGAAAATCCCATGGACAGAGGAGCCTGGCAGGCTACAGTCCATTGGGTTGCAAAGTTGGACACAACTTAGCAACTGAACAATAATGCCAACAATGGCACTGAAGAATAATTTGGTCTTTAAATTACATCCTTCTTTTTCAGTAGTCCTGATTGCTGAACTTGAATGTACATTCTTGCTATCATTAAAAAAAAAAAAAAAAAAAAACTGCTATAGCCATAAATACATGGTATATTTAAGGGAAATAATTTCAATCAACCACCCACAAAGAAAAAAATGTTAACAGTTAAAGGGTCCTAAGAAAGAAAAATGATTTTCCATCCTTGATGAGGAAATTCTGTGATAATACTAATTTTTTCTCACTACTTTCTGAAAGGTATTTCTGGAAGCAATAGTGAAATTCCGCCACTGTTCAATTCATATATCAAAACATCTCTTACTTCTGTTTAAAATGTCAGGAATGCATGATAAGTATCTTCTATGTTAATCCTATCTCCCTTGAGCATCTTATTCCTTTAAAAGGATTTATTTAACTCTAAATATGCCAGCAGTTATATAGGTAGATTAAGTGTGCTATTTGAAATTCCCTCTCCAAAGTGGTGCTTCTGCCTGTTTGCGATAGACCACTTCTTTACCACTTGCTCATTTTCTGCTAAAGCTGCATTGAATCATGGAGACAGAGGGACCTCTGGGGTCAGAGAGACCCAGGTTCAGAATGCAGCTTTGCTACTTAGTAGGTAGTGATCCTAGAGAGATGATTTTATTCACATTGTAAAATGTAAAATTATTACTTAGCTTTTAAGCTACTTTAGGGGGTTAAAAATGAATATATAAAACACCTATCACCTTACCTGGTATATCAGAGGTTCTGTAATCCTGGCTATTACTAACCCTCATGCACGTCAATAATTCATATGGTAGAAAGATTGCCTATTCAGAAGTTCACATAGCTTGTATTTATAATCATAGGCAGTTTGTGAACAATTCTTTAGTTAGTTAAGTTAGTGTTAGTCGCTCAATCGTATCTGACTCTTGTGGCCCCATGGACTGCAGCCTGCCAGGCTCCTCTGACCATGAGATTTTCCAGGCAAGAATACTGGAGTGGATAGCCATTCCCTTCTCCAGGGGATCTTCCTGACCCAGGAATCGAACCCAGGTCTCCTGCATTGCAGGCAGATTCTTTACCGTTTGAGTCACCAGGGAATTTATTGCTAGTGCAATTCACAAGGTGCCCACCCAACAACCTTGGTTCCCTGGAATTCCTAATTATATTCCAAACAAGAAATCAGAAAGATTCCTTCCCAGAGCATCACATAGGTAGGACAAACAATAGCAACCTCAGTTATACCACTTGAATACTACAGGACATGATGTAGATAGGAACGAGACTCAAGGTTCACACAGACCTTTACTCAGCAGAAGAGTTACTAGAACTGGAAAACCACAGGCATCTTCAAAGTTTAAACAGCATAAAAACAAACACCAGCAAAGTTCACTCCAACCAACCTGTTATTTGACTTATTCGGACAACACCCGGGGAGAAGCCCTCCCAGTCCTTACACTTGGACTCTCAGGAAGGTGTCAGGAGCTTTTGATCCTAATGCTGACATTTCTTTAGTGAAAGGCTTTGGAAATGATTCTCCCAGGCAGGAAGGACAATCCATGTGAGATTGGAACCAGCATACAGAAAGGCCAGCGTTTCACCACCAGACAGTCTTTCTGTTTTTGGTTTATGCTTTGATCTAATAGCCACTGAAGTTCGGTGAGCCCTTCTGAGCAGTACCTGGGGTGGTATTTGGACAAGCCAGCATGCTTTCTACAAATTACTGCTTAGAAAAACAGAGATCACAGATCAAAAGAAAAAAAAAATCACAGACCAAAGAATAAAACAAATACAACTACATAATAAACCAACCATAAGCTCGGTTCAGGGTAGATTAGAAGGGGAGAAAAAAAGAAATTTTAACTAAGACCTTTAGTTCAGGGCAGAGCACCAGGCATCCCCCAGCCGGCCTGGTGGCTGCAGGAGGCCCAGGATCTTGGGTTTTCTGAATGCTTAGTCCAAACAAACAAGAGTGGTCTAATCTTCCCGTGGAGCCAGCATGCTTAGCAAGCAATAAAAGCAAACCGAGATGAAGACGTTCTTAAGGCTACCTCTCTTAGGTCTATAATCTCCAAATCAAACACTTCTTTCTTATGTGTGCTTCCCTAGACAGCTGTAAAGATTGCGAACAGAGCCCCAGGACTCCTTCCGAGGTCACTGTAGGACACTGAGCAAGCTGCTCTCCTGGAGAATCTCAAACTTCGTGATCTGGCTTCGTTAATGAACCTTCCCTGGTCTGCATCACCTGAACACCCCTGCTGACATCAAGATGTCTAATCTGTAAAAATCAGTCAGTGCTTTCTTGATTGTGGACAAAACTGGTACCTGCAACTCCCATTTGTGATGGGTTTGCCTCACAAAGGAGTGAGCATCTTCTTCTCATCTGTGGCTGAAGCTATTCTTAGGTTGGGGACAGGGTATATTGTTCCCATCTTTTGGATCCATTTTTGCCTACAGCCTCAAACACTGTTCTTTCTTTGCAGCTTCTGCTCTTTGAGCAGGCAGGCTAGCATTACCCGCTGGGCTCCTCTCTGTTGATTTCCAGGCAGTCACGTGAAAGAGGCCTCCTCTTAATTAAGTCAAAACCCCTTCCTCAGTGTAGTTGTCCTTGAGGAGGCCAGCCCAAAGCACATGATTAAGCTAACTAACCCTTTACTGTAAGTGAGTCGCTCAGTCAGTTCCGACTCTTTGTGACCCCATGGACCACCAGGCTCCTCTGTCCATGGAATTCTCCAGGCAAGAACACTGGAGTGGGTTGCCATTTCCTCCTCCAGGGGATCTTCCCAACCCAAGGATTGAACCCGGGCCTCCCACATTGCAAGCAGATTCTTTACCTTCTGAGCAACCCAGGAGGCATATTTACATCTTTACTGCAAATTGTGTCTTAAGAGGGATGCCTCCTACAGGCACAGAGAGCTGCCTTCTCTGTCTCTAGAACTGACCTGTTGTTTTGACGCAGAGCAGAATGAGAGTGCAAATCTGTAGGAATCATGTAAACAGTTGGAGAAACTTGGACAGCCTTTAAATGTGTTGAAGAAAACAAATTAGGTGCAAACATTTAAA
Source organism: Aepyceros melampus (assembly GCA_006408695.1). Classification (NCBI taxonomy): domain Eukaryota; kingdom Metazoa; phylum Chordata; class Mammalia; order Artiodactyla; family Bovidae; genus Aepyceros; species Aepyceros melampus. The sequence goes on along the minus strand of SJXQ01000685.1, from coordinate 320,813 downwards.
GAGCATTTCTCATTTTGAAGTGATTTGTCATTCTTAGGCCTTCTGTGAATGATGATTTCCATTTTATAATGAAGAGCTTGAGGAGGCCAAGTAAATCTGCTCCCATGCTGGCAGTGTTGGGTTGGGAACATGCCCATTGCCATTGTGGGAAGAGTGGTAACTGCCACTTGGATCGGGCTGCAGGCTCGGCATGACTCAGCCCTGAAGCTTCAGTTTCACTCTTGGGTTGGCGAGAGAATTTTTAACTGAGTCTCCGCTCCCTCTCATCATTAGCCTCCTCCTAAGCTTAGCACAGGATTTCAAGGAAATCGGATATCCAATCCAAAGAAACAATCCTATGGCAGAGAATCAAAGCTGTAGATGCCACAATTTAAGTCACTGGGATAAAAGTCAATCAATAATTCCCAGAGACCTTTTTTTTTTTTTTTTTTTAGCCATTTAACATCAGATTGGTAGCTGAAAACTGGCCACCAGGAGAGTTTATATACAACATGAAGATCAACAAGTACTACAAATTAGAGCCCCTCTCCTACCCCCAAAGGCCATTATTCAACAATGAGCCACTGGCCAAGAATATATCAAGTGAGAGATGAAAGACCAAAGAGGGAGGTTCACCCTCTGGAGACACTCAGTGCAAACCCTGCTTGCAAAAGGAAAGCCAGAAAGTTTCTCTAAAACACAACAAAGATCTGACCAGGTTGGTCCACTTTTTACTCTTGGTGTCTTTGTACATTTTAGGCTCATTTATTTATTTTTACATGAGTTACAAATGAATATATCCTCATTGCAAATAAATGAAATAATACTGCATCATTATACAAGATCATTGCAGATGGTGATTGCAGCCCTGAAATTAAAAGATGCTTACTCCTTGGAAGGAAAGTTATGACCAACTTAGATAGCATATTAAAAAGCAGAGCTATTACTTTGCTAACAAAGGTCTGTCTAGTCAAGGCTATGGTTTTTCCAGTGGTCATGTATGGATGTGAGAGTTGGACTATAAGGAAAGCTGAGCGCTGAAGAATTGATGCTTTTGAACTGTGGTGTAGAAGAAGACTCTTGAGAGTCCCTTGGACTGCAAGGAGATCCAACCAGTCCATTCTAAAGAAGATCACTCCTGGGTGTTCATTGGAAGAACTGATACTGAGGCTGAAACTCCAATACTTTGGCCAGCTCATGAGAAGAATTGTCTCATTGGAAAATACCCTAATGCTGGGTGGGACTGGGGCAGGAGGAGAAGGGGATGACAGAGGATGAGATGGCTGGATGGCATCACAACTTGATGGACATGAGTTTGGGTGAACTCTGGGAGTTGGTGATGGACAGGGAGGCCTGGTGTGCTATGATTCATGGGGTTGCAAAGAGTCAGACAAGACTGAGTGACTGAACCGAACTGAATTACACCAAAATAATAATATATAGACTAAAAAAAATGATCCCTTTTATTTACCCATTTTTTCTTTAACTTTCTCTTAACTCATCAGTTTTATGGGCATTTTCACTCTTCTTTCTATGCACAGGCACACATATATGAATATAAATACATATGTTCAAGGGCTTCCTTGGTGGCTCACCTGGTAAAGAATCCACCTGCAATGCAGAAGACCTGGATTCAACCCCTGGGTTGGGAAGATTCCCTGGAGAAGGGAACAGCTACCCACTCCAGTATCATCAAACATTTTAGGCTTATTTATTTATTTTTACATAAGTTACAAATGAATATATTCTCATAGCAAACCAATGAAATCATTTTAGCCATTATCATTATGGTTAAAAATAACCATATTATTATACCAAAATAATAATATATAGACTGAAAAAAATTCCTTTTTATTTACCCATTTTCTCTTTAACTTTCTCTTAACTCATCAGTTTTATGGGCACTTTCACTCTTCTTTCTATGCACAGACCCACATGTATGAATATAAGTGTATATTTTCACACACGCATGTGTTCATATGCACTCTTCTACATTCTATGTTTTTATAAAATCTAGTCAGTTTAAGATACTCAAAGATCCTACTCAAATCTAGATCACTAGACTTCTTTCCATTAACTGAAGCTCATTCTCATCAGAGCAGAGATGATCTCCCCTCACCTTTACCCTACTGCCATTAATGCTTCAGGATGCACCTGAGAAACTTATCATTTATGTTAAATACAAATTGCCATATTTTAAGTCGCACCATAAAATACTTACTACAATGTCGCTGATAAACCTCCTCATCTTTCTAAATGTAAACTAGAAACAAATACCTTGAAGAAAATACAGTGATCAAGATGATAGACTTCATAGGTAAAATCAATTATTTTGAAATATGTGGGGCTTATTTTATATAAATAGCACATAAAATTAATTTTGTTTATCGATGTTTCAGGAAAACAACTGTATATTTGAAATGCCGATTCTACTGTTGAAAATATAATTAACTGAATTAAAGTAGGGTATTATCTCATATGATATAATTCATGGAAAGTACTTTAAAAACTGTTATACAAACTGTATACTGTATACAAACTGTACACTGTTATGCAAACAGTACCTATTGATGTCATGCATAAGAAGAGAAATTCGTTCTTCTTTGCATAAATTTATTATTAAATGGGCTATATATCAAGCCTGCATTCTTTATGCTTTGACACATGCTTCATATGATTTTACTCCATGTAAATGTTTATTCCTTACTCACTGAGCTATTGTTATGCATTATGCATAAGCCTTTAACTTTCAATATTCAGATAATGCAGAATTTCTATATATAATTTAAATTCCCTGCATATAAATGACTGTCAATATATTTCAGTTAAATACTGCTAATTCTCAAGTTATTCAGGATGGCAAGGAATCGCCTTGGCAAGAACAACTCAGAATGACTAATAATTCTCTGGACAAACACTTTCAGGACGTGTCACCTCTTTCCGTTATGAATCTAAATAATCAAGCATTATGTTAACACTGATTATTTCCTTAGTAGCCATGTGAGGTCCCCTGGCAGGCACATGTCTTCATTTCCTTTCAGACTCTTCTGTGTTTGGCATAATACAACGCGCTAAACACTATTAAATGAATAGCTGTAAAGGTAATGAAAACAATAACCAAACCATTAAATTCTTGAAGTCCATTCAAACATGTAGGTGCGCTTGACATTTCTTTTATTCAAAGGCGGTTTCCTAATGTCCTAATGACCACTGAGCATTTGTTACACACCAGCACGTTGCTAAGGGCATCCACATTTAATGTCAAAATAGCCGCTTCTTAATCTTCAAGCAGTGTAGCAGGTGTAGCTGAAAATCTCATAGCCTTAGGGACTGAAGTTTCTCCTTTTTCTTTTTTAAAATAAGCTCACTCTTTTGGTAGCAAGCACTTAAGGGATTCCCAAAATATTTGCAAACATTTCTGTCAGATAGCATCACCGTCACCATATGATTTAAACAAGCATGTATTCATCACACTTAAACCAGATGTCATCTGTGTGGATGAGAAATGAATCACTTGCTCCTGACAGCTTGTTTATTTCTGGCAACACTTTCCAGCAGGGATTGTCTAAATGCACAACACACTTTCCTTCTATCTAGACATGAGAATGAAAGTCCAAGTGCTGGAGGAAAAAGTATTTCTTCAAGGTGATGTTTCTTAAAATCAGACATTCTTTCCCCTCAGATATAGGGGTGTGTGGCAAGAAAAGGGAGGCAGTCTTAGAGGTCCAAGCTCTCTATGTGGCTTAAGAACAAGAATTCTGTTACCGTTACCACCTCCAAATCCAACCTGGACCACTATATCCATTAGCTAAACAGTAGCTCCTATTAGCTACTCTGTGCTAGGAAAGATGCTACGCATTTTGCCCACATGATCTCATTTATTCCTCACAATAACTTAGACACAGGCATCTTCTCTCCATGGTATGGTTGAGGAAACCAAGGTATAGACATGTGCTGAATAAACTGCCCACGGATTCCCAGGGATTAAGTACGAGGCAAATCAGTGATTCACACTAGGCCTTTTGACTCCAAAGTCTATGCTAGACTAGCAGGTATTTCAGGTTCTGAGGTGATAAACTTAAGTTTTCTGAATTTCCTCCTCCTTATTTGTGGGATTAGGGAGTTAGGCAGCAGAACAACTAAGGGTCTTTCAGTTATAGATGTCTAAAAAATGTAAGCACTTCCCAATATCTATAAAACAATTTCTACCATGTTTCTGATAATTTGCAAACATATATATCCTCTATCCTCCATGTTATAAATGGGCTGGAAGTTATCTTCTCAGTATAAAAAAATACCTCCTGATGGTGTTGCCATTGTGTTTACAACTCTTAAGGAAGAAAACAAATTTCAGACGCCTTAAAATAAAAGACATTTGTAAATTTCATTTGGGGGGTCGGGTGGCAGGTTAGGCCAAATGATCAGAGAAAGATTATGTGTATGTGGCAAAGAGAATTATCATTAGGGTCACTATACAGTTCCCGAGATGACTAAATGGCTTGAAAGAACGACTCTTCTAATAATGAGGATAAAACAGAAAGAGGGAGATGGTGAACAAACGATCGGTGAGCGCTGCCACTGTGCAATATATTAAGGTCCTTTCAATAAATCCTATAGATCAGGCCAGCTCCCAGGTTGGAAGGTCACGATTCAGATGGCCAGAGGAACTGCTGTGTCAACTTTAAATGATATCTCTCCTTGCGACAGGGCCAAGAGGAGGCGGCCTTTAAAGAAAAATATCAACTATTACTAACGCTCTCTGTGCTTATATCAGCCGCTTCTCTCTTTTTGACAGTAAGGATGTGAAGATCAGAGAATCTAATCTGTACAAAGTTGACTGGTAAATGAGAAGACCTTCCAAGGGCTACACCAGAAATAGGGGAGATGTGGATCTCTTTGGGGGCTATTGCAATCAAATTCATGTCCATCCTGCTATTGTGTCATACATGCTAGAGCACCTCCTTTTCCAGTCAACCAAGAATATGCTTTCCTCTCCACTTTGGGGGGAAATCCGCTTATGGGAATGAATTGCTGATAATCAGAAAATTTTTCTAAATGCGAAAGTTAATATTATATCGTGCCTATGGACAGAGACTGGGGAAGTAGCGTTTGTTATTTTTTAGGGTGTTGAGGTTATAAGACAATTTGTCTTTACATTTTATATTTCCATTGATACAGCTATAATACTATTTAAACCATATATGCAGAAATTGGGAGGGCTAATTTGGTATAAAATAAATTGATTTGCAACAGCATAACTTCCACACATTTTCCTCCATACGCAAAAAAGTCCCTATTCTATGTGTTCTCTGGGATCACCCGCGGGCAGGATCTGAATTTCTAAGTCTTAAACGTGACAGCAGCCTTTTAGCATGGAGACGAGTAAGTAATTTGGCAGCAAACTCAAGACTCATGCTCACCAGACTGGTAGATCGGAAGTAAATCACAGATGTCACACACATGCTCTCTTAGAAGGGAGAGAATTGATAAGGTGCCAAAGCCCATCACACCCACACGGTTCTCGTTCCAATTGATAGAATCTCTCACCCTTGAAATTCTGACAAGTACTATTAGAGAAAGAGACTCTAACTCATCTCTCTTCCTGACTCTTTATCCATCTTTCCAAACAGTTTCTATCTGAGCTCAGTCTCAGGCTCATTTAATTATGACATCTGAATCAATACTCCATACAAGACCCAGCCTATACTAGCTTACTTGGCAGCTTCCAGTGTCCATCACAGCCTTTCTGAAAGTGTTCATCTCATTTTGAAAAGAAGGCATCCAGCTTAACATTAGGTATCTTCAGTTATTTTTGATTTTTGAAACTAGTTGTTACTTACAGATCTAACAAGATTGAACACATATTTTCAAAAAAATTATATTGCATATTCTGAATTCATTTTTTCTGTCTCTGAAATGCTAAGCAACAGACTACAAAAATGGAAATGAAGTCAATACCAATTTAAATAAATTACAAGCTGGTAACAACCTGCTTTGGTGATGTTTTAAGTGAAACATATTAACTGTAAAAATATCAGGATGCTTTAGAATATCTCAGAGACCCAATTTTGATGCTGTCATAGATTTGTCAATATATGCATATAAAGGAACATAACATGAGGGAGGTTTAGAAAAACAGAAAACATTGCATAAAAATGATATGCTAAATTTGGAGCCTGATTTGGTGAAGTAAACATGATCAGTTAACATGAATCAATGGTTTTTCAACACAGAATGTATATCTGAAGAGGATTTCTGGTTTAAAAGATCTCTTAATATATAATATATAGTTATGGTTATACACAAAGAACATCTACAATGTCCTTAAATCAGAATACTTCTCATCTCATCCCTGTGGATGAGATCTGTGAGTCTAGTATAAATTACCTAGATTCTCAGTTTCCTTGCCATCAAATGTTTGTACAGGAGAGCCCAGAGTAATAAATAAATCTTGAAGTTTGAAGATTCTGTGATTATTAGGACATCTTAACTGTGTGCTTAGGCCTTTAAAATACTCACTAAGGAATTTTTAGTCACTTGCAACTAAGTATAGGCCTCTATGTTTCTATACTAGGCTTATATGTGTCTATAGTTATATAGGCCTATATGTAATAGGCCTCTATATAAGTCTATATGCTTTTTTTCTTTCCCCTTTGTACTGCATGGCATGTGGGATCTTAGTTCTTGATCAGGAATTGAACCCATAATCCTTGCACTGTAAGTATGGAGCCTTAACCACTGGACCACCAGGGAAGTCCCTATAATTCCTTATGCTTTTAGGCCTGTATGTGTCTATACAGTATAGATTCCTAAGAGTCTAAAAGTTATAGCCAGTATATGTCCACAAAGCATAGGCCCATGCGTCTATAAGGTATAAAGCTCTGCGTTTATAAGATACAGGCCTCTGTGTGCATGCATGCTAAGTTGCTTTAGTCATATCCAACTTTTTGAGATCCAATCGACTGTTGTCTGCCAGGCTCCTATGTCCATAGGATTCTCCAGGCAAAGACACTGGAGTGAGTTGCCATGCCCTCCTCCAGGGGATCTTCCTGACCCAGGGATAGAACCTTCATCTCTTATTTCTCCTGCATTGGCAGGTGGATTTTTAACCACTAGTGCCATCTGGGAAGCCCTATATAGGCCTCTATATGTCTACAACATACAAAACTCTGTATCTAGAAGATATGAGCCAATGCATGTCTATAAGGCTTAGGCTTTGAGACATAAAAACAAGATATGTCTCAAATGTCTTGAAAATATCTACATGGGATCAAATAATTAGTTCCATCACCTTGATAAAATTCCTTCTAGTTTTTTAAAAAAAATCTGCAGTTTTATCACGAGGAACAAAAGAGACACACAGACACACATGCTCACATGTGTACTCATACACACCTACATAAAGTGACCTGTTGGAAGTCTTACAGAGAGTCCGTATAAAACACAGACTTAAATCGTAAATAAGCTTCTCATGAGGAATTTTAAAAAGTGATTATAGGAAATCTTTTTAATGATGCTTTGGAAGCTGACACATCAAAGTCAATTGTTTGGTGACTATTTTTAATGTTATTACAGAAAAGAAAAAAGACAAAGAACTGTTCCATTTTTCCCCTGAGAGTACTTAGCTTTACTGCCACTAGCGGGACTTAAATTCGTTAAGCCTAGCATTGTCCTAAAGGAGAAATAACCATTATGATCTGTTGCCTTTGGGAATGATGGGTGATTGATGAAAGCTCACACATTCTCATGAAAGAACTCAGGCCTAATACAACTTAACAGATGCCCCAAACAATAATATTAATAGTTTACATTTATTATTGTCACTATCTTTTCAAGCTACTTGACTAGATCACTGTTGTATATTATGTACTAAAATGTTTTTTAAAGACCTGGTACCTAGGTTCTAGCAGTTAACAAACACTGTTACTTTTATACCATTTTACTGCTATTAGCAGTGACTCTAAATACTGTAAGCACTTATGAATAACCAAGAATACAATTACATCTCATTTGCCATACATACACATGGTACTCTTTTATGAATCCTAAAAATATACTTCAAAACACTCCTGAAATATCCTAAATATTTTTGGCTTATAGGAGTGAGCTGAAAAAGGTGGCAGAATTCTACTTTCCTACGTTTAAACTAATTTCTCATTCTTTACAGAGTATTCGACTTTTACATTTTCAAAGAAGAGAAGGACTAGAGTTAACAAGGTCTGGCTTCTTAAACCTTGACTTAGGCTTGACTTTACTTTGACTCCAAACATCTTCTAGGACCAAAAATGTATTGTTAGAAATCCTTCCATAATCTAGTTAGAAATATTCTATTGAGAGCCCTATATAGAAGAACATCTAAGTTAGACATGTCAGCAGTGGATGCCATTCAAGACAAATTGCTGTGGATTGGGATGGTTTTCCGATGCCCAAATCTATGAAGAAAATGTAATCCAGTTCTCTGACCGCTCTTCCTCACTATCCCATGTAGATGCAAAAGGGACCAGAGTTAGCGCAAGGAGCCAGTGTAATTCAGCATAAGAACCCATACTTAAGGTGATTATTGAAATTGTTGTCCAAACCTAGACATGTATTTATTTCTGGAAAAAAGTTCACTGACTATGTAGCTAGGACAGCCTGCCTAAATTGCAACTGTTTCAGGCAAATTGTGGCTTATGATCACACTGCCATTATTGGCTGGACAAATATTTGCTCATCATTCTGGGTCTTTGGGCCTCAGCTTTCTTATATTTATTGTATTGAAAAATATGTTACATCTCAATTTCTTTTAATCCTACAGGATGGCCAAGTTAATAACCCTCAATAGTTGAGGACGAGAAAAATATTTATATCCTAAAACATTGTTGGTGGTGGTTCAGTTGCTAAGTCACGTCTGACTTGCGACCCCATGGTCTGTAGCTGGCCAGGCTCCTATGTTGATGGGATTCCCCAGGCAAGAATAATGGAGTGGGTTGCCACTTCTCCAGTGAGCTGCCATTTCTCCAGGGTGTCTTTTGATCCAGGGATCGAACCCGATCTCTTGCATTGCAGGTAGATTCTTTACCAACTTAGCCCCCAGGGAAGTCCCAATTCTAAAATATCACACTGTGTTTAAGCAACTATTCTCCAAATAGTTTATAAATTCACTACAACACATAACCTGTTAGGGGTTTAAGGGAACTGGAAAATCATCAGTTCTTATGGAGAAGATCTGTTTTCTGTTGACCGCAAGCTTTCTTTGTGCCAATAGTGAAACTGCACTGCCAAAATGTACCGTCTTAGGTTTCAGTAGTAAAAGTCCAGCCTTGAGAGCACTGGGGAAAGAGGTGTTCACCAATCTATCTGTTACTGGCCCGTCTATACCTGGAATAGTATATCCAGGGTGAGCTGGAGCAATTCCAGGCACAAATGTTGAGGGCAGCAGTGGCCTGGAAATGACCTTATTTCTAGAGAAGTGGGAATAAATGGGATACTTAGACTAGAAAAAGAAGACATTACACCTAACTTTACAAATCTAGATCTGGAAGAGAGATTTTTGAGTTGCAAAGACTAAGACAATAGCCAATAGACTAAAGTTTAGGGACAAAGTTGGGATCAATGTATCCGATTTCTTTCTCATATTCTACTGTCCATGGGATTTCTCAGGCAAGAATACTGGAGTGGGTTGCCATTTCCTCCTCCAGGGGATCTTCCCAATCCAGGGATCGAACCTGAGTCTCCTGTGTCTCTTGCACTGGCAGGAGGATTCATTACCACTAGTGCCGCCTGGGAAGCCCTCTTATACTCTAACATGTTCACAGACAGAATAGATGCCACCTCTGAGGGAGAGAGCTCCTGCTCACTTAAACTGTTCAAACAGCAGCCAAATTCTGCCACTGAGGAGTGAGGTGTTTCCAGATTGTGTTCTGCAGCATCTGAGGAGGGTCCACAGAAGTGCTGGGGTGGGGAGAAGGATAGAATTAGGATGGTCAGTCCATTCAGTAGCATCAGAGTGCCAGCCTCCAGCCCCGACTAACCACAGCAAGACTGTTTCTGTTTGTTGTTGAATTGTTTTGGTTTCTGGTCTTCTTTTGTTTGCTTAATGTAAGGGCTCTGCTTAGTATTTCCTTTGGATGAAAGGATGTGGGAAAAGGTTCTAATAATGTATCTGTTTTAAACCATTGACTTCAAGGCTTCCTTACAACTCTAAGGTTATAAGAATCTATGATTTTAAATTCAAGACAGTGGTCCCCTGTAAACACCCTCATCATCATTCAGATTTTCAGATAGTCCAGTTCTCAGATTAACTGTTAGTTTGTAACTTCTCAAAGACAGATTGGACAAAAGGATGCAACAAGAGATGTTTGGTCTTCAAATGTTATGTTCTATGTGTAAAAGGAGGAGTAAGCCAAAGTGTGTAAGACACCCAAGCATTTAACTAAGAACATGAGTCAGTAACTCTGAAGCAGTATTTGTTGATGATAAAATACAACTTATGGATGGAGAGAATAACATGGAACTTACATTACCATGTGTAAAATAGAGTCAATGGGAATTTGCTGTATGACTCAGGGAACTCAAACTGGGGCTCTGTGACAACCTAGAGGGGTGGGATGGGGAGGGAGGTGGGAGGGAGATTCAAGAGGGAGAGGACATATGTACCCCTATGGCTGATTCATGTTGATGTCTGGCAGAAACCAACACAATTCTGTAAAGCAATTATCCTTCAATTTAAAAATAAACTTAAAATTAAAAAAATATACAATTTAGGTAACAAGCAAGATGTGGTGGTGGTGCTCAGATGCTCAGTTGTGTCTGACTCTTGTGACCCCATGGACTGTAGCCAGCCAAGCTCCTCTGTCCATGGGATTCTCCAGGCAAGAATACTGAAGAGGGTTGCAGTGTCTTCCTCCAGAGGATCTTCCTGACCCAGGGTTCGAACCCACGTTCTCTGCATCTCTTGTGTTGGCAGGTAGACTCTTTACCACTAGCACCATGTGGGAGGTCCAACCAAGATGTGGCTGCATTTATTTTTTAACTCATCTCCAGAAACCCACTTCTCAGATAAGTCTGAAAATAAAGACTAAATTAAACAAGATGAAATTTGACTAAAAGGCTTCATTTTTCTTGCATAATGTTTTAAAATGTCATTAAAGTTTTTCAAGAAACTTAATGGGTTGAATACCCTTCTTTTTCTCCTGACATCTCACCCTCAAATGATACTGTTTACATATGATACTGTTGTGATTTAACTGATTCTTAGCAAGTGCTTTAAAATAACAAAGAATTCATATTCTGAGACTCAAACTGAAAATTGGAAGTGAATGTGAATTAACAGTCAAGACTATTGAATACCTTTAAAGTAATAGGAAGAATCATTTGGATATAAACATCTATCCCAGTTGCCCTAGGATGATTATAATTTTAAAAAATAAAACTAAAATAAGTGGTGGAGAAATTAAAACACTCTGGTGGGATTGTAAAATGGTACACCCACTGTGGAGAACAATTTGGTATTTACTCAAAAACCTTAAACATAGATCACTACTCCTATTTATATATATGGGCTTCCCAGTGGCTCAGAAGGTGAAAAAACCCACCCGCAGTGCAGGAAACACAGGAGTCACTGGTTCGATCCCCGGAAGGGGAAGATTCCCTGAAGAAAATGGCAACTCATTCCAGTATTCTTGCCTGAAAAATCCCATGGACAGAAGAACCTGGCTGGCTACAGTCCAAAGGGTCGCAAAGAGTCAGACAGGACTGAGGGACCAAGCACAGACATATATACACAAAAGAATTAAAAGGACAGGGACTCAAATAAATACATGGACATGCATGTCCATAGCAGCATTATTCACAATAACTAAAGGTTATAAGCAACATAAATGTCCAACAATGGATGAATAGATAGATAAATTATGGTTTATGCCTACAATGGAATATTATTCAGCCACAGAAGGAATTAGGTGGTGATATATGCTATAACATGAATGAACCTTGAAAATACTATGCTATGTAAAAGAAACCAGACACAAAATGTCACATGTTCTTTGATTCCATTTACATGAAATATTCAGAACAGATAAACTCAGAGAAATAGAAAGCAGAATAGTGCTTACCAGGGCCTGGAAGGTGGGGGTAGGGAAGTAAGCAGTAACTGCTTAATGGATATAGGTTTCCTTTTGGGGTGATGAAAATGTTTTGGAACAAGATAAAGGTGGCACTGAATTTCAAAACTGATCACTTCAAAGTGGTTGGTTTTATATTATGTGAATTGTACCTTAATTAAAAAACATATGAAAGTGAAAGTTGCTTAGTTGTGTCCGACTCTTTGTGACTCCCTAGACTATACAGTGCATGGAATTCTCCAGGCCAGAATACTAGAGTGGGTAGCCTTTCCCTCCTTCAGGGGATCTTCCCAACCTAGGGATGGAACCCAGGTCTCCTGCATTGCAGGTGGACTCTTTATCAGCTGAGCCTCCAGGGAAGCCCAAGAATATTGGAGTGGGTAACCTATCCCTTCTCCAGCAGATTTTCCCGACCCAGGAATCGAACTGGGGTCTCTACATTGCAGGCAGATTCTTTATCAGCTGAGCTACTAAGGAAAAATGTATAGACCAAATTAATTTTATGAATTCCTTTTGGGATGAAATACAAATGTCCTTAATTCTCAAGAACACAATAAACAAACAAAAAGTTGACCTCATCTTTCATGCTCAGTGACAGCTTCTGCTGCCTGGTTTTCAGATTATATTGTCCAGAAAGATTGGTATGGCCCATTCATATCCATCCACCCATCACTCAGCCGCACAGTTATTCAGCACTCACCCGACAGCCTGTGGCAAAAGGCAAACTACCTGCCTTCAAGGAGCTTACAATCTAGTGGGGAAGACCAGGCATAGCCATACAGCTTTGTATGTGATATTTTACTAGAGATCTAAAGTGTCTCATCACTTCAGAGACCAGTGACAGATAGAGAGGTATAAGAAGGCTCCATGGAGGTGGCCAAATAAACAGCCCAATCTCTAAAGACAGTGGGACTTCTTTAGCATTTTATATACTTTCAGGGCTTCCCTGGTGGCTTAGATGATGAAGAATCCACTTGCAGTGTAGGAGATGGGTTCAATCCCTGGGTTGGGAAGATCCCCTGAAGGAGGGCATGGCAACCCATTTCAGTAGTCTTGCTTGGAGAATCCCCATGGACAGAGGAGCCTGGTGGGCTACAGTCCATAGTGTGGCAAAGAATCGGACATGACTGAGTGCCTGAGCACACAGCACAGAGCTTTTATCACACTGTTTTAAGGCTGTTAACATGTCTCTCTGCCCTTACAGATTGCATGATACTTGAGGTTAATAAACATATCCTTGTATCCCAAATGCCAGACAATAGGACTTTTTCTGAATTCTTGGAGTAAAACTCTCTTGCAATCATTCTTACCACACAGAAATAAGGGGTAAATTGCTACAAGAAGACGCAACAAAACTTTAGGTCAAAATGTGTGTTTAAATGGACCACCAGGTTATCTCACTGCCTCAGAATGGCTTTTTCTAAGCAATTGCTGTTCTGAGGCTAGGAATGAAAAGGTGAGTGAGAGGAGCAGAGGCAGGTTTACATGAAACCAATCTAGTATAAGCTTTGGTTCCATCACTTGCACAGACCTCTTTCAAGGTCTTATTGATAACCTTATACTCTGAATTTCATACATATTTTCTCAAAAAGGATCTCCCAAGTTGTATAAGCTTCAAGCTCGACAAAGTCTAGGTTTACCCTGAATAAAAGGAACTCAAGTGGTTTGATTCTGAGAAAATCAAGGTCTTTTGTAAGGAGTAAAGCCTACACTGCTTAAGAAGATGGGGTGTGGAATTGCATTGCCTAGGTTAAAAATCAGATCTATGCCACTTAAGAGACACATGACCTTGGGTCTGATACTTAACCAGTTTAAGCCATTTCCTCAGTTACAAGAAGAGCACCACTCACTTCATGAGAATATGTTTTTCATTCAGCTTTATTTACTGAATACAAACTAGGGGCCAGGCCCTGGAGAGTGAATCAACAAAGGACATCTCCAGATGATGGTGTGAAACGTAGAACCTGTATGTTACTTGGTTAGGTTTGTGCATTACTGGGCTTCCAAGGCAGTGAGGTGGTAAAGAATCTGTCTGCCAATGCAGGAGAGGCAAGAGATGCAAGTTCAGTCCCTGGGTCAGGAAGATCCCCTGGAAGAGGAAATGGCAACCCACTCCAGTATTCTTGCCTGGAGAATCCTATGGACAGAAGAGCCTGGCAGGCTACAGTCCATGAGATCACAAAGAGATAGACATGACTGAGTAACTGAGCACATCCATGCATTACTAGGAGGAAATCTGAATATCTTTTAAACATGGCAGTGGGACCGGATTCCAGGTGAAATTCCAGAAGAGGGTCTTGATACATGAGGCAGTTTTTCAGCAATTAATTTATAGAAAACAAGTGGTTCCTCCCAGGTTTTTTGTGACAGCCCAGAATGTGTGTTGCCTGGCAGCCAGATATTTTTCCTGGAAGCTCATTGCTTGCAGAATCCGCTCCCTCTGATGGTTCAGCAGAGCCTGAGTTTGGCAAGTTGTAAGCCCGATAGACAAGCATTTGTTTCCATGAACTTTTAATTAAGGTTGTATCTGGAGCTTTGAATTGAATTTTTATATGGCAGAGAGGCAACTTCTTGTGTGCTAACGGCTCCACTGCTGTGCAGTAGAAGCACGGGGACCTGCATGTGCCAACAAAGCTACCTTTGAATGTATATAATATCTTCAAATTATATGAGAAAGAAGCCAAGTTCAATGGCAAGAGGAGTTCTGGAGCTCTGCATAATTAAGAGATAGGTCATATTTGTGAATTACACACAGTATCCCTACTCATCACAATGGAAATGTTTTTCTCAGTTCTGTTCAAAACCTTTGTTGAATACCTACCTTTTTTCTTTTCTTTTTCTTTCTTTCTTTTTTTGGATCTGAGATTTAATTCAGGACAAAGACTGTCAACAGAAATATCAAATAACTTCAGGCTAAAAGTTCTAGCATGAAGTTTTTCACATTGGCAGCCCATTTATACAAATTAACTTGATGGCATAACTAGTATTTCATTCTGCTAGACATGAACACAGTCCAACTGAGTCTGTCTTCCATTCTTCTAAAGAGTTTTCTTTGCTTTATTTCAGATTTAACAAACCACTGATGGAGAAAAAAGGGAAAGTGAATCTTCTTCCCTTTCAAACCCTGAGTAACCTTGGCAGCAACATAAGCCTCTATCAAAGGCAAACAAGACTGTAAATAACAATTATTTCCCATTCACAAAAGCTGCCTTTGACAGCCCAAGAAATAACAAATTATAAGTGAATAGCCCCCAAGAGGATTTAAAGCACTTTAATCATCCTGAACCTGTTTTGATGTTGTTTCTTCAGAGTGGAATTATTAACTCCTTTGAGGAACTACAACCAAGTTTGTAATTTCCAGATGTTCTAACTAAGCAGAGTGAAAGGCAGAAAAATCCACTGGCGAGACTTTTTTTGAAAAATGAAAACAAGATATTTTGAGGGCATAAATTCAGGGAATACACTCTACTTCCTTTATATTTTCACTCTAAAAATGTACTAAGGAACTTGTAATATACATTGCCTTTTCTTAGAATTGGAGAAGGAAATGGAAACCCACTCCAGTATTCTTGCCTGGAGAATCCCATGGACAGAGGAGCTTGGTGGGCTACAGTCCACAGGTCACAAAGAGTCGGACACGACTTCACTTTCACTTCTCTTAGAAAACCTAACTACTAGGGAGTCAGAATACATTCATTCTTTTGATTCATTTGCTTCATTTATTCTTTTCTAATCAATTTTTATCATGTTGGCATAGGAACAGGAAGACAGTTGGTATGTGTTGTGTTTTGCCGCTCAGTCGTGACCCACTCTGCAACCCCATGGACTGTAGCTTGCCAGGCTCCTCTGTCCATGGGGATTCTCCAGGCAAGAATACTGGAGGAGGTGGCCATGTCCTCCTCCAAGGGATCTTCCCAACCCAGGGATCGAACCCAAGTTTCCCACACTGCAGGCAGATTCTTTATTGTCTGAATCACCAGGGTAGCCCAGTTGGTATGGTATCCCTACTGGGTTCATACTTGGTGAATGCACCTGAATCTTCATGCACAGACTTCCCTGGCAGTCCAGTGGTTAAGAGTCTGCCTTCCAATGCAGGGACACGGGTTTGATACTTGGTGGAGGAACTAAGATCCCACATGCCATGGGGCAATCAATTCCATGCCCCAACTACTGAGCTCGTGCCACAGTGCAGATGTAGCACATTCAAAAAATAAAAATAAATAAGCCTACATACATGTGAGGCAAGGAATCAAGCTTTAACAGAAAGAACTCTCATCGTGCCAGGAAGCAGTTGTGTGACCGGGTGTGACTTTCTGGGCTGCAGTTGTTCTCACTGTAAGAGGCTCTTCCCAATTACAAAATTCTCTGCTTATGCCGTAGTAACACGGTGCTCATACAACTGGAACTATCGCAGTCACTTTCAGGCAGGTGCTGTTCAAGGATGCTAAAATAAGACCAGGACATAATGAAGAATCAAGGATTTCACCAGAGGAGCAGGTCACACAATGCACAATCAGAGAGTACCAGTTGTGAAGACTCTTGAACTATGTAACTGGATTTCTATTCTGTTTTGATACAATAACAGAGTCCCTAAATGGAATTATACTTAAGACTAAGAAGAGGCAGCTGGTGGTAATGTATGTATAATTCTATCAAAAAATTCAGTGGGAGCCACAATGCAAAAATGAGATGGGTCAGGTGATTAAATTTGTATACATATCTAATATTTCCAGAAAATGACAATATCTGATATTATTTAAGAAAGAATACCCATAGTGTCTTTCTATGAACATATTTCTATATTCCAAATGTTCATAGCATGACCTTGATATTATTTTGTCACATGTACTTTATCCCAGACATGGAATGTAAGCTACTCTGTATATTTCAGAACTGTTTTTTTTCTTTTCAAATCCTGTAGCTCTCTTTACAGATTCACAGGCTAAAAATGCTTTGTTACAGGGCTACAGTTCTTCTGACAGAAAAATAGGCGTTCTACCTGTTCAAAAACCAGAGCTGCTTCTGCCTAAGGCATTGAGGAGGAATTCGATGAGTTAATAATTAGGGACACTTCATTCTGATCCTTCAACAAAGGCAATTATTTCAGTTTTAATATCAGGGTCACATTTTTATGTTACAGTTGATTCAGAGGATAGCTGTAAAATATGTAACATTCAGAAGGCCTTTGGTTTTCTCTTAAATTATTCCAAACTGCTAGACTAGCACTTTGGATTTGGGGATTTGGGACTGAGACATAATTAGAAGAAAGCCTGGCATTGACAACAGTGATCCAATACCTTCTATTTCCCCCAAGAGAAAATTATAAAGGATATGCTAAGTCTCCATTAGTGAAATCATAATGTGACAGTCATTACCCTTTAAAATTTAAACAATAGTTACCACAGTAAGTTAAAATTCTGCTAGACAATGTAACTTCTGCTTGTTAGGTTCATCTTGCAGATCAAACATAGTTGTATACAGGCATTTTTGCATGATTCAATCTGCTAGTTAGCTTTAGGTAAACTTTTTTACATTTCATATAAATTTTACAACTTTAGATAACTGCAGCATTCTAATTTCTAATTAAATGGTTATTTTATCTAGTACATTACAGACTTTTTCCTGGAGGACATGGTTTACCACCAAACTTTTCAATGATTAAGTTAATGTGGATGTGAATAGTTTTTAACCTGCATATACATTAGTAACTATGTTTTGGTTTGTTTCTTGAGGCTAGAGCAAAACTTACCAATTTTAATTTTACTTGGGTTGTTTCTGAGATTTCTATCAATGCTGACAGTCACTCATCAGGGTAAAGCACAACAACAGTCACTTTTATTATCGGATCAACAAAAGTCATCAAAACATACTGTAATACTTATGGCTCTTGATATTTATTTAAATCTATGAAACAAGGAATGAACATTCACTGGTTAAACATTGTAAGAACTTGTATCCTTAACAGTACTCATTATATATATAACACTGTTCATAATTCGCTTCAAATGCCAGACTTAAGTAATGGGAATACTCCTTGAGCAAAGCATAAGTAAATCACTGCAGTGGAATTCAATTAGATTAAATCTGCCGTTCTTTGGTACAGAAGCAGAGGAGCAGCAATGCCTGAAAGCACAATCATGTAGCCCCTGACTTGGAACAAGTCCACCAGGCTCGCCCTTGGAAACTAAGACAGAGTAGGGCACACTTTGTGAATGAGTTTGCACTGCAACAGAAAGAAGCAAAGAAAAACTTGGCCTTCTTCCCTCAGCACTTCCACAAAGACATAAATTGTGCATTGAAGGATGTAGACAGGAGAAACCTCTCCAACTTAAGCTCCAGGGAAAGGTCTGCTTTGTATTCCTTGGAAACTCACAAAGACACTAGTGTGGAGTTTAAGGACTGTCAAATTTTTCTTCAATTGGGAATATGCCAAGGGACCCAGACATCCCTAATCACGTGTGGGTCAGAGAAGAAAAAAAAAACAACTGGGCTGGAGAGTTTATGGAAAGGAACTGGATAGTTTCCCATGTCAAGGATAGCCAAATTGTGCTTCTGATCTACTGAGGAGCAGATGGAAGGAGAAGGGAAGAGATGACTTTGAGCTGGCTGCAGATCTCATCCTGGCATTCAGG
The DNA here is from genome assembly GCA_006408695.1 of Aepyceros melampus. NCBI lineage: Eukaryota > Metazoa > Chordata > Mammalia > Artiodactyla > Bovidae > Aepyceros > Aepyceros melampus. The sequence continues at coordinate 302,098 of SJXQ01000685.1, read as the reverse complement.
TGAGTTGCAACTTTTCCCTAGAATTCTTAATAGAAAGAAAACTACTTATGAATTTTATGTTGTGAAAAAGACAAAACTTAACTAAAAGCACTAGAAAAATCTCAAATACCCAAACCAAAAACCCGTGGTTCTTTTAGTTTTAGGTAAAGTGTCTACATGGATTTTTTTCTTGAAAATTTCCTTCTCTCTTTATGATGGAGAAAAGTACACATTTTCCTTTTTGATTAAAATGTGCATATCTGGACAGTACTATCTGTGGTCTGCTTGGTGGTGGCATTTGATAATTTATTAAATGACTGATAACAATTATATCTTTAACTTGAATGAAAGTTCTCTGCACTTTGAACGTCAAATGCAGTCAAATCTGCTTATAAGATGAGCTAAGGTAGAGAAGGAGACTCAAGAATAGGTAAAGACAAATTTCCTGTCCATCAACAATGCAGTTGAAAAGGGACAAAAATTGGATTGTGGGAACTGGAAGGTGGTGCATTTGGCTGCAAAATTAAATAAGTTCAACTGTATATGTGAAAAGGTGTTTTGTCACTTGTGCGCTCCATGTAGTGAGAGTATCTATACCTAGAAGCATCTCATTAGTGCAGAGGCACCCAGAATGAAATTCTCAGAGATAACTGTACAAATGCTGTATCACTGGCTGTAAAACAAAAATATTATACATGACTTTTTAATATCTCCTCAGAGGGACATAATCAGGAAAATGTATTTGCTTACCAAGAAAACATATCAAATAAGTAAATGATTCAATATGTAAGAAAAATTTTTCATTAATATTCTTCATAAAATTGTTTCATAAAAAAGCTTACATATGAAAATAATTTTTCACTGAAATAGATTTACTCTTTGATGTTAACAGACTTAGCTGTTCAAATTAATTTTAAATTTTGTGAAAAACAATATAAAATGTTGGCTTTGTTATGATCTATGAAATTACTTTTTAATATTTCTTTGTACCCTTGAGCAATTTAAAATCTATGAAGTAATACATTTTTCCATAGGATACAATCACCATGGTGGTTCTGAAACCTTAATTTTTGTATTAAACAAAAGCGTTAGGTTTTGGAGTTTACTGGGGCAAAAAAATGAAATACACAATTGCCTTGAAATAGTATCTACAAGTAATAAAATATTTATACATGACTTAACTGTTTTTATATAAAAATGTAGATTTTTAATCCATTATAGTCAAAGTGTAAATGGTGTAAATTAACTCAGGTAAATACTTGTGCTAAGTGCTCTCAGGTGAATTGCAATCAAAATTAAGATCTACAATTTAACAAGATAAAGTCACCTCTAACTTACTCTTTGTTAATTTCAAACAAGTGGAATTAAATATCATTATTAAAATTAGGCTTTATGGAGTTAAAACCTTCCATGTACAATGTTTGTCCAGTGTTATCTAAAGTTATAAAATTTACCTGTAAGCCTTCTATTAAATAATTCTAGGATTTCATAAAATTGTCTCCATGTCTGGGAAAACTTCTAGCTAACCCCTCAAAATGCGAACATACCTGAAATGAAGATGGTATCAAATATCTCATGATTAGGTTGCTGTTTTCAATCTGATATTTTGATAACATGAACTTGATCACTTTCAGAAAGCCCTTTCTAAATTTAAATGCAGAAATACAGGCCATTTCACTCATTAAATGGAATTCAATACAATTGAAATGGAAACAGTAAGGTGATAAAAACTTGACTTTCTGTATTGAATAAAAATAATTCAGTGTTTTAAAAACAATAAAACATAGGCCACATCCACTCCTTCAAAGTACAGTGTAAGTTACATTGGTGTAAAGGCATGTTATGATCCATTCTGAGATGTCTCTCTGGCAGCTTAACACTGTCACAAGCTGGTGTTAAGCTGTTTTATCCGTGAAGCTTCCAAAAGGTTTACCAATAAAAATATAATCACCTTTTCTTTCAAGTTGTTTTATGAGAAAAGTGAATTCAATTTTTAATTATTTCTAGCAAATAAGGATTCACTGCAATGTAAAACCCAATTTTCATCATGATTATGTCATTCCTTGGCACATAAATGACCAAAATGTATTGTACTTAAAACTGAGTGCTCAAAAACATATGTGTAGATGGACAAATAAGCCATGGTGTATGTTATGACCCATTTTGGGGAATTAAGATATTATCCATGTAATTATTTAATTCAAATAATGAGAGTGTTTACCTATAACATATATTGTGTTAGCTTAATGAAGGAAGATTATGATGCTGACTAGAACTATATTTATGTTCTATATTTTAGCTGGTTTTAACAATCAAAAATAAGCAGAATTGGAAATTACCATAGGTCATTCCCAAATCCCATTAAAATACACAATTTCAAATTTCTTTAAAACTCTGCTTGATGCACAGGAAGAGAACTAAACTGGGAGCCAATAGACAGGGCTGAACTTGGACAAGACATTTCACCTTCCAATGTTCCATTCTCATTATACTGTGAATAAAACATGGGCTAAATTTCTCTAACTCTACTGGATGCTCTAAGGTCCTTTTCAGCCTAACCACTGCACGATCCTTTCAGCCTTTATCTTCATATTTCATTTCCATTTATTTTTTCCTGACTGGACTTCTGATAGCCAAATGGCCCCATATGGCTGACATGGCCAAAATAAGAGAAAAAGAAAAAGTTTAAAAACTAGAGAAAGTGAAACTCATTCAGTCATGTCCGACTCTTTTGACCCCATGGACTGCCCATGGAATTTTCCAGGCCAGAATACTGGAGTGGGTAGTCTTTCTCTTCTCCAGGGGATCTTCCCAACCCAGGGATTGAACCCAGGTCTCCTGCATTGTAGGTGGATTCTTTACCAACTGAGCTATCAGGGAAGCCCCAGGACTGAGAAGTTATAGCCAAATAAACACCTTTGATAAGGCAAGAATTTACAGTGAACTCCCAAGTTGTACAAAGGTTTTTAAATGTGTAATTATTTTTTTAATGTACTACATTTTAAGAATGAAGACAAAGTGATTATTGACAAATAAAGTGCCCTTGAATAAATTTGGAGCTCTTAACCCCTTAGGGCCATTGACATTGACTGTAGGATGCTTTGAATATGCCAGGTTACTCAGTGAAGAGTAAAAAGCCCATAAAAAGAAGAACACTATATGAAGAAAGGAGAAAGAAATTAAAAATTAAAACATAAAATTGGTCAAGTCATAAAAATATAATTAAAAAAGTCCTCTGAGGCATTCTATCACGATTAACATAAAGAGTTGTAACATTTTCAATTAAAAAGGGAGATAATTCATTATAAGATGAAATGTAGGCCTCTCCAAGTATTATTTCATACAAGTCTTTTCAGAGATCACCAAAAAGGCTTAAACAATATTACCATGAAAGACTATTTTGGAATATCTTAATGATCTGTTTAAAATGTTGAATAAAATTGATAGCTATCACTGTTAATCCATCAGTTCTACCCAGCCAAGGAAATATAGTAGCCATTCACCATAAGCAATTACTTTGAGGGATTCTGTGATTATCCTGAGACTTCAAATAAAAGCAGACTGTTTTATTTGCACTATAAAGCAAATTGTTAATATTTTATACTTCTTCAATAGAAAGATGGCAATTTTGAGAAATTCTAAATCCCGAAGAATCAATTTGACACTTTTTGGGCTGATTAACTTCAGGATGCCTTGGACACAGTAAGTCCTCAATAAAAATGGAATGAAGTTGCTAAAGCCCTATTCTCCTTACATTCAGTTCAGTTCAGTTCAGTTCAGTCGCTCAGTCGTGTCCGACTCTTTGCGACCCCATGAATGGCAGCACGCCAGGCCTCCCTGTCCATCACCAACTCCCGGAGTTCACTCAGACTCTCGTCCACTGAATCCGTGATGCCATCCAGCCATCTCACCCTCGGTCGTCCCCTTCTCCTCCTGCCCCCAATCCCTCCCAGCATCAGGGTCTTTTCCAATGAGTCAACTCTTCACATAAGGTGGCCAAAGTACTGGAGTTTCAGTTTTAGCATCATTCCTTCCAAAGAAATCCCAGGGTTGATCTTCTTCAGAATGGACTGGTTGGATCTGCTTGCAGCCCAAGGGACTCTCAAGAGTCTTCTTCAACACCACAGTTCAAAAGCATCAATTCTTCAGTGCTCAGCCTTCTTCACAGTCCAACTCTCACATCCATACATGACCACAGGAAAAACCATAGCCTTGACTAGACGGACCTTAGTCACCTCCCAGCATCAGGGTCTTTTCCAATGAGTCAACTCTTCGCATGAGGTGGCCAAAGTACTGGAGTTTCAGTTTTAGCATTATTCCTTCCAAAGAAATCGCAGGGTTGATCTCCTTCAGAATGGACTGGTTGGATCTGCTTGCAGCCCAAGGGACTCTCAAGAGTCTTCTTCAACACCACAGTTCAAAAGCATCAATTCTTCAGCACTCAGCCTTCTTCACAGCCAACTCTCACATCCATACATGACCACAGGAAAACCATAGCCTTGACTAGACGGACCTTAGTCGGCAAAGTAATGTCTCTGCTTTTGAATATACTATCTAGGTTGGTCATAACTTTTTTTCCAAGGAATAAGCGCCTTTTAATTTCATGGCTGCAGTCACCATCTGCAGTGATTTTGGAGCCCCAAGAAACAAAGTCTGACACTGTTTCTACTGTTTCCCCATCTATTTCCCATGAAGTGATGGGGCCAGATGCCATGATCTTCATTTTCTGAATGTTGAGTTTAAGCCAACTTTTTCACTCTCTTCTTTCACTTTCAACAAGAGGCTTTTTAGCTCCTCTTCACTTTCTGCCATAAGGGTGGTGTCATCTGCATATCTGAGGTTATTGATATTTCTCCCAGCAATCTTGATTCCAGTATGTTAGTTCCCACCAAAAACTATTCCCAGGCTCATCATTGTACCTGAGCAATGGTTGTCAAAGAGAGTTTTCTGGGTTGTTATTATTATGTAAATATGTCCAACGGGGTTAAATGATGTGACATGTGTCCCTTACACAGCAGGAATTATCTGAAATATTAACATGCTGATATATATTACAAGTCTCCAAGGGGGATACATAGTAGGTAGCCACCTCAGATAGATTTGTTCTGTATCTCTTGAAACATGTCACTGTGCTGGGAGCCAGCGTGAGGAATCCCACCAGTGATAAGGTCACGCGGCAGAGATTTGATGGGCAAGGACGAGTCAGATCTCAGATTTTCCCCCTGGCGTTTCCTGAGCATGGCGTTTCCTACCCCCAAAATAAGAATCTGCCTGCTTTTCCACTCTTCTGACTTTCTCTGGAAAAAGTTAACTCAGGGCTTTAGTCTTCTACTGTTTTGGTAAAATCACCTTGAAAATGATGTTGTGTATGGTTGACACCCTTGGCCAACCATCCAAATTCCCCTTCATTCTAGGCTCACTCCCTCTAGATGCTCCTAACACAATGTGTCCAATAATATATGATGTCTAATGTTTTCTTGTTTATCAAACATACAATCTTGCTGAACCTGTACCAATCTCCTTGCAGGGGACACAATACGGAAGATGCATTTTTTTCCCTCTCCCTCTTATTTCATTGTTGCATGTTTGTTTTTTCTTTGTGGTAGACACACTTAACATGCTTTCCTTGTTTACATTTCTGTATATATAATTTGTTCACTAGTGAGCCCGAAGGAACAACCTGTGTAACATATGGAAGTCATTAGAACTGCTTTAGTAGGAATGAAAGAAAAAAAGCAAGGAAGGGGAAGAGGAAGAAAAGAAAGAATAACACTCAGCTTCTGATGACCAAAATCAAGTCTTGAGTCAAGAGTCATGAAGGTCAGAATTGATAAAGAGAAGAGTTGTTTACAGACTTATTCACTCTCATTTGGCATGTTGAGAGCCAAGCCTGGCTACTAGATCTAAGAATTCATTATATACCGGAAGTAGAGAGAACTCAGTGTAATGGAAAGAAGGTAGACCACTACTGCAGGGCTGTGGAGGAGAAAGTTGTGGAGGTAAGGGAAGCAGAGGAAGATGTCTTGATTTTCTTTCTTTATTTCAAAATCCCAGCAGGTAGAAGTGTTAGATTGGATGAGGGTGTGCTGAGCATACAGAGGCTTTATCTTGCTTCCTATATGGGTTTTGGGGGATAGACAATTTCGCAGGGCGCCTGGAACAAACTGGGAGGTCCAAATGGTTGGATACAATGAGGGGATCCAAGTAACCTGGGTACATTTGGGAAGATATTCCAAAGTTCCACTGCGCTCCATCAGAAAAGTGGCAAAGGCAGCTGATGGCGCTGGCTGAGACATCTCCAGCTCAAATCATCCCTGCACCCTGGCTACCGAGTGATCAGACCAGTTAGGGGTCAACCGTGAGTCAGCTAGACCTCAGGAGGATATGCCAAGCCCCCAAAGGCAAAACCCACAGTTCAGAGCAGCAGCCTGTCTGCCACACACAAACCTAGACGCAATTCAGTGGGCCCCAGCCAGTGTGCACACGTGAGCCAGCACAATACTGGGCCAGATCTATAGGATGTTGAATTTCACCTACTTATCCATGACTGTTTAAATGAGAACAGGTTGAGACATGTTTAACTGGTGAGTCTGAAATGCCCCCTACCTGGTATGGTAAGAGTTCGAAATGATCAGACCAGTCTTAGAAAAATAAACGAGGATTTTCTCGGCGTAGCTAACTATGTGCAAATTTTCAGCACCTTTCATTGTCCTAAGACTCTTGTTTTCTATACCATGTTTCATATTCTCTTTTGTATTGTTATCTATCTTTTTTAAAGCTAGGATGTCCTGTGTCTGCTTTTGATAATATAGCTTCATGAAGACAAGGACATATTATATTTCTATATTTTACTATATATTATCAGCATAGTACTCACACATATAGCAACAATATTAATTATAATGCTTTTTCATAATTCTGCCCAATTCTATACATAGTGATCATATTTGGATTATACAATAAATTTTCTATTACAGTTGAAGAGGTATAGTATCTCTTAGCTTATTGTGCCAGAAGAGAATTTTCAATCAACATAGAAATGAGTGCTGTGCAATGATCACTCACAGAATCATACAGTTACTTTTACCCAACAGTGGAGGTTCATTATGGTCATTATATGTTACAGATAGCTGGCATTTTTTAATAAGAAAAATAATGACATCTTGGACATATTTATTGGCAGAAACTCTAGTACATCTTATTTCAAAGTGGAAGATGTTCATAAAAGATATATAATATAAATCATGAAGCCAAGTTAAAATAGACTTTGTCTCAAGCAAGATATTTGCAGGTTCTCTTTATAGTGAAAAGAAAACTCAGTGCAGTGACTTCTCCAGATTTGACCTTTCTGGGTGGCTTACCTGAATAAAATGAGAAGAATTTAAAAATAACAAAAGAAGCTCTCATACCAAAATGGGGTTATACACTGGAAACAAAGTGTCTTTATGTTACTGTTGCCTGAGTTAAGGGGTAGAGTTAAATATAATGTATTTGTTCACTCTTGCATTTTTTTCCCCCAGCACGGAGTGTGTAAATAAGAAGCTCAGGCCTTTTCAAACCTATACCACCATATTTCATTTATGGCATCCAATAAGGTCAAAAGGCAAAGAATAAAAACTCCCAGCATGGGCTAACTTTGTCAATTTAAAATGTGGTTCACTATTCAGCCCGTTGTTAAGCAAGCTGTTCAAATAATGTCTTGGTTCACATGTCTGTGGGTCTCTGCGAGGCTTCAAAGTCTGGGGAATGGCCTATGCAAGTCTGAAATCTAACCTTCCTCACCCTTCCATCTTTCTGTCTCCTGTTTTCTGATCTTTTTAATCCAGAACCTTTAATAGAAAAATTCTGTTGCCAGACTGAAAACGGCATGGGGTCAACATCCCATACAGGTTATTTAAAGCAACATCTACAGTCTTTTAAATGTTTCAAGAGCAGTTTAGTTCACCTCTGGGTACCCTTTTTCAAACATGTTCTATTAAACACACATAAACACACGTCAAACATATTTAAGATAAGATTATCAAAAGCCAAAAACCAGATAAACCTAAATGCTTAAATAAAATACTCTTTAAGCAACATATATATCTCAGTTCAATTAATTAATATAGAAGCAAGACATTTTAAATAAACAATGTGAAGGAGTAGATAACAGAATATAGTGGAACCAAATCTACTGTCTTCAAGGAACAACTACTTCTAACAATAGGGTCACAAAGAGTCAGATACAACAATTCAACAATAGCAACAACAACTTCTAACAAAACCAATAAACTGAACCAATAGCTAATAAGAAAATCAAGTACATGTTAGACACAGAAAGCCCTAATTTCCCACATTAAATGCAATAGGCAATGTAGTCCAGCATTTTCCTTGCTATCTCCAAGTGGAAGTCAACTCTCATAAAACTAGAATAAAATCATCAGATGTTGTGTATATTCTACTGTGAAATCTGATTTACAAATCAAAGGGCTTTTGTTCTTTCCCCTGTTACTCATTTCCCTTCTGGATTCTTCTTCAGCCACTCTTTTAAAGGCAAAATCTTGGCTTAACAACATACCTAGAAAAACGACACTCTCGGTAACTAACTTATAGCAGGACATCCGTAAAATAATGTGTCTGTGTCAGAATCATGAGAAAAGGTAGGGACATATCCATTTCAGTAACAATAAAAATGCTTTCGAAAAGTAGGATTTAATCACCATATTGTGCAGAGTACCCATGGACCATCCAAAACGCTACAGAGCAAAGAACTCTTCTACTGGAGGACACCAGATTAAGGAGGTTCTCGGCAACAATTAAACTGAAAGACTCTAATAACAGGACACAACACAAGCAAAAACTTAAGCAAAATGCCTCTATGTGGAGTTTTATATTTGATCAAAATCTGAATGGAAGGCAGTCAAGAAATATTCAATAAAAGTAGAAAGAAGTAAAAAAAAAAAAGAAAGAAAATCACACAAAAATAATTTATGAAAGCCAAGTTTTCATCCTCACTCAGTCAACTCTTGGGCCCTTCTCCAGACTGGAAAACAATGTATGCTATGACACAACTCCAAAGTAAGATCTCAGGGAAAAACTTTAATCTAAAAAAGATTGAACACATACCAGCACCTTCAATATAAAGCATGTCCAAAGCCCCCTCACGTGTTCAGGTTTGCTATTTGGTTCTCTCAGGCAATTCACATGCAGCTTTGAAGCAACACCATGCCGCACAATAAAACGAACACTTACCAGACAAATCACCACTCCCTGAAGCAACGAAGAGAAAACATCACTTACCTAGGAAAAGAAGAAAGGAGTAGAGATTAAGATGTTATCACCTAAAGACTATTATAGCAGTTCTTAGATTGTCCCATCCTCTTTACTGCCTGGATTTTCTCAGTGAACATTATTAGGCTTTTCAAACCAAGTTTTAATTTATTTATGACATAAAGGGATTTTGTATGAGAAGTGATTTCAACAAGACAGTACCATCTTGCAAAATCCCCTGTGAGCTCATTTTGCCCCAAGTCACTGACATATACCCACAGGCAAGCACAAAGGGGAAGAAGGTAACAAGAATCTGAAGGAATGAAAACACACCCTTCAGCTGTTTCTACTAAGAGCAAACGATTGTCAAGGAACTGGGCATCAAGAGTGCTTTGCCGTGAACTTGTAACAGGATATGGAAGGGAATGCTGTGCTGTAATTAGTCTCTCAGTTGTGTCCAACTCTTTGAGACCCCATGACTGCAGCCCACCAGGCTCCCCTCTCCATGGGGATTCTCCAGGCAAGAATATTGGAGTGGGTTGCCATGCCCTCCTCCAAGGGGATCGTCCTCACCCAGGGATCAAACCCAGGTCTCCCACATTGCAGGAGGATTCTTTACTGTCTGAGCCACCAAGGGAGGCTATGCCCTTAACCAGACCTGGACCATCCCCAGCCTGCATACCTAGATTTAACCAATGGTTTGAGAGTATGTTCAAAGTTTTCTAGGAAGAAGCAATAATGATAGCTTATTGGCTCCCAAAGCTCAGTGATCATGAAACATAGGTTTTTATGATTTTAGGTTAACTCTGATTCAAAATATTTTTATTGTCAAGTTATTCAAAGTGCAGAACATTTACAATTTGTATGAACTTTTAAATTTCAGTGCTAATTGGTTATCAAGTGAAAAAATATTGACAAGCCTAAGAGATGCCAGGGATTGCTGGCTGTCACTAGAACCAAGAAGAACCCTAGAGCAGATGCTTCCTTTGCCCCCACCCCCAGCCCAAAGACCCAAACCTACTGACAACTTTAATTCAGATTTCCAGCCTCTGGAACTGTGAGACAAGAAATTCCCATTGTTCAAGGCACACAGTTCGTGCTAGCAGTCCTAAGAAATTAATACAGATTTGTGGAATAGAAAGGAAAAAATATCTGTAAGAATTATTATGAAGATATTCTGTAGTCCATCTGAATAGGAATGTATATGAGTTTGGATCCTCTGAGAATCAAATGCCAAGACAGGATTAAACATGCAAAGATTTGTGAGAGAAAACACCTGGGAGGAAGGGTCTGGGGAGAAAGTTAGGGAGGCTAGGAGACCATGACCACTGTCTGACCCCAAGGGAGGAGCAAGCGAGGGGCAGTTGGGTGGGAGGTGCTTAGACTGCAGCCTCAGAAAGATCTGGCAAAGTCATTGAGGCTCCTTTAGCCTCTCCCAGGAAGGGAGGGATCCTTGGTATCCCCATGTTCTGCACCAGGTCACTGGCCTCGTGCCTTCTGTCAATCAGGACTTGTCATGGCCTCTATGCAATCAGATAGTCAGGGAAAAGAGACAAGGGTGACTTGCCTTGAGATGAGTTCAGTTTCTATATATGCAGAGTGTTAGGCACCAACTGTATGCTCAGGGGATGGAAGGGGGCTCAGGGGTGCAAGTGAGAGGATGAGATTGAATTTCTGAAAAAATGGCTATAGTTTCAGGAGAACAGATGAGATGATGAAGGGCCAGGGAAAGAAGAGACCCTGGTGTAAGCCATAAACTTAACCAATAGGAAAGAGGCATCCAAATTAACAAGGTTTTTAGAGGAGAGATAGAGATGTATGGAGCTTCCCAGGTGGCGCTAGTGGTAAAGAACCCACCTGCTAATGCAAGAGACATATGAGAGGTGGGTTTGATCCTTGGGTTGGGAAGATCCCCTGGAGGAGGGCATGGCAACCCACTCCAGTAATTCTTGCCTGGAGAATCTCATGGACAGAGGAGCCTAGTGGTCTGCAGTCCATTGGTTCGCAAAGAGTTGGACATGACTGAGCACACATGTACACACACAAGGGATATGTGAGGCCTCCTGGGGCAGGGCTGCCCTGTCCTGGGAGCCCAGGGAAAAGGTTTTTCAGGAGGAGGAGCGGTTGTGGAGTCTGATATGCAGAGTGATCAAGAAGAATGACTAGAGAGGGAAGCAGTGGGTTTCCATGATTAGGGGAACTTTCAAGAAGGTGATGGAGGTGAAAGTCTGAGTTGTGTAAGGTCAGGTCATGGACCAGCAAATATAGACGTTATATTTACTCCTTTCCTGGTAGTGAGCAGAAGAAGGACAGGAGTTAAGGGGGGGGAAAACAGCTGATATTCTGAGGGACAATATTTGCTTTTGAGTATTATCTGAACACTTGCTATCAGATACAATGATATTCTAACACAGGGGTCCCCAACCTCACCTCTGGGATCTAATGCCTGAGGATCTGATGTAATAATAATAGAAATAAAGTGTACAATAATTGTAATGTGCGTGAATCACTCCCCTCCCCGATCCGTGGAAAAACTGTCTTCCAGGAAATCAGTTCTTGGTGGCAAAAAGATTGGGGACCACTATTCGAAAAGATACAGTGTTTCTCAGCTCCTGAACTGCCAGAAAAGCCCTTAGGTATCTGTTCTGGGATTCATGGTCTCCAGAAAGAAAATACAATGGAAAAGAGGCACTGAGAATACAACAAGCATCATATATATACTTTTAAGTGACGCAGTTTACATGATAATGTCTCTCTCTTTCACTAGACAAGAAGTTTTTTATCTCCAATCCATTGTCCTCTGCCAGAAAGATAAATCCACCGTCTCTTCCTTCTTTGGCTTAATTGGGGATTCGTTCAGCAAGTCCCTTAACACACCGTGGTTACAAGCCCACAGCTGCTGCTGCAGCCTTCCCACAGGGAGCTCTTAGCCAACAACAGGCAGATCAATATCTGCCCATTTGGAAGCCGTGGTGTTCCTGCCGCTTCCACACTGACCTCCTCAGATGCTCACACCCTGAGGGGCTTTCTTGCACTCCAATCTGCCCTCCTCCCCCGCCGACCTTTGTTAATCACAGACAAGTTACTGAGAAGTTAAGCAAAGCATTTAGTCACCAGATGTCTTGATGTCTAAAGACCAAGTCAAATGGGACATTCTATCACAGCTCATTTATATTTCCTTTTACTTAGCATTTTTTCAGGGAATATGCTTGTCAGAGATAAACTGAGGCCTAGGAAATATTCGTTCTTCCCAAATCAGAGAAGGTGTGAAAGCTGGAGGTGGTCTCTTCCTGGTCCTTCTCCCTGTCCCCCATACCACTTCAAATGGGATTTAATACTATCTACTGGTAAAGGTGCCCATTAAAAAAATGCACACACACGCACCACACATACACACAATCAGTGTGAAACACTTTGAATTCCACAGTACCCTGTTTCGGTCATCACGTTTTAGAAAAAGACATTTTATTTTGGTAGGTTTTTATTTTTAAATACCATGTCATTGGGTTGCCTTTGCCATCCCTTTTTGGGGGTTCATAACTGATAATTTTGTATGAAGCAGACAGACACAGTACATCTCCAATAACTAGACTCTGTTTCAGTGTGAGTTATTAAACTGCTTGGGCTATAAACTGAAATGTAAGATGATAAAGGCCTGGATGATATTAAAGCACTACTTATTGTTGCAAATGCAGGCATGTTTGGAATTCCAATGCCAGTAAGAGTTTCAGCTACACAGTGCCAAGCCCTCCGGAGGGGAAATCTGCCAAAGCCCCTTTAACCACATGCCTGTAGGAATTTGTGCACTTAATTAAATGCACATACTAAGCAGTTAAACAGCAGAGTCACTGTTTATTCACATACATATCACTGAATCACCAGATGGCATGTAATAGAGATCTAAACTCCCTGATGGTGTGTTACACATCACACAAAGCACACTAAACACAGGTGGGGACTGTCTCTACTGTTTGTATAAGCTGTACAGATAAATCTAACGAAGAGAAAAATAACACACAACATAGCAAATTGGAGAAAAGAGACTTTAAGACGTCTTAATTCCTAAGCATTCAGGAAAGACACTGCCAACTTTGAGCATTTGTTTTCAGAAGTCCTCTGAACATGGTCTGGAATAATTTAATTAATCATACCCTTTCTAATCATGATGTCACCTCTGATCACAAGACACAGCAAATATGACATCTGTGGAAAAGTAGAATATATGATATTGGTTGATATTGCATAAATATTTCTTGGTAGACTTCAGTTTCTAGACTTTTACCACGATCAAAGTCCCTTCATTACAGAACAGTGGCTTGATCCACAGAAGATGCTCTGTGGCCAACTTTTCTTTTGCACCCGGACTGAATACAGTCCAGGGTATCTGTGGTGAACAGACCCTAAGGGGCTTCCACTCCTGGAGTCCATGCCCTTGTGTAAGGGCCTTCTACTGAGTGTGGGTAGGGCCTGTTGACTTCTCCAGCCTCATCTCTTGACACTGATCCTTGCCTCCCACAAAGCTACACAGCGCCCTGCCAGTGCTTCCCCCACAGAGAACCTCTGTAGCTCCTAAACTGTGCCAAGTTACCCAACCTCTGGGCTCTGCACAAGCTACTCGCTCTGCCTGTTCCTCACCTGCTCTCTGCCTGGCTAGTTTCTACTCTTTCTTTAGAACTCTGCTCAGATATCACTTCTCTTGGGAACCCTTCCAGATTCCCATAAAACTGAGTTAGTTCTTTCCTAGGTGATCCCATCACATCATATTCTAATTCCTTTTGGTAATAATCAATGGAGTCCCATTTTAAATAAAGCAAGCTAAAAAGTATTGGAAAAATGTGCTGGGGTATCTCATGAAACCCAAAAGCATATTTGAAAAACTTATGCCTCAAGAAAGGTGAGAATGAATTCAGTGACTGGGAAGCCATCAGAAAATGGGGCTACTGATGGCTCAGCCTCCCTCTTTTCCTCTTTTCAGAGTGTGGCAACATCCTGCCACTCTTCTTCTGTTAGGCAGCTCCGTGCAAGATAAAATACCTCTTCTCCCATGGCCCTGCACGCATGCTTTGCTCAGTCACTTCAGTCGTGTCTGACTCTTTGCAGCCCTATGGACTGTAGCCTGCCAGGCTCCTCTGTCCATGGCATTTCTCCAGGCAAGAATACTGGAGTGGTTTGCTAAGCCCTCCTCCAGGGGATCTTCCTGACCCAGGGATTGAACCTGAGTCTTCTGCGGCTCCTGCATTGCCGGTGGATTCTTTACCACTGAGCCACCAGGGAAGACCGTTGTGGCCCTAGATTTTATTTATTCGGTTCAAACAATCCACCCTGATACATTAGCATTTCTCAACCCCACTCCTGAAAGACGAGAAAGAGATTCTACCTGGCCAGCTAAAATTGACATCCTTGGGATGATTATGATGGTTAAAGGATAAGAGCTGTTGAGGTGCCCTCCTGTGCTTAGGGGTGCTGTTCTCAGACAAGGGGAGTCAGGTTATTGATTATCACACTGCATGCAATTGTCTGGTTCCTGGTCAGTCTCTTCCACTACTCGATAAGCTCTATGAGGGCAGAGTTTGTATCTAAATTTCCATTGAGTGCCTATTATCTGACACATCAGTCAGTACAAAAGAAGCACTCAGTAAATAGCAACTGAATAAGTAAAAAGCATTGTATGCTTTCCCTTTGATTAATCATGTTGTCAGTAAAAACAAAAATTATTTAATTTAGTCATAAAAGTATTGACTAAAAAATGCTTCTTTCCCATAGTCTTCAAAACAACTAGAGAGAAAACTGAAGGACTGTAGCTTTGCTTAGCACAGATTAGTGATGGATATAACTGATTCACTCCTCCTCTCACACTTCCTAAAATAGACTCATCTTCTTTAAGCCAGTATTTCCTAGAAGTTGAACACAAGGCATAGGCTCATTGAAGACTCAATCACCTCTTGAATTACAAAGAATTTTTACTTCGCTTGAAGCTCTACTATTATTCATAAATGACTCAAATTAACCAGCCATGAATTTTCCCACTGAAAAATTCCCATCTGTTAAAGTGTCTTAGGGAATGTGAAGTCTTAGTCCCTAGGAGGGCTGTGTATGCTTGTGCATGCTTATACACATTCTAAATCTTGGTTTAAAAATCAAGATCTATTTAAGTACCCAAGAGAAGTCCTAGGCAATATCCAACCTAAAAATAAAGACATAACAATATAAAACCTTCCTAAATCTATGATGTGATTTCATATTCTTCTATAGACATTTGACCCACATAATCCTTCAATCAGGATAGTTTACCTCTCTGGTTATTAATAATATTACATGATGCTTGTCTGGAGGAACTTCCTAAGGCCCCTGCAGACTTTGATCTGAACCACTTGTTCAGTTCAGTTCAGGTCAGTCGTTCACTCTTGTCTGACTCTTTGTGACCCCATGAATCGCAGCATGCCAGGCCTCCTATCCATCACCAACTCTTGGAGTTTACTCAAGCTCATGTCCATTGAGTCGGTGATGCCATCCATCCATCTCATCCTTAGTTGTACCCTTCTCCTCCTGCCCCCAATCCCTCCCAGCATCAAGGTCTTTTCCAGTGAGTCCACTCTTCGCATGAGGTGGCCAAAGTATTGGAGCTTCAGCTTTAGCATCAGTACTTCCAATGAACACCCAGGACTGATCTTTAGAATGGACTGGTTGGATCTCCTTGCAGTCCAAGGGACTCTCAAGAGTCTTCTCCAACACCACAGTTCAAATTCTTTGGCGCTCAGCTTTCTTCACAGTCCAAATCTCACATCCATACATGACCACTGGAAAAACCATAGCCTTGACTAGACGGACCTTTGTTGGCAAAGTAATGTCTCTGCTTTTGAATGTGCTATCCAGGTTGGTCATAACTTTTCTTTCAAGGACTAAGCGTCTTTTAATTTCATGGCTGCAATCACCATCTGCAGATTTTGGAGCCTAAAAAAATAAAGTCTGACACTGTTTCCACTGTTTCCCCATCTATTTCCCATGAAGTGATGGGACCAGATGCCATGATCTTCGTTTTCTGAATGTTGAGCTTTAGGCCAAGTTTTTCACTCTCCTCTTTCACTTTCATCAAGAGGGTCTTTAGTTCCTCTTCACTTTCTACCATAAAGGTGGTGTCATCTGCATATCTGAGGTGATTGATATTTCTCCCAGCAATCTTGATTCCAGCTTGTGCTTCTTCTAGCCCAGTGTTTCTCATGATGTACTCTGTATATAAGTTAAATAAGCAGAGTGACGATATATAGCCTTGACGTACTCCTTTTCCTATTTGGAACCACTTGACTGGGGTGCAATTTTTTCTTCTATTGAGTCCTGCCTCTTTATTGCTAAATAATGATCAACTCTTCCTGCTTCCAACTCTAAGGAAATAGCATCAACCTAAACCTTTTCTTTTTTACAAAATATTTATTTTTAATTGAAGGATAACTGCTATACAATATTGTGTTGGTTTTGCCATACATCAACATGCATCAGCCATAAGTATACACATGTCCCCTCCATCTCGAACCTCCCTCCCGCCTCTCATCCCATCCTGCGCCTCTAGGTTATCACAGAGCCCTGGTTTGAGTTCCCTGAGTAATACAGCAAATTCCCACCAGCTCTCTATTTAACATATGGTAGTGTATATGTTTCCGTGCTGCTCTCTTCATTCATCCCACCTTCTCCCTCCCCCAGCTGTGTGGACTTTTAGAACATCCTCAGCGGGTCTGCTTATTTCAGTGACTTGGACCAGGAAAGGAGCAGACAGCTCCATTTTAACAATACCTCTCAATCACTAAGACTCTTCTCCTGGAATGTGGTTGACTGAATTTCAAAATAAAAGACACCTGGGGGGTTATTTGAAGGCTTTAAATATTATTACCTGCAACAACTCTTAAATATTGTTTCTTTGTCTGATAGAGGTAAATGGCAGAGACACAGGTGGGTTGGTAATATAACCAGCCGGTTGTTGAGGGTCAGCTGTTGTGTTCCCAGGATCATGACTAGTAATTCTGTCCTCCAGTCTGTATTTGTGTCCCCAGTAAGTAGCATCTAATTTTTGTTAACTCCATATATGTCTCTTTTTCTCCCCTCAACCTAGCATCACATATGTACAAATCTACACAGTTTCTGTCAACACCCATGCCATCTGCTCTGAAGACTCAAAGGTATAGTACTTTTCCAAAGCTCCAGGAATATATTAACCTAAATGAATACATTCCTTCCAGGGACTTCCCTGGTGGTCCAGTGGTTAAGACTCTGTTCTTACATTGCAGGGGGTGAAGGTTTCATCCCAGGTGGGAAATTAAGATCCCACATGCCATGCAGTGAGGCCAAAAAACAAACAGAAACAAAGCAAAACAAAAATTCTTCCAAAATTATTTGGGCATGAAAACTGATAGTGCAGAATGAAAGAGCAGTAAATCGGAGGGCAATGCATTGCTTTCCTCCTAGGCAGTTTGGCACTTTCCTGTCTTTGCTAAAAAGTTATCTCTTTCCCTGATTTAACTTTTACTTTAACTTTTTATAATGGTCATGGTCAGACTAAGGGAAAATAAGCTGGGTAAGATGATGACACAAGGGCCTTTCAAACTCTGCCCCAAATACCTGCAGGAAAGATTTCTCTTCTACTGTACAGAGAAACTACTAATAACTATGACTTTAATCTGCCTATACTCTTTCTCTCAGTATTGGTGGAACTGACTTTCCTAGCTCCCGATTTGAGTTGGACTATTGGTCGGCCAAGCCAATATAACACCAGTAACTGTGTATGTAGCAAGCGTCTGCAGCAAGTGTCTGCAGTGGTGCAGGGAAAGAAAGCTGGGAAAGATCCTCACAGACTTTTCAGATTTTTAATTTTATAGACTTTTTATTGGTTCCCCATACCTTCTATTAATAAATTCCTCAACTCTGTGGGAAGATCTGTTTGGCCGTGGGATTGTCAATGTGATCTCAATCTGGGATACAGTTTTCTAGGCTATGACTCTCTCATAGAATTAGGTAGGCATATGAGTGACTTGCTTCCCTCTGGTTTACAAAGGACAAACACATAAGACCCAGGAATTGTTTGCCAAAGTCACCTAGTTGGCAGTACAGGCCACTCTAGAACCTTATCTTGTAGTTTGAGATTCAGTATCCCTGCCCCTTTAAAACTAATTTTTGTGAAAAGAAAATGGCTTTACATAAAAAAAAAAAAAAAAACTTTCTTAAAAAAACAAACTTATTAATGAAAATGAAAATATTTAAAAATTCTGCTTCAACGGACATAGTACCAAGAGATGAATTCAGGTGACAATAGGCATGAATTATATTTCATAAGATACAGCCTTTACTATGAAATATGTTGGTTTAATTTTTCCTTCTCTACTGCTTCATATTCCTAGCAGTAGCCATAAGGTCAAAGGTAAAGCTGCCTGTTAGTCACTTTTAAAATAATCCATGAGGGTTGACTTGTGACTTGGGAAACCAGGCAGTACCACACTCACTAAAGGGGAGATTTGGCAAATACGTTGTATGCTTCCTACTGAGCTAACTGCTCCAGTTCCCCTCTCTCCCTAACTGGGTGCAAACCTACCTATGGTCATAGTACTCCTGTGGGCTCTTGAGAAGCTTCAGTCGAGTAGCCTGGCTTTAGGCAGGTGTACTGGGCATCCTGTTCTGTCCATCTTCTTCATTTCCCCATCTGCCATTGGGCCTGCCCCAGGTACCCCTCCCTGTAATGAGTGTTTCCAGTCATGAGTCCTGGCCTTTTTATTAAGGAATCAGAGCTTAGTTTGACTTGGCCTCTCTAGGACTAGCCCCTTGAACCAGAAATAGAAGAGGAGGCTCACCAGGAGCTGAGTTTACGTGCATATATACATACAAGGGCTTCCCAGGTGGCACAGCGGTAAAAGAATCTGTTTGCCAATGCAGGAGAGGCAAGAGACCTAGGTTTGATCCCTGGGTCTGGAAGAGCCCTTGGAGTGGGAAATGGCAAACCACTCCAATATTCTTGCCTGAAAAATCCCATGGACAGAGAAGCCTGACAGGTTACAGTCCATGGAGTCACAAAAAGTTGCACACAAACACACATGTACATACATATACATATATACATAGTCTCTGGCAAACAAATCCTACACGTGCTTTTATAGCAGACAGAAAAAGGAGTTCCCCTGCAGTACCACTGGGGTCTGCTTTTGACTTCCCTAATCAGTATAGGTTACAAAGGTTTTGAATGAAGTGTCCTTCCTTCCCTCCCCCACCTCCACCAATATGTTTAAATGCAATAATGTTTACAATGGGGAAATATGTTTCTCACTGACTCAGAGTGTTGGGGGGGGGCATGCTTCATTATTGGGTGTATTTCAGGAGGAAGAAGTAAATCAGAGACATGTATTAGGAAGCACCCAGGGGCACACCCATGGCAATGACCTTTAAAGGGCAGTAGTAAGTTACTTGACAGCATAAGCAGCAAGTGAATGATCTTGCTGTGAAAGGTCACCCGAAACTAGAACAATATTTCCTATTTCAGCACATAATCTGGTACCTTTTGACACTTTCTCTTCCTTAGGATGGTCTGATTTCTGTAGAATAGATCAGATGCATTTTTCTCTGCTTAGTGATGAATGTGTCTGATTGGGCTCATGGTAATACTGGCTGGCGCCTGTAGGCAGTCCTTGCTATTTTGGTTGTTTTGAATGCTGGCTACCAAAAAATGACATTTGCATTACTCTAGGTTATTTTGAGATGTCACAGAATTTTAGAATGTTTAGAATTAAAAGAGGCTTCTGAACACTTCAGTCTATTTTTTGCAAAAGAGAACACTGAGCCAGGAAGGAACAAAGGCACTTGCCCCAGGTTACACAGCAAGGAAGGGCGGACGCGGGCTCCCTGCTCTCTGGCCTGCCACAGTTTCATCCTAAATACAACATTTGTAGGTAAATCAGCCAATAATTAGTAGAGTGGATTAGCAATGCCCTGTGTTTAAATTCCTGTGAAGTTCCTTAACAGGTATCTCTCTTCTATAATCCAATTATCTCATATCTTTTTCCTATTTTCCCACCAGGTCCCAAAGATCCTTGCTTTATTCTCTTCTCATCTGGCAGACGCCATGTGCTGTGTCTGGTCGGCCATCACTTTTGTTTCCTAATCCAATTGCATGCCTTGATGTTCACAGTCCTACTCATTGTTCTGGTGAGTTAGACCATGACTATAGCTTGTCAAATCTCTTGTCTCTGGTGATCACTGAGGCTTCTCAATCTCCTATCCTGTGATGGGGTTTTACCCACACTGTTGGGAGGGAGGAAGTTATCTGAAACAAATGTGTAAAATATTGAGCGACTCTGCGTTTGGTCAAAGATACTAAGTTAAACTGAAAAAGCTCAATAACACCAAGCTGGTTGTTATTTTGCTTGCCTTTTTCCTCATTGGAAATGTAAAAAAAAAAAAAAGTGATGGATTTCATTCCTCTCTAATGTGTTATTTAAGATGCTAATTTTGCATAATCACAATGATTTTGATACAGAAATCAACTCATCACAATTAAAAAAAACGTGCATCAGCCACTGAATAGTTACTCGATAATATTCAATGGGCAAACCACAATTTCCTCCCACCAGCAACTATCTGGATATGTGCAATAAACATGAAGGGAAGGGAAAACACTCAGTTACAAGTTAGCTGTAGCTGGTATGTTTCTTAATATTTATCAACACTATAATTTCATTTCCTGACCCCAACACAGATATATATGCACAAGAAGAAAGAAAAAGAAAGGGGGGGAGTAGGGGAAGAGACAGAAATTTTAATATTTGACTGAGTTAAAATACACTGGGCTTGGGGGGGCGCCTAAGATGGCGGAGGAATAGGACGGAGAGACCACTTTCTCCTGCACAAATTCATCAAAAGAACATCTCAACGCTGAGTAAATTCTACAGGGCAACTTCTGAATGCGAGCAGAGGACATCAGGCATCCAGAAAAGCAGAACATTGTCTTCAAAAACAGGTAGGAAAAACACAAAAGACGAAAAAAGAAACAAAGGAGGTAGGGAGGGAGCTCCGTCCTGGGAAGGGAGTCCTGTCCTGGGAAGAGAGTTTTAAAAAGAGAGAAGTTTCCAAACGCTAGGAAACACTCTCACTGCCGAATCTGTGGCGAGTCTTGGAAGCACATAACAGGGAAGAAAACTAAATGGAGATTAAGACCAACAGATTACGAGCCCAACAGTAACTCTGCCAGCGGAGAAGCAGAGCAGACGCCTGCATCCGCCACTAGCAAGTGGGGGCTGGGCAAGGAGGTGCGGGAGATGCGGGCGGCAGTGCTTCTTAAGAATCGGGCCGGAGCGCCCGCGCGTAACTGGAGCAAACTAACTCGGGCTAGCACACCAGACTGTGGGACAGTTACCACGCGAAAAGCTGTAACATAAGACACCACCAGGACCACGCACAGAACAAAGGACGGAACAGAAATAGCCGGCTGCAGGCCAGCTCCCGACAGCGACAGGCAGCCAGAGCCGTGGGGGCCAGAATGTGGCAATCGCAGCCCCGGAGGGACTTTGCTGATCAAACTGCAAGCAGGCTTCTTTGCTAACTGAGACTTCCTGGGGTGCTGGACAG